>RSEF01000023.1:5915221-5963052 GCA_003993805.1 Himantopus leucocephalus | reverse complement strand
GCACCGTCTCGCCCTTTAAACACACGTGTCCCCTTGCTCTGGCATGGTCACGGGCGCAACATTGGGGCCTTAAAACCTGCGCTGAGTATAGCTCTGGTGGCTCATAACGCGGAGGAGCCTTGGGACCTCACTCGGGAACCCAGGAGACTTTCCCTGCCNGACCTCACTCGGGAACCCAGGAGACTTTCCCTGCCCTTAGTGGAAGCCACATTGAGCGCTGAGTAACGAGGGTCTGCGGTGAGCGATGGCGTTTCCGTGTTACTGGGGCTCTTGGGTGATTCTGGCCCTTCAGGGTGCTGGAGCAAAGGTGATGTTCGGTCCCGAGGACTCTCCTGCTCGCTGACAGCGTCAGGCACCGCTCGAGCAGCCACTGGTTCCCCTGCGTTCCATCTGGGGGAAGGCCTGCGACAAATTCTGCCCAGAGGCTTCAAAGGGCATCAAAACTCGCCGTGAGCAGCTCAACAGCCATGTGGGGAAGACCATGCCTTGCTGTGGAGATATTAAGCTGCTGTTTAAATGGTGCCTTAGAAACAACCAGCCCCCCCGACCCTTAAAATCTGTGAGATACGGCTTTTAAACTTAGATTCCAACATTATACAGGAAATGAGGATGTACTCTTTTATTAAGGTTAAAGTTTTTTAATCACTTTTCCAGAATACAGATACGATTCAAACAAAAACTATTTTTGGGGTCTCAGTAATTCACTTATTAATACCATACATTGAACTCTATAAATTCTCATATAAGAAAAAGTCTTTTTAATATAGGTTATGATGCACTGGCGACCTATTTAAATCTTTTGAAGTAACACTTTGCAGTTATATAGCACCTTTCATCACGGGGCTGCAAAGCATCCTACAGAATTTAGCCCGTTAATGCCCAAACGAGGTAGGAAAGTCTGGCCAATTTACAGATGGGTACAACCGAGGTACAGATTGGCAAGGGACGAAACATGAGGCTTCATCTCTACAACGGTAGTGACGTGGCCCGTACGCTGGACCCCCGGCTGTATAATGAGTCAGTGGTTTCACTGAAAGAGAAAGTCAAGAGTTGTCACCGACACCCTACTCTTAAAGGAAGAAGCCTGGCTCAAATTGTTCTGGCTTTGTGTGTTATAAATAAGTTCAAAAGTCCAACACTCGTAGACCTAAGACCCTAGGTATGACGTTCGTTGGCGTATCTAACAGTGAGCTATGAACCCCAGAATTGACCACGCCGCAGCCCGCGGGCTATCGCAGCCTGCATCCCTAAGCCTGAACTCCGGGAAGTTGGAGCAGATTTGCATTAGTTAAAGCTGCGCCCTTGGGACCCACTTTGAGCTTTGGTGTTCGATGCTTTGTTTAGCTTGACTGTTTAATTGTATTTCCCTCTTTCCCCCCAGGGAGGTGATAAGATAGTTCAGGTTTTGTTTCCTTAATAAAAGCCCTACCTCTGGTGAAAAACCATTAGCTTCGGAATGCTATGTCCAATGGAAACTTAAGTGGTGCGGCTAGAAGGATCCAAGACGCCTGAGTTCCTTCAAGCCTTTACCACCCTTAAAACCGATCTACAACCTTGCAATGCTCCCCACACCCGAGCTAGCACTGGTGCCGTCGAATGAGCGCTAACGACCTCCATGGCAGCCGCATCTACTGATGACAACTGAAAAACAAAAAAGCTGTTGCAGGTTTTGCGATCTGCCACGGAACAGCAGAGCTAGCCCGCAGGAACTGCACCGCCTCTGAGTTCAGGTTCTCTCTGAGTTTGTCCCATCCATGACCCATGCGCCCATTCACTATTTTTTCTTAATAGCATCCAGTTGAGATGCTTTGAACACAAAATGATGAAACTGAGACACTTAAATATTCGTATTAGTCTCTTGCCAAATACAGTCGCCCACCTGCCCAAGCCAGCCCAGACGTGGGAAGAGCATCCCACTGCCCAGACCCTTCCCACGCCCTCCAGCGGCTCCTCTGCCACCGCTCACGCCGTTATTACTCGCTCTCCCTGGCAGGTCCAAAACAGCTTCCTCATAAAGCACAACACAACAGAAAAGTTATCAAATGCTTCTTGGAAATGGCGGGGGGAGGAAACTGAAGATAAAAAAGCGAGATCTTACAGCTCAGCCAGGTGCTACGGGCTTGACGTGGGAGCCACGGGATGAAGTTGGAGGGGATCTGTTCATCCGGGGTCGGACTAAAGGAGTAATTTCCCTTCTTAGTTCAAAAAACCCACCTTCTAAAAAAAGCGCTGGCGTCAACTTCTGAACAAGTGCAGCAATATCGTGCAAAGCCACTCTACCCCTGTTTTCAAGCCAACCGTCTCCTCCCAGGGAAGACAGAAAAGCAGAGGTAGTCCTACCTGCCCGACACCGTCACGCTGGGAAAGAGACTTCTCTCAAGCAGCTGACCGCAGTGAGACAAGCGAGGAGGTGACCGAGCGGGGACTACTCTTGCCATTTCACCTGCCAAGGCCGAGGAGATGAAAGGCGGTGGCTCACGCCTGCTCCAGCCCAGCACCCTCAGCCAGGCAAGCCTGGGGTTCTGACCGGCAACACAACACGCTCCCATCCGGCTTCATCGCTCCTAAAAGTCCTTCTAGACTTTCTCCTCCATGATTTTTACGCATTTTTGGTGCTCATGGTTACAAAACACCATCCTCAAAACTGGGTAGTTTCTCTTGCAAAAGAAAGGAACAAGAACTGCTCAGTAGCTCAACTGCTAAAACTCCTTATTTCTTTAGATCCCGGAAGGCTGATGATGCGACAGGGGACACGCTGCAGACGAGCAGCTACGTAATAGAAGACAGCAAAGCTCCATTTTGCCTCTGCTCTGTTAGGAGTGTTTAAAATGGATGACATGTGAAAGGAAAAGAGGGGGAAACCTGTTGCGCTGATGGGCACAAAACTCCAGCCTGGATGGCGAGCACGGTGCCGGTGGTTTGAGAAGAGCACTCTAAGGATTTTATACACAAGCATTTGTTCTCTTGGGGTTTTTTTCTTAAGGCAAACTGAAACTATTGCTCAAAGGACCAAGAAGAGTTACTGAGATCGTTACCAAGACCCAAAGACTTTATTGCACATCCAGAGTCCCTCCTGTGACCTTGGCAATAAAATGACATCGGTGGAGCCGTGCCTTTGTGGGAGCACGCCCTGGGAAAACACGATTCGAATGACTTTGCTGCCGTCTCTGAGGAGCCATGACTTGGCTGAAGACCACTGCCAGAGAAATCCAGGGGTTTCTTCTAGATCAGTAGTCGGTAGAATAATTCATAAGATACTTTAACTTCTTTTTGCACCTAATTCTGTGGCGTTCAACGTGCCCCCAGTTTCCTTCTTTACTCAACCAAAGCCAGGAGAGAGCAGCAGGTTCACACCGTGCACCTCTCGCAGAGAGAACTGCTGGCGCCGCAGAGGTAATAGCCAGACTCCAGAAGCATTTTAACCAAGAATCTCTGCAAAATCCAAAGACTTGCGTTAGCAGCAAGCACTGTGAACACACTGGGTAAGGACCAACACCATACGCTCACTTCCACGCTCCGCAACCGCTCTGCGCAGCGATGCCGCCATCCCTGCACGCAGGAAATGAAGGGGAGTTACATGCGTGTCTAGCGGCAGGGAGGCACAGCGATAGAGATCCTGGCAGCAGGAAGCATCATCTTCTATTTTTCCTTCTCACACTCATCTTTGTTGTTTCTCTGTCCACACTGAGTTTACAGCATGATTTTTCTCCTTAAAAGAATATTTAAAGTAATAAACATTGCTACACGGTCAGCAAATGATTCAGATATGTTCCTTATAACCAACTTTGTCTAAGTGTTCAGAAGCGTGACCCTGTGTGTATAACCTATAAATATATTGTAACCCTTCAGCAGCATCCGCCTTGCAAGTCAGCGTGAACTCCAGCTGGGCTGACTAGAAATTGCCGGAGATCGCCCGGGCACGCCCCGGGCCACGCACAGGGTGGCCAAAGGGCCTCCAAACAGGTGTCTGACCCGAGAAACGGAAACTGAAATGACGCGTTCCGTTCCTCGTCTCAGCAAACGGCACAGAACCCTTTCTCATCGCAGAGCCGCCGAGTAAAAGGAGTGAGCACGATGTTCCACAACTTTGCTCTCAGCCAGTCCAGCTTCAAGCCATTTAACCTTCCTTGCTGAGAGAATACGAAGGGCAAACATCTTTCATTCCAAGCACCCACAAAAAATTAATGTATGTGAAAGTGTTCACCGATAAGAAAGAGTGAGGGTCTTCAGAGAAAGAAAAACGAGTACGTTACTCCTAAGATACAAATATGCTACTCTATGGGAATATTTCTGTTAATGTCTATTAAGGGAAAACTCAGATGTGGTATCATTTTTCGGACAATCCCCACCCCGTCGGGTGCCTGCCCTCCCAGCAGCCTGCCCTAACCGCTGCCTTGCTTATTCCCTGGGGGCGGCCAGGGAAGGAGGGAGTGGGCAAAGGCAGCCTGCGCGGCCGAGGATGGCTGCACTCTTGCAGGGGATGCCCAGGAAATGCCGAAATTCCCGCATCCTTCCCCTCTCCTACTGCCCTCGAGGTTCTGGGCACACCTCTGTGCAACAGACAGAGCTCAGGCTTTTTTTTATCCACTATAGACCTCTACGCTAATTTTGCCAGAATGATTTTATTTACCTTAAAACATTCTATGAACCATCCCAATGCAAAATACCGCACCTGCTATTGCACTATTTAATATAACTACGGGGAGGGACAGGTTAGTGTTCACAGAACAAGAGACAGCCCTGCAGGAGCATCCCTCAGCCTCCAGGTGCCCGGGCAGTTTGCTGGCAGGGTACGTATGGCCGAAAGATCTCCCCCCGGGAGCGCCAGGCCAGGACGTGGAGAAAGCAGTTATCTTTGATCAGAAATGACAGACACAGATGGGCTTTGATCAGACAGAATCAGGGGCAGGTTTACTTTTCACATAGTTTTCTGTATTAAAAAATACATCAGTGAAATCTGTTACAGGCAGGGACAGGACTACCGAGTACACAACGTCAATAGACTACTTTCTGATTTTATTTTTGTTAAATTACTTTTGTTACTGCTAAAAAAATAATTAAAAACCAAAAACAAACAAAACAAAAAAAAAAGGAAATATAAATCAAGGCTGTTGATTTTCATCTCTTGAAATTTTAGTGACAAGATCAAATATCAGACCCCTGTTACAGAAGATGGATAACTGACCAGAGCTAGATAAAAACCATACAATTCTCTTCTTTAAAAATAGTTTGGGTTTCCAATGAATTTGTGACCACCGGTCATCAGAAACACACATCTATAGCTTGAGAAAACGGAGATACAGACAGTATCTGATAATGTCCTGTCCTCTAAACACAACGTGGGAGCTTTTCTCTTCAAAAAGACGCAGTAACAGCCAAGCCTTAAAAAAATCTCTTTCAATTTCCAACACTATGACTAAATCTCTTTGGGTGGGATGGGAAAAAAACACACATGGTAATTTTCTACCACAGTTCTGTTGTCAAAAGTAATACTGCATCCTTTGTACAACACTGCACGCGTTGCAAAGGTGGAAAGAGAAAGAGTGCATGGATCTTTCATTTGAAATGACAAGGCCCTCCAGATTTGCCTTATAAAATAACCAAACACAGGAGTGGGGAAAGAGGAGAAAGGAAAGCTGCCTTAAGGGAAAAAAAAATTTCCGCGCACCACAGTATTTGCTAGATTATATCGACAGACTGCAGAGCTACTGGGCTAGGTAAGGGATTTTCTGCACATACCCCAGGACAGTCACTCTCCTGTACATACCCCAGAAATGTTCGTCCCGTAACATGATTGCTCTGAAGTTTGACCTACAGCACCTCTTCCACGACGAAGACCGAACAGAGCTAGAGTTGGTATTAGCCCGGACCGAGAGCTAGATTCTGGCACCGTGTGAGCATTTACCAGCAGCCAGACAGTTGTCCGTTTAGATAGCTTCCCTGGCAGACACGCCAGCGGCTTCTGCCTTCCTAACATTTGATCCCAGTTTCAAAAAAATTATAAAAGCATATGTGTACGTGTATTTATAACGGAAGGTGTCTGTCTAAATACCACCACTTTCTCTCCTGTCCTCGTGAAGAGCTCTAGGATCTCCACGTGTTCTTTGGCAGCAAGGACTGCCAGCCATCAGGCTGAGAAGCCACGTGAGCCACAGTCTAGCTCTCCATGCCCAACATTGTTATGGTAGATTTTACACAACCATTTTCCTTAAAAATATCTCACAACTTTTTAAAATCCTAAACAGATAAAGGATTTATGCACCACTCAAACAGGTTAGTTCGTCTTGAATTTGTTCAGAGGATTTATCGGAGCCACAGGACGTTGTTTCTTGAAGCTTACACAGCTTGCTTCCTTCCAGTTCCAGTTTGTACATCCACTGTGGTTCAAAATATGCCTGTAGGTGACGTTATCTTGGCTTATTTGATACACATTTTCCAAAGGCTGGACGTATTCACAGTTTGGTGCTTCTGATGTGTATTCAAAGGAAAATACCCCACTTCAGTTAGTCTGATAACTCAATATCAGAGTCCTCTGATTTGACTTTGGCAAGTTCTTCGTGTACCTCCCTCACCATAAGAATACGTGTTAACATGATGTCCAAGGTTCCTGGGTCTATTGGCAATGTGGAATACCACATGGGGCTATTGGGTACACAGGAGCGCTCGGGTTGAAGGTAAAATACATCACTTCTCTGCTTCACGCTTTCAGAACTGTCAACGTAAGGAGAGGAAGAGCACATTATTGGAAGGCAGCAATAACAGTCCTACTCACAAAAACGTTAAGAAGAAACAGCAAATAAAAGGGAAGTTACATTGAGATGACATCACAGTAATTTAAACAGTGTAATTCAAATCTTTTTGTTAGTGACTTGGTTTGCCACCTTCAACTTAAGGAACAGTTGTTTCCAGGTCACTTAGCATTAGTTGCTTAAGAAGAAACTAAGAAAATGAGTCATTTCTTTAAAAATGTGGTTCTTCAATCACAGTATCATCCAGTTAATGGTACTAGCATCTTGATATGATGGACAGATGCAGTTGACATTCAATCTCTGAATTAAACGTGTTCCAGTATTCCAGAATTGCTGTGTCTTTTGGCACAGGGAATGTTCAAGAGCTAGCAAAACTACATCCTAGCTTGCCTGCTCGCAGCGCAGAATGGTAAGCCCATTGGCTTGAAAGACTGACCGCCTGACCCTGAGGCAGCTTTCAGGCTCTGGTAGGAAGACACAAAGTCCTCTAGAGCAAGGATCCCTCCTGCCTGGCTTTGGAATATTCACATGAAAACAGCAAAGTGAACTTTTACTGCTGCTTGCACCACTGCAGGGGCTCAGCTCTGATATATGATGAGAAGCATGAAAATGTCTTCCCAGCCCAAGGACGGCTAAAAGCTTCTATTGATACGTAAGTGAAGGCAAGGAAGGTAAGAAGAGGAAGACAGAGAGTCAGGACAGATGCTAGGCACCCCTTTGCCAAGCAACGGGACTAGTCGTAGTAAGCTCAGTATCTGCATTTTGGAGGGTGATGTGTTTGAGTCTTAGCTGACGCTAACAAGATGCTGTTTCATTTTGCATGTGTATTTTCTTTGAAAAGAGAAGAACATCATATTCCATCTGCTCAATGATCTAACTAAAGTTTATATAGAAACAGAAGAAAATAATTATTTATATCTATGTCCTTGCTATATAGTGTCCTTTCTAACTCCTAAATAAAAGTTAATCTCACATTTCGGCAGGCAAAAGCTATCAGCAATTTCACCTAATTTACACTTTTTCTACCCTCTTTCACAAGGAACATGATGTCAGGGTATTAGTTACGAGCTTCTCAAAAGAAGGATCCTGTATGGGAATCAAAGGAGATGAGAATGCCATGGTCACGGCAGTAACGCCCCCCGTTTACATCTACACCCTGTAGATGTGTAGACAGGCACTTAAAGAACACATTCCTCTCTCTAACTCTACTCTTCACTCAATACCAGTAACAAATACTACCTGAGTCTGGCAGCATCGCTGATGCTGGACGTCCTATCAGCATGGTTCCATTCCTGCTGGGGGACTAGGAATTGGAGAAAGGAGCCCACAGCACAGGCAAAAAAGGTCTGAGTGGGATCCTTGCCCAAATGCCTGTTCTAGTCTACATACAGATCAAAAATTAAGTTCTGTCACTTACCATTTTGATAAGTAAAATTCATAAAGTCGGACTGGACATCGCAGGGGATTATCCGTATTTTCAGCCATTTCCACTGCTGTTGCAATCTCCTCATCTTCACTGCGTTTCCTTTTGCCTACAGATAATTTATCTGGATACACAAAAATGGCAACAGAGAAGTTCGGTGAACAACAGCGCTTTCAAGAAGCAGCCCTGGTCACTTAGCCTAGCATCAGTCTGATGGGACTTTGCAGCACACAGAAACACACTACTGGAACTGATTATCCTTCACAGGCCAAGTCAACTGGTTTGATCTGCTGGCGGGCAAAAGATTGCACATGCTACAGGCTGTCCACAGCCCATTCCTCTTCTAGAAAACCAGCAAGAACTAGTATCTAGCAGAAAAAATATGGAGGATATATTTTTTCTTAGTAAAGCAGAATTCATGTAACACACTGGAAGTATTAACTGAAGAAGCCAAGAGAGTCAAAGACTTCCCTTTTCCAAATACCAAAAAATACTGCAAACAACAATCTCTATTTCTTTGCCTGTGAGGTCAAGAGGGTAGTCCCTACTCACATGCAAAATGAAAAATGCAAAAAATTTGAAAACGTACAGGATAACAGCAGAAGTTAAACTATTCTTAGCTCTGCTTACTGCATAACCTTTTTTTCTCCCCAGTCCTTTTTAAAACAAGGAGCAGACAACACAAATATGATTGCCAAAATTCAGCTGATCAGAAAGCATTCACTTACCTGATTCTACCTCTTGTTTTTGAAAGGGTGGGAAAAAACGTAAATATGTCATCTTAGTATTATACTTCAAAGTTCGGGTGCGTCTCATAACATGGGCAAAGGATAGTTTCAGGTGCTCACTGACATTCTTTAGTTGGAAGTATTTGGTGTTGAAGAATAGAAGTGTGTTCAATAAAACAATAGGGGAATATGCACCCAGCTGTTTACATTCCCACAAGTGTTCCTCTTCAATTCTCGAGAACATATAACCTAGAGACAATGGGCAAAGAAAAAAGAAGAGGGTTACTTATGCAGTTTTAGGGCTGTCCCCATATTCAGTTACAAACGAACAGCTTTTACAGGCTGTGTCTAATCTAGCAGATTTTCAGAATTTTCCAAAAGCAATGAAAGCATCGCACATGAGCAGGGTGGGAAGGCAGATACGAGTAACATTAAGTAGGCAGATTTTGCCGGAGATGCATGTAAGTCCTCCTTCAACTAACCTTCTGCATTAATGAACTGCATATCAGGTCAAATTCAGACCTATCATGAGCAATTGTAATTCCGATAAAACCAAGAACATGGGGTGCACGAACATAAGAGGGAGCATGGAGAACCAAGCTGTGGAACAGCATGATCTTCCAACACCTGAAGAACGGAGAGGATATAGAGGAAGATCGCAGACACCAGCACAAGTTCACTAAATTCTAATTTGACTGTATTGAACCACAGTCAGCCACCTGCAAAAATGTATAATTCCTAAGACATGGAGCATGAGTTTAAAACGTACCATCTTTATATAGAAATAGCCCATTGTGATTATTGTAAGTCAATTAGGAAAAGGAGATATGGGGCTTATAAGAGATTTGTTAAAAAAAAAAAATCACTGTATGCAACAGTCTATAAGTAATTGGATTATTTCTATATTAAATAAAAAGTTCATTTTCTAAATGAAAAGCCCGTTGTGGATCCATGTATGGAGTTGCCAACATCACTCAAGTTTCAC
Organism: Himantopus leucocephalus; assembly: GCA_003993805.1. NCBI lineage: Eukaryota > Metazoa > Chordata > Aves > Charadriiformes > Recurvirostridae > Himantopus > Himantopus leucocephalus. The sequence goes on along the minus strand of RSEF01000023.1, from coordinate 5,953,167 downwards.
TGATACTCTGAAAAAGATCTTATGTGCTAAGACGGCTGGTGTCCAGCTTTATAAACGGCATGATCCTACTTGAAGACCAATTAAAAGTATCTCCAGAATTTGTGAACTCTTAAATTGGAAGTGACTGTCGTGAGAAGAACTTGGAATGGAGGATTCAAGACAAGAGTCCAGTGATTTGCTAATGTGATCCTTGGATTTATCAGAAGGACTATTTCCAGTACCAATAGGGAAATACCAGTGCAACTGGACACGGTATTTGCAGTAACTCATCTCCAATACTATATGCAATTCTGGCTACCTGTATTCAAAAAAGATTAGCTAAAACTTGATGGAAGAGAAGAACTAGCACATTGACTACAGGAATGGGAAACCTTTCTTTCAAAGGAGTTGAGAGATTGACCAGAGGCAAAGGTATATTTAAGTGTAATCTGTTACTGGTAGAGACAGACATAAAACCCATGATGCTAATCTACCACAAACAATTACATGGTGGAGAAAGAGACAACTAAGGTAAATGCCTCAGATCACATTCTTCTTCGTGGCATTGAGAAATATATTAATTTATGATATGGCTTTGTCATGCAGCTACACAAAACAAAATAATTGTCCTACCATTTGGAAGAATTGTAGGTTCCCAGATTTTCAAAAGTTTTGTAAGTTCAATCATAAACCTGGAATAGGGCTCGGTAAAAATGTTATCTATTCTACCATTCTCAAACAGGTACTACAAGAGAAAAAAAGGAAGACATACAGTTCGTGATTATATAACATTGCAGAGAAGATACAGGACATCAGATTCTTTTCCTTTCTGATGTCCCAGTGTCTTACGGTCCAAAACACTGTTGAAATCTTCAGTAAGATATCAAATCAAATTTTCTGCAGGGGCTGGGACCTGCCCAATATGAAATGAGAGATCTAGGCAAGAATTATTTTTAATATTCCAAACTCTAGAGCCGTTTTCTGAAAAATCATCATCTTCTAAGTGTTATATATTCTTGAAAAAAGTCTGCCTATAAGAACCAGAAGAGTTATTGAGTACCCTTCTATTGAAAAGAACTTCACATGCTTTGTACCTCCTGACAATAGACACAGGCTCAGCACTAGGCTGCTGAAATAGCTTGACTTACAGCATCAATGTGAAAGTCCCTTAAATTCCTGTCAAACAGCAATTAAAAAAAAAAGTTTTGACAAGTGTGTATCAATAGATTAGTCAAAACTGGAACACACAAAAAATGCTGATACTCCTAGACCTCATCAATGGCACTTTGAATTCCAGCTCCCTACAATTTTTTTCAAGCGTAGCCAGGAAAAATAAGATAATTCCATGCCTAGTCAAATGATAGGTTTTACATTAGCAGTAGCTTTTGATTCTTTATCTCCACACCACTGTTTAAGGAAAGGAACAAATAGGCTACTCTAAAAAAAAAAAGTCACTAACAGAAATATACTGAACTGAGACACTGAGTTTTCAACAGAACTTAATATTATTCTAGGTTTGTACTGCAACTGTTTCAAACTGCTGTATACAGGCAGATAGCAAGGACTCATTACAGTACCCTTAGCATTCACTAATTACAATGCTATTATTCCCATTGTATTTTTCTGTACGCGTTGCCAACACAACGGGTATCTGTCTAGCCACTGAAGGAGCTCAGCCTTTGCTGGGTAACCTTTTCCACGTAAACTTGTATATTAGAAGAGCATCGTGCAACTATTTTAGATCTAAAACATTCCACCATAAAGCATTTCTGAGAAGACTTGGGTTTCTGCAAATCTTTCCTATGCATGAAAAGAAAAGGTACCAAGATTTGCCCAGGCAGAAACACTGTGCCCTCCAGGCCACGTTCCTCCCAACAGAAGCAGCTCATTCACTCTAATCATAAAAAGGTCCAGACAAATTAGTCAAATATGGGATTAAGACAGACTAAGAATAAAAGACAAAAAAGATACATTCTTGCCTCCTCTACAAAAAACAAGCAGCTACGTGGAACTATGGATATCAAGCACAAATAACCAGAGCAAGTTTCTCAGCAATACCCTGATTCTCCGAGTTACCTGCTGAATTCCAAGGCACAAGTATAAGATGCTGTCAGGATCATATTTTTCTCCATTTGGTCTCCGCACCTCTTGAATAAACTGGCACAAGCCAAAACTCAGCTCAGCAAAAGTGCATGAGAGAATATCCTCCTTGAGCTTCACAGGACGAACTGTGGCGAAGAAAATTATTAGAAAAATTAACTTAGTTCAACAGATCAAATCTTCACACGTTCCTTATTATTTCATGCAGGCAGAACTGTTAGATCTTCTGTCTCATGCCTGAAGTCCCCTGTATGAGTAAACTTGTGAACTATTTCCTAGCTGTTGGCTAACAATTAAATGAGGAATTAGCCAATAAAACCCAAACCATCAGCATGTTCAGCCAGTACAAACACTGCAGCTGAGTAATAAGGCTGCAGGTACATAAAGCTGAGACATTTAAATGTTAGGGACTTTGCTGAACCCAAAGATGTGGCATGGCAATGGCTGCGTGTAGTCGAGGCTGGCAGGGTAGGGCTGATAAACAGGTTTCACCTCTACAGCTGGGCTCAGGGGAATCCTGAGCACGAGACACACTTCAAGCGTTTCCTAATAGTTCTGGACGTGAGTTGAGAGCAGCATATTCCTTAAAGGGAGAAGGAATGAAGAGTTTAAAGGGCCGTGCATGGGATTCGGAAAGGGAAGCAGAGCTAGCAGAGAATCAATCGATCAAAGAATCCCCAGCGAAATTACCAGGCTCGCTGCTCCACACCTTACAGAAGTGACTGCTTGGGACTAAGCCGGGAACCTTTCTGGAAGGGGTAGGGGTGGACACGGTTTCCTGGAACCGACTGTAGTATTTGCTTCCTTAGCCACAAAGAAGAAAACACAGTAACTCATGGGATGACTCTTCTTCTGGGAAACAAAACCCAGCTGTTCTCACGTAATGACAAGAAAAATTCCAAATAAGAGAGGAAAAAGCAGATCTTGTTCTAACTAGAATTTTTCCCTTTGGGATCTTTCTTATATAAGCACTGCCACCCTTAGTTCTTAACGTTGAAGAAGTATTTAATATGGTTTGCTCTCTTCCCCGCCATCCCCAAAAAGCTCAATTATATTCCTAACTTAAATTCTCTGCTTGACTCTGAAAATTTGCCCACAAAATTCTCAGTGCAAGCATGTAAGACAGATTTGAGACCAGGGAAAAGGGGAGTTAGACACTGCCAAATCCCAAGACTGCTGTGCTCTTGTAAAAAAATAAAATAATCCCTAATTAGAAAACAAAACAAAAGTGACATTTATATTGTCATTATTATCTGTCACCCTAGTGAGACACAAGGAACAATTCACGTCTTCTAAAAGTTAATTACAGGCAGGGTGCCGCACAGAACGGGTACACTTTTGGAAAGTTTCTTTCCGGCTGTGAAGCCTAGAAATAAGATGTTAAAATCTTAACGTTGTAGCACACAATTTTTTTACAGCAAACAGTTATGCTGACAAACAAATACTTTGTGAATGCGTTAGCTACAGATGAAAAAGATGGGGCCAAGTTACTGTTGTCAACGTAGAATTATGGCCTGATAATAGATCAGTAAATCTCTGCAGCTGCATAAAGCATCTCTTCTACAAATGAAGAATTACTACATGCAAATGAATGCAAAGTGGAGGCTGAAAGACTAATATTTCTGATGTTGAAAAGAAATCCGGTATTTTAGAGCCTGTTTTAATAGGTAACAGATCAATTAAGAGTGTAATAGCTGTGATTTTTAAATGCATGAAAAGACGTAAGAGAGTATTCCATAAAATCTTTTCTCCACTCATGGATATTTTAAAACTCAGTAGTATCTAATCCTAATTTTTATTTGAACAACATATCATGCCACGTGCTCTTCAACTAAGTACTTCTGTTTCCACTGAGAGAAAAATTCACCTGAAAACTTCAGGTCCCCTTGTTCCTCCTGTGCATTTTTCCATTGGACCCAGTTTTTCCAGGCGTTCACCCCATACATATACTTTAGGGTCATCCCAGAGACAGAGCACCCTGGGTAGGAGCCCTGCATCAGATTCCGGGGCTCTACGGAAACTACAGACTTCTTCCGTCCCTACAGGCAAACAAACAAATCAAAACAAATACACATTTAATAAGCTCTTCACCTATGGATGCTTAACTTGATCTCACATAAAAAGGCCATTACGCTGACATGATAACAAAACCCTACTCTCATGGTAGACTCTGAATGGATATATATGTATTTTTAATATGTGGACAAATATTAACCACATTTTACAGAAAAGGGGCAATAAAATACAGTAATTCTCACTGTGATAGATATGCACAGAAATATATTCCTCTCTAGCTACACAAGAAAAAATTGATTCTTTCCTGTAGATTATGACACTACTTAAAAGACATCTCTTTTGGAGTTTTTTGAAATCATACAGATTTAAAAAATGTTCTGCACTAAAAAGAGCATTCATTCTACCTAGTTGCGGCAGGGGGGAGAAAGAAAATCTTATCTCGTATAGCAGAACGGCAAAAAATATACAGCGTAGTTAAACTGAATTCTCATTTTCAGCCTGGAGCAGTGTTTTTTTACTTCTGAGAATAAGCATGCACATAATGTTACTGCTTCAAATGGAAGGAACGCATGTTCCATGAGTACTTCCTTACCCGTCTCTTTGGCTGTGGGAAGCCATCTCTATGTCTCCGTCTTGGTCGTGAACGTGAATGCAAACCCAGTCCTTTACTGAGAGGGTCAAATGAGTCTGAAGTCAAATCAACACCATTAAGAGTTTAATTATATGATTTAATAGCCCAGGTAGAAGTGTCACTTAGATACTACGGAATACCTTACAGTTGGCAATCACACCTGTATATTCAAATAATGCTTTACCTTTGAATCACGAGGCAACATATGTACCTTCCGTATAAAGAAAGTAAATTCTCAGAAGAGGAAAAAAGCCCCCCCCAAACAGTGGGTGCACTTATTCAGGCAAACTTACATTCTTCTGCACCGCTCACATGGATTATATCTAGGGACACAGAAGTGATCACTCAAAGGAGTCAAGCAAGGTTACCTGCTACTCCTGTCGGGGGTTCTGTAGAATGCTGCCTTTAAAGACAGCAATAATAGTTTTAAAATAGTAATCTACTAATTATAGTAAAGCTGATATATTATTGCAGCTTTAAATACCCCTCATAGCAGATTGCTGGTACAATGCTTACTCAGAAAATTGTGCGTACTTTTATACAACAATGCATTTTTCTTCACATTATACAGACCTGATGGAAAATCTGCCTCCAGATCCTGCTCCACGTCGCCTTTGGAGAACTGCTTCAGTTCTGGATCGGGTTCTGGCAGGGCATTTGATCGTAAGGCATAGTGATTTAACTCATCCTCCCAGCTGTGTGGAGTGGACACTGCTTCGGATTCCAGATCTCCACTGTAAGTGCTACCTTGGTCTGTAATGAGAGTGATCAGATACACCGTGTGCCATAGAGAAGGGCAGACAAAAAGAGGAGTTTGCAAGAAAAGACAAAGCAGGGTCAAAATCCATTTGCAAATAAAAAAAATAAATCCAACTGACCTTTCTCAAATATCTTGGGATCCAGGAAGAGCTCATGCTCAGATGTTTGAGATCCTTTAGAGAAAGAAGGAAATCTGTATCTACAAATGACTGACAGCTTACATAACTAATACAAAATACTTTGAACACCAAAAAACTACGTATTAGGTCATAATACTAATACACATGATGCCTCTTCTCCTCCACTAGAGTTCTCCTAACAGCTTTCTACCTTGGTCATGCTGTTATGGGAGAAAAAGAAATGCAGAACTAACCCATGTTTGCTTTTCCAAACGTTTCCATCCCTCCGCGTTTGTTATTTGAGTCATCTGTAGACAAGTAAGATACTTCGTTCATTTCTTTTCAGCTTGTTCCACTTTTATTACACAGGATGATCATTATCCAACATATTCTAACCTCCATCACCCTCCAAGAATCCACCATAAAAAGCCTGACAGGAAAATACTCTTGTAAAACAGCTGCTCTGTCTTCTCAATTTTGACTCCTGCTAATGCATGATGTACCGATCTGGAGATTACTACCTCTAGCAATCTGTTACTGTCAACAAAAGTCAAATCAGCACCTAGGATCAGGGAAAGGGAATGCAAAGACATTTAAACCACTGTCAGTGCTCAGTATCTAACACGGGTGCTACGCTAAGCATAGGTCTGCTGAATACTGACTGCTAAACCCCTGTGAAATTGCAAAAGCTTCGGAAAGGTGCAAGTATAACCAGTACCCGAGGTGGGAACTATGGAGTAAATTAATCTCAAAAGAAAATATGTTTTCAAAACAAAGAACAGAACATTGTACACAGAGACAAAATTATCTCCAAATACACAGTTCAGCTGAATTCCCAGAAGGCTGCCTCATTTTAAAAGAGTAAGTCATAAAAATTGCTGAGACATGACATAAGCATTATAGTCCTGTCTAGGTTGGCACTTTACCTGCACAAACACCTTTATTGTGGAAAATAAATGTTGGTAAGTCGACAGGACCGTTTAACTTCGCATGCCAAGACAGACCCTACATCTATTTCTCTACCTATTTTCCAGGATGAGAGGACCCCCATCTGACTGCATTTAGTTTCCTTTTTAAAAACATCACATACCACCATGAGAGTGTGTTTTTTCTTTTTCCTCGTCTTCTGCAATCATTTCTGCCATCTGAAGGAGATCAGCTTCAAATGGATTTGTGGGAATCTTTTCCTTGATATCCTGAATAGTTTCAATGATCTTATCAGCACTATCCAGGGTTGTTGGGAAGAGCATGGGAACTGGTACCTACGGAACATGTGGAAAATATTAGAGCACGTTTGGGGGTGAAGGGAAACAGGAAATACACAAAGAAGATTCCTCTCATTTAATCTTACATATATTTTAGGACTACTAAATTTAATTTTAAAATAGCTCCACACTGGACAATTTGTTTCATTTCTGCAATAACCCCACAAATCGGTAGTTTTGTGTCATGATGTTTAACCAAACATGATGTGTTAAGGATAGAAATGGCTTCAAGGACTGCAAATACCACTTGCATGACTCATCACAAAATCCAATGACACTGCTTTGTGTCCTGTTCAGAACCAAGACTGTAAACCAGTTCTCTAGTGAACTGAAGTATAACTTACAGGTACTGGCATCCCAAGTGGAACTGGTGTGTACTGAGTGTAGAGGTGAAGGGGCACTGGCACAAACACTGGTACAGGAACAGGTACCACAATGATCTGGGGTTGAACTTCTTCTTCTTCTTCTGTTACATCAAAAATAGAACAAACCAAAAATTGTTTAACCATATGACTATCCAGTACACTCCAGAATGTCCATGATAATTGTTTGGACTTCTGCTTGTAACTCAGTGTGCACAGTACCGCGTCTTGGTTCATAGTCACCCTTTCACTTTAGCATCGCTGTAACAAGTATTAATACTAGAGTTTGGAAATAAACAGCACTGTGACCCTGTACATGGATACTGAAAGGGAAAAGTGGAAATAAGTATTAAATACATCCAGGTAAATGGTGTGTTATTGCAATTATCTCACAAGTAACTACAAGACCATAAGAAGGTACCATTAAAAAACTAACTACAATCTTCCCACTCAACTTCATCTGCCTCATTGAGAGGTTTACATCAAGACTAGATGATACTCTCCTTCTATAGTAACAATGATGAAAAAACCACTCCTCAATGACAGACTGGACTATGTAATAGCCTTTGAAGGTGTTTCTGTTTCCTCCTGCCCAGAGAGGGAGCTCTGGGTATCTACGTATCTAATGAAATTATCTTACGAATAGGGACTTAATTTTCAGAAGTTCTTGGTGTCTGTATCTAATAATTAAAGGAAAGTGAGAGTTGAAACAATCTTTGAGAAATCATGCACTTTATTAAAATGAGTCTGCTCTCATGGCTTGTGCTGTCAGAGCTAAGAACTCACAAATTCTGGCCTGAGGAAAGTAAGTTCCCTCTGTAGCGTTCTGCATGTCACTTAACTATTGCACTTCATTTTCCACAGTGAAGATGATCGCAGAATGCTGAGGATGAGTTAAAGCAGATCTCAACATTCATCACACACAAAGCTTTAAGAATTTCAAAGAATGGCAAATGGTTTACACCTGTAAGGCAAACTGCTCTTTGGAACATACCATAAGACAATCTGAAAACTATTTAAGGTTTTAAAATATATTACAAAATATGCTCTGTTACATAAATCATGCTTTACTCTCTCAAATGCAATACAGGTTTTTATGAAAGGGGTAGGAGATTAGATACATACCTGTCTGGCATTCTTTGTTTTGTGTGTGAGGTTTGCACGACGTGGCCTTAGTCTGTGTGATTGGCTTGCACAACAATGCTTTGTTTTTTAGAAGCCTAGGTGGTTGGGAAGGTGGCAGCTTTAGGGCATCTGTCTGAGTACTAGCCTGTTTGGAAAAACACAAACGAGGGCAGGGTCAGTATTGGTTTGAAGGATATCATAAGATTAGTATTGGTTCTCTACTATGGGAGGTTGAACACTTTAAAACTCTCCTTCCTGAGAAAAATGATAATTTTAAAACTACTGCAAAAATAGCTTGCTAATGTATTTGGCACTTTCTGGTCTTCACCTCAATTTATTTTAATCAAACAACAGGCTCTTTTTCTGCTAGCAGTGCAGTGAACAAATCTGCAAGTATGTTTGGTTTCTGTAGTCAAATAAACTCTATAAACTTTTGTCCTTGGAATCTTACTGATGGCAAGGATCTAACAAGGACTTATGTTAAGATACTTTTGATGACTAAAATTTTGGCTGCTACAGATAACCAAAAAACTTAGTAAACTGATGTGAAACTACTGAAAAGAAATTAAAGTAAAAAATGAACACAAAGGCTAGCGGTATCAGTATCACTTCCTGATTGCACACAGACTGACTATTCCTGCTTGTACTAACGTCATGTCCTGCTAACTGTAATTTTCAGTCATGCATTCAAAGAACAGGATCTGTTTCATTAGGGAAAATTCATACTCTAATCCATAAACAACACTTCAGCTAAAAGCAAGGGTGTCAGTCTTCCAGAACCTGAGAGCAACATAATAAAATCTTCATATTTTAAGAGAGTTGCAAGGTGTATACCAAATACCTCAAATTGCTCAAGAATAGGAACTCTAGGAGTTATTCACAGATAAGCGGTGACAATGGTTCCCCACAGCTCCGTTACCACACTACTAGGGAGTGGGGAAGGAAAGCTAAGCTGCAAGAGCTCGGTCAGGTCAGCCCCAGCAGCCCACACCGGTCCCCTTCCTCCCACGCTAGTCCTTTTGACATCACATCCCACTTCTGGGCACAAAAGGTAGCCTCCAGTACACACAAGAAGCCACACAAGAATTGCTTGAGAACTACAGCCATCCCAAGCTACAATTTGACAAGCTTTGTCTTAAGACATCTAATCAAACTGTCAGCGGACACAAAAAGATTTTATACCGTACAAGCTCTATTCATTTTAAATAAAGCATCTGCAAGCTGGATTAATTTTAAATCCCAATCACATCTAGGAAAATCAGTTACAAAATGACGGTGCAAAATTCTTGGATACTTTACTTGTTATTGATACAATCTGGGCGAAAGTGAGAAAAAGAGTCTCTCGTAAAACTTACATCTCCTATTATTTTTGCTGTCACAGTAGGGACTGCACCTGTGAAGAAAAAACATACAATAGCCTGTGTACTTATCATCAAGGACCATAACCCATACTCTGCCGAGGTGAAGAAAAAGGATGCCCATTAAATCTCATTCCCTGGTCTATGTACATAAATTTAAGCCATTATTTATCCCCAGGTAAAGGAAGCACAAGACTGTAACCATCCACACGGATGTGAAGCATAATGAAGAAGTAGCTGTTGTCCTCAGTGCAAAAGATCCCTGAACAAATATAAATGTTCAGGAATAGAGATTTATAAACACAGACATCGTATTCAGCGGTCTTACCCTGTAAAACATTGTTGGAGTTCACCGTAGGCTGGGCAGCAGGGGTGCTTGCAAGGGACACCACATTTGCTATGACAGGGGTTGAGTCCTTTCTCAAAGAAGGAGGGCCTGATGAGGAAGCTGGTGCCATAGAAAGGTTTGCTGGACAGAGTGAACACAAGAAAAATAAAATAAGCATAAGATCATTTATAAAGCGGCATTTCTGAAACAACACCCACCCTCCAGATTTATCTCCAAATGAAAAAGCCTGCTGCTGTATGAGAAGGGAACGTAGCTGTCAAACTGCAGCGTTTCAGTTTAAATAGGAGCTGGTTCCACAAGCAAACTTAAGCTGTTTTCCAGTCACTGAAACATTTCAAAAGTTCATTATAGCATCAAAGCAGCTTTCTCTTTGTAGCAGTACGTGCATTACAGCAGCGCTTGGGAGACAAGGAGGACTGGATGCCTCGCTGTGCTTGGTACCGAACATACGTAGTACAGGAAGCAGTCGAGATTCTGACAAATAATGAACGAGGTGAATTTTATGAGGTTAGAGGAATTCTTAGGTTCTTTCCATTTGAAAGCACTGTTTGTTACCACATTACCATGAATGACCACATTTCATCAAAAACTATTGTTCTGAGGCACTCCATTACCCCGGCAGCCCCCAGTTCAGGGAGATGCCTGGAGACCAGTTCTGCAACGGCACTGCACTCTCGCCTCAGCTGAAGTTGGAGGCACGCTTCTGGAGAAGCAGGCCCACCGTGGGTCTGGCTGTCCTCACTAACAGCCAAATGTACCGACAAGACCAGGAATGTCACATGGTATAGGTATGGCCTCAAAGTATAAAGTTACTTGTATATTACTCTTAATCAGGGAAAACAGCTCCCACCAATGTAAGCAGCAGATGTGCACAAAGTTGAAGAGCTGAATGTGGTCTGGTGTCCACTGTAAACTTCCAGTTAATACTCTTTATTGCTTGTTGAGTACCTTACTGCTGCAGTCACCATCACTCAGTGGAACATAATGCCCCTCTTTAGGATCACTGCTATTTCTGCCCCTTGTTTTGCTTCCTCTTCCTGTCTTTGTGGGCCTTTCTTCCTTTCTTCCCTTTGCATTTCATTCCCTACAGAAACTCACAGTTCCTACTCCTGTGGGCTTCATTCCCACCCTCCTTCCCATTCCATCTGCCAAAATAATGAGCAAGGACACAGCTACAGTGCACATTAATCTTGGCATTGATATTGCAAGAACCAACACTTAACGACATAGAAATGATAACTCTTCATATACCTTCAGACTACACAGAACTGGTTATTTTAAGTTCATATAGGGAAGGTTGTATTTACAACCATTAAGTCCACTAATTTCACCATTTGATTTTTTTTTTTTTTGTTAAATGAACTTTAACTTTCTACTGTATCTGGTTACGTCTTATCAAGTACAGGAGACAAGCTAAGTATTTAACATGTCTCCAATAGATATCAGTTCATTTCACCCCAATAAAATGGGCCTTTCTTTTATGAAAGTGATCGAAAAGTAAGTGTTTTTGTTTCACCTTCCTTAAAATCACAATCTAGATCTGGTATATGAAGCAATTTCATCTCACACCTGCAGAAGTTTGAAATTGTCTGAAGTAGGAGAGAGATGTGAAACTGAGCCTGTTCAATGGCAATGGGGGACCCCCCAGCAGAGGGTGGATCTGAGAAAGTTCACTGAATCAAGTTTCCAAATAAATGTTCATATCACGATCACACACACCAAAAGGCAATACCATTCCCAGCCTGTTTTACCTGTGTTGTTTGGGGGTGGAGGGTCAGAAACACTGTGCTGATTACAGAACAACAGAATACAAAGCAGATTGCAAAAATGCTTGATCTCGCCTTGCCATTTCATGGACTCACTGAGTTTACCTTGCCTCTTACAACCATCACACTTCGCCATCTAGGAAAACAGAGTGAGGGAGAAATTAAACACGCTTGTAAACAGCAACAAAGAGCACATGTATAAAAATCTCTCTGCACCCTGCTCAGCAAATACAGTGTAAAGCGATCTGTAAGACTGCATCATTTTTGCAGCGTAACACAAAACAGCAGAACTTTCAGTGTGTGTCTTCCTGCAACCCGTATTAGGTTCTCTCTATGTAGAAAACTGGTACTCAAAAGTTAAGGTTTTATTCATCTCTCACGTATACACAATATATCCCACAGACACGGAAGTCAACTACAGGCAGTTCACACAGCTCCCGGTTTACAAAAGTTCTTTTGCTATCACGTTTATATTCTAGAGGACGCTATGTAAGAATATTGCTTACCTGGTAAAACAAAACCGTGAATTTAGACATGCACTCCTCTGAGCAAAATTCCTCCATTTTCCCCCCAAAGTGATTCTGGACCAGTTTGGGGGAAGTCTGTAAACAGTAACTGCACATTTTACAGTGGTTTCCCCAGCGCTTAGCCAAGTCATGTTTATAGAGCAGTTTACAACCTAAAAGAAGAGAAAATAGCAAGAAAACAAAAGCATCCTTCAATATCAAAATGACTTTTCCTCGGCACTTCTAGTTCTTATATTTAGCTATATCTGTAATAATTTGTTGAAACATATCATTCAAACGTAAAGTGTGAACAAAGTTCCGTGTTTCTAAACCTAACAAAACAGTTTTCTAACCTAAAAAGATTAGGTTTCTCTTAGTATCACTAGTAATATCAAGGCAAAACACTTCTGACAATTCATCTGAGACAGTCTTGCCCTTTCTTACCTTCACTACAGAATGTTTTATCTATGCCTGAGAATCGCACTGTCTCCTTGATAATTTTCTCAATTCTGCAGTATTCACACAATGCCATTACGCTGCTCCTCTTCTTATATTCATCACAGCAGGTCTTCCCACAAAACTGGAACATTTTACCCTGCAACACAGACAGAATGTTTGGGTTTCAATGCTTCACATCCCAGATAATATATTGTAATAGTTAATATAAACTCAGAAGCATATTTATGCCCTTGGAAATCAACAACAGAAAGCACTAGCCAGTAAGTCTCCCCATTTAGCTTTATAACAAAGACAACACAATCTTCTGTGGAAAGCCCACACCAACGTGCTTTGTCTTGGAATTAAAAGGATTTTAATTAAATTTTAATTAATTTAATTAAAAGGATCTCTGGGACCAAGAATCGGGAATGTGCTCACCTAGCCAGGCAATCACAGGGTTTGGGTTTTTTGGAGGTTTTTGGGGTTTTTTTTTCTGTTTTTAAGATCAAAGAGCCAGTATCAGTATTAATTTTGATAAGGGTGAAATGATACCAAAATCAGTTCTAAATTCCTCCATAGCAGGTCATAGTAAGCAATGGAGCAGTACTGACAGACCATTGCATATAAGCTACAATTTCTTGGGTTTCTGTTGAGAAATACGAGCTTGAAAAGCCCTGATCTTTATTACCTTGTAGTCAAGCAGTTCGGGTTTGGTTGCAAACAATCTGTTACAGTGCTGACACCTGAGTTTTACAACAGGGCGGGCAAAAGTGACTTGCTGGGACTGGGCAGCCAGCCTCTGTAGACCCGCTGCAGCTGAACTGCTCATGGAGCTGGGGGACACAGTCGAGGTGGTGCCACCGGCCGATACCGTTGCCCCCGAGGGAATGCTTACAATGACTTGACCTTGCGACAGAGGTACCACTGAGGAGTTCATTCCTGCAGGCTTGTTGAACAAATTCTGCAGGAAAGCAAATTGAGGAGTAGACTTTATTTTACAATATTACGTATTTTACCCAACATCCCAGATATCTACACCACCAGTTTATTATTCTATTAATTAAGCTAAGAAGAAATCCTAAGTGTCACACCTGAAAAGCTACTACACAACTGTAGCTGCAAAAATTGCGTATGCTCCCATCTGACATAGCCAAGTGATACTGAGGGTTTGCTGAAGTTTTACAGCTGTTGCACTGAACTTGAACACCTGAGGGTGAAACAGAGAAGAAAAAGTGATTTATGCAACAAGTTGTACCGCAGATAATTCTGCTCTGTGCATACAAAAACAGAGAATGTGAATGACAAGCCAAGGTACACACAGAAGCCCAAGATGAAGTTTCTACAGATTCAGAGGCAGGCACTGCAGCTGCGGTGCCTGTTGCTTGCCAGATCCTTTAATTAATCTCCCAGTATCCCTAGGATGTCAGTAAGCATTTTTCTATTTTACAAGAAAAATAGCTGTGAATACATTTGCCTAGCTCAATGCAACATTAGGCAGAGGTAACTAAGCTAATCACCCTGGAGAGCAGGGGCAGAACAGTCACAGCGGTGGTATGGCATATGTCCACAGAATTGGATTTGTCTCGCCGGGAAACCCACCAGCTGCACTTGCAAGAGCAGAAAATAGATTAAGGTTTATTATCATGTTTAAGCTCTCTAAAAACAAAGCTGAAATGGCTGTACTGTCACTGTTAGGTTTATCTATGGTAGAAAGTCCTTATGATCCCATCTCAGCATCTCTGTTTAAAAAAAAAAACCCTGCCACTTCCCACCCCCCCAAAAAAAGGATATCAGCCTTAACTTTCTAGACAAACTAAGTTTGGATATGAGCTACGTGAAATTATGCTTCTAAAGAAGTAAAAGGATAAGCTTACCTGCAGAAGTAACCATTTTTACTCTATACGCTGACAAGCAGTTAACAGAGCAAAACAGTTCAGTTTTTCCCAAGTTATTTGTGCTCTCTATCATCTCGGCTGAAGATCTCAAAGATTTACACAGTGTGCAAGGTGTAATTTTAGCTGACTTCTGTGGAAACACGGAAATCCGTCATTCATTTGAACCTTAATATTTTTATTAACATGGAAATTAATCACTAGCATGTAAAATGTGTATAGAAGTGACGGCCAGTGCACTTGAAACAGCACATATTTTACAGCTGTATTATTTATTATGCAGATATACTTACTGGAGTTCTCCGTTATGCTTGCTACATTCACACTTTGGCCACCTGAGACTTGGGCTGTCTCTCATTCAGGGTAAGCGCTACCTTTGCAGACCAGTTTGGGCAGTACCCAGGCTGTCAGGGCAAAGGCCTCCAAGTGCAAACACCACTACGTGTTGTACTAGCACGTACCAGATACCAGTACCTTGTACCAGATGACTTCAACATTTTTTGCTGAGAAGCAACATTTTGCTTATGATTTTTAATACATCAGCTATGTGCGCAAGCAATACTCCCATTTAACAAATGAGAAAAGAAACAGAGGAGGTTCCTCTCTCACCCATGAAATGCCAGTTTCTATCAGAATGTATCTGATGATTCAGTTGAATGCTTTTTAAAAATCAATAAAGAATAGGTAAGACTTACAAGCTTTGCACATACTGTATTTTTAGGAAGACTAACATATATGAGCTTTTGATATGAGATGCAAAAGCAGCATGAAATCCCTCTCCTTTCCAGATACTTAATGTCCAGATTTGTTTCAGAGGACAATTAATGTTGTACGTAATTTTCTGGACCAAATACTTATACCATTGTTTTTAATCCATTAGCCTGTTCTTGGCTTAAGTGGTCTGAATAATGGGGCAGCAGAGTCAAGCCACAAAATGAAGTTACGCTATCTTATCAGAGGGCAGATTTTCCTAAAGTAATTGCATTAAAATAAGTCAGTCAAAAATAATTGAGCTATTATAATAAATTAAGATTCTCTCAACTGCTCAGCTCTTTAAGAGGCTCCATTATAATCAAAATTAAAATATTAAACATTTTAAAATTATAATCAAAATTATCAACTAATTACTACTTTTCCTCTCCACTTAATTCAAATGCTAAAATTTAATAGAGAATACTCAAACAGGGAGAGCATCTCAAAGGCTGAAAAAAGTCAGACTTCTACTGCTGTGTGGTCCCTCTGTGTCTTCTCTCACACTGGAATAATCTGGTGGCCAGTTCAGTAAAGGAAACAAAGCAACACGTCTGGGCAAAGATTAAGCAGCAAATAGCAAAAGGAGTTCTCTTAGACCAAGATAGTAACTGAAATAATCAACTAATAAATTGAGTGTTTCTTAAAACACCCAAAATCTAATCAAGGACATATTTTTAATATTTGGTCAAAATATACCTGCTTATACGCTGTCACACATGTTGAACTGCAGAACTTTTTTGACTGTCCCTCTATTTGAAGCATGTGACACTGGCCAGAGCCGCTGTAGCAGTACCCTCCACAATTCTCACAGCAGTTCATGGTCAAGTTGTTAGCTGAGCGGAACTTGGAGAAGCAGGCATCGCTGCAGAGCTTGTGTACAACGTTCTGGTAATTCACTTCGTGTCTAATCTGGAAGAAAAGAAAGTATATATAAGAAGAATAGAAAGAATACGTATGTTCATCTCTGAGACAGCAAGTTGTCCTGATCTAAAGGAAATTCAAACGAAAAAGAAGTTTGCAATTACCACTGCGTTCTTCTGGCACATGCTGCACTTGGTTGAAATGCTGTTAGTATGAATAGTAACAACAGGTTTCCTTTTCAGTTCATAGGTAGAAAGACAAGACTGGCTGCAGAAATCCTTACTGGAGTTTGTATTGTCAAACTGGGCAGTGATTACATCCTTTGGATTTAGAATGTCTCTATGGAAGAAAGAAAAACAAACAAACAAAGAGACAAAGAATTAATGTTGGTTTCATGTCAACTTGCTGTCCCTTCTTTTTTTGCAGACTAAACACTCTTTAGAAGACGGTGGCTTAATTTAATTTAAAGCTTTTCTTTTTGCTGATATAAGTACCCAACTTAATTTTTCTTTTCCTATTACAAAAATAGTGAAGTACAATTCTCAAGTAGATATTTTGTGAAACATTTTGTACCTGGACTTAGGAGTGGCCTATAAATACATTAAGCTGTATCATTAAATCTTTTCAAAAGGAACTGGGAAAAGGTAACTGTTTTGCACAATCTTTACTAAAAAAAACCCCTAGAAAGCAGGATAAGTGGAATAATTCCCTTTAACACTGAAAATACCTATCATAATGGAGTAGAGGAAAAAAAAAGGGAAAAACAAAAGGTCACAATTTCTAATCACCACGTAGTTCAGTCCCAAATGGTCTGACTAGTATTGTAACTTTCCATCTCTTATCTCTCATCTACAGTCATGTTTATTTGTTGCTGTATTTAACAAACTGAACTTTCTCCTTATCTCTTCTCTCTTTTGAAACATTCACAGAAAAGTTTCAAAGCCCTTAGGTCAAAAAACTAGGAGAAAATATTTATATGATTTTCTTGGTTGGAAGGACTTCTCACTGGTCTTGTCAGAGGCAAGCCATTTTTCAGCAGAAGAAAAACAAATTACAGCCGAGACTGCTAAAGTTTATTACAAGGCCTTCTCACACTGAGACAGCAAGTGAAAAGACTAATTAATTAAGTCTCCAGTTTAAGTTCAGCTAACCTTGTAAAACTGGAAGTAATAAATCGGTTGTTGAAGAAATGATGAACAAAGCAGCACTCCTTTTGCAAAGTAACTTTCATAACTAAAAATAATACATATGAATAATTCTCCTCTATAAACAGACTGTAGCACAGTCAGTCTGCAAAGTTATTTATTTGCCTCAAGATAATGGTATAGTAAGTAATATAACATCTTAAAGAGTCAGCCACAAGGTCTCCTTTTGCTGATTTTGAGATAATAATACAAATGAACACAACATTTTAACAATTAAAATGTTTTCAGAGCTGAAGGTTCAGGCCTGTGTTTCCAACAGGACTGTGGAAAATGTATGTCATCTTTTCAAAGAAATTTTTCCAAGTAGGCTCACAAAAGCAAACCTCGCCTTTCCACTCTAGGTCTAGGTAGAAACTAACTGATTTGGGTACTGAAACCTCTACTATCTGAAAAACTCAATTCTTCATAAATTTGATCTCTCTGCATCTTACAGAAGTTTTGCCATGATTAAATAACAGCAGCAGTGACATATTTTGAAGAGCTAAAACCTAAGCTTACAGAATGGAGCCAGACTGGAGAGTTAAAAATTTTTTTAGAATCTAAGGAAATATCCTGCCTCAAATATATTAATTTACCCATGTTTTTATTTCATTTGGGGGATTTGGTAAATCTATTTTCATCTAGAAGAAATAATACATAAAACATTTTTAAAATGTACTTTTGTTCGTGGTTTTGATAGTGCAATGACATTCTAAAATGGCAGGACAGTGTAGTACCTTTTCAAATACAGCTCATTTAAATTAAAAAAAGACAAGACGCACGCTTCACAACAGAGGCTTTTAAATCTATGTGTATGTAAAATCCAATTAACAAATTAGAACTGAAACCAGACAGACCAACTAACAAATAAGAGTATCGGCCACGATTTTTTGCAGGGAAGCGTAACAGAAGTGAGCATTACAGAAACAGCGTGTTGTGTAAAAAGAGAACTGAAGCCTTTCATTATCTGTTTGAATATCAGTTATTACTCGAACAAATTAAAACACTGTCCTACTTTGAGCAGCTTGAGCAGGTTTTCTTGGTAGAAGCTGGTGGGCGAGGAGCTGGAACGGTGTATCCAGTGAGGCACAGTGTGGAGCAGAAGAGCTGGGTCGAGCCTTTCCTCTGGTATGCAGTTTGCCCCTTCTGCAGGATTTTTTTACAGCCAGAACAGGAAACCCGAACAGCTGTGGTTGGAACTGAAGGAAGCATTTTACTCATGCCAGAGGATGCCACAGCAGGCTGGAAACCTGATGACAGCTGTGGAGCTAAAAAAAAAACACAAAACCACAGAGAAAACATAGAGTAACTGTTATATATGTATTACACATAATTCACTTGTGTGCAGGGGGCAAGCAGAAAGCTTATGACTTCATTTCGGTTGTCAGGGTCTAAGGGAGAATTAAATAGCAGATGAACTCTCCATAAATACATGCCCTGTGCTGGTTTTCTGCACAGTAGATTGTTTCAACTACTCTTAAGACTGAGAATGCACTTTTAGCGTCTCTTTCACATTCAATTTTCCTGTGCCTCAAAAATACAATTATTTTTCAATCTCTGAATTTAATTGTCTCTAAAACAAACTAGTTCTTTTTTCCTGCTGGGGTCAGACATAGCAAACAAAATCCAGAATAACTCGCAAGACTATTTGCAAAGGTGACATATTTTAGAGGTTTAAATAAACTTAGTCTTGCCTATTTCTTACCAAGAGGACTGCCACTGACTGAAAATACGGCACTGATTTTCAGCTCCCCTTCCTGAGATTTTGGCTGTTGGCCGTACTCCTAAAACAAAGGGAAAGGAAAAGGAGAACAAATACACACATGTAATAACAGGTTACGTGATTTCCATTCTTTCGTAATACCGTATTGAATCTTAAGGTCCAGCAAGGCAAGAGTGACTCTCCTAAGCCTGCTCCAGAGACCAGGTTTACAGATGTTGCTGCGTGAGCACCACACACAGAACCTGCTCAGAGGTTCGCAGCAAACTACAACTGAGGGTGTCACGTAGAAAGGGAAAAGCACAGCCGCCTGGTGCGTTCCCCTTTCCAGCTGTACTCCAAGACACCTCAGATTCAGCCAGACAAAGCTGAAGAGAAATCTCTGCTTTCCACTCACACCAACGTTCCATCTAGAAGTGCTTTGCGGTCCTTGCCCCTACTCTGTGAAACAAGCTTTAACTTCACATTCAGAGATGATAATAATGAAACAGAGACTGGGACCTGGACGGTGAGAAGCATTCTGTACTTCACCATGAGTTAAGCACCTTGGAGGAGCGTCAGGTGAAGCTTCACAGCAGATCAAAGCTGGCACCACTAGAGCCAGACCATCACAGTCCCTGCTCAGACTGGCTTCAGCGAGAAGGGAATAACCTCATGTTTTCTACAGGATGAGAAAATCCCTACAGACAGCCGCTTGTGGAATAGCTGACATACTATAAACTACTATCTTACTCCACAGCAGCTATTCATACTTTGACACCATGCTTCCTGCCCGTGCTCTCCCCAGAAATCTGAACCATAAAGCAGATTGTAACACTCTACATGTAAATCTTAATAGGCTGAACAGCATAATCTCTTGGAACTACAGAGATGATAAGATTTAACCTACTTACACTCATTTGAGAGCAGCGAGGGCATGATGTCATGTTATGACTGAGCTAAATTCACAGTTGCTGTCTGGCTGCAAGGTAAGCCAATTCAAAATCACTAGGCAAAATTAAGCGCTCTCTTCTCAGCAGCAGTGAACTGGTCCCTCAGCTTAAGCCATACCCTAAAATCACACACTAACATCCACGTAAGACACGCTTAAACTTAACATTTCTCTTACTCCTGTGGGTAAATTAAAAGTTTCTATACTAAGACAACCAAACTAGTTCTCAACAGGTTTCCCACAAGAACAGGCAATGGCATTTGTTAAGCATGTGAACCATCACAATGGAACATTCAAATCTCCAGTAAGAGAAGCTTTTCAGCTCTGCATGGGCATGTTGTGATGACAGGTTTTAAAGCACCATTTTTTTTTAATATTACAATTTAAAAACTAGTTATTTGCAGAAATACAGTTTTTTAAGCATTTTAACTGCAGTTGTATCTTTAGTCAATACTAGTAAGAGAAATGAAGGCAAATCCTGACATCAACTGTGCATGATCAAGCATAATTTCACAGCAGTGTAACAGCGCTGAAAGCCAAGAACCTTCAGCCCCAACTATTGGTTACAGCAAGAAACGCTCTTATCTTTCAGGATGCATGAAAAAAACAAAAAAAAATCCCACATTAATTCCAATCTAAAGCAAAACAGAACCTTCATCTGTTCTCATACTTGTCCAGTATCAGGCAGAGTTGATAATTACAGGATTTTATTCCAGGAATTAATATTTTGAAGAATATGTTTGATATTTAAATTCTTCAAGTCTTCACTTTTACTTATTAATACGATCTTTGATAACCACAGACGTCTTGCATTGCATTCCACACAAATCCACACAGCAAACATCATCTTGGGAGGACAAAATAGACAGATTTAACTATTCTACACACCGTTTGAAATTATATATGCTTCAGAAAAAACAAAAACAATCTCATGGACACTGAACAAATCAGAAGGGCAGTGAAGTCTGAATACTTTCAAATACTTAGCTTACTTCTTTATTTTATGAAGCCAAGAGTATTACGGGACAAGAAGAGAAACTGTTGGGAAGACAGGCCCAGAGAGAAGAGGAGGTACAGCAGAAGTACACAGAATGATGCTAGAAAAACTAATGCCTGCACAAGAACACCAGCGCTCTAGTGTCGATGCAAGTGGGATGAATCACCTTGGGAAGCTTTGCACAGCTTTAACTGCATGTAAGGTTTGGCATGTAACCCAAATATTAGCAGTGAGGAGACAGGAATTGCAACACAGATCATTTCCCCGGTGTCACACGGCAAACCAGCAGCAAAGAGACCGGTTAGAGCTCAGCAATCCTTGTCCCAGCACCGCTCAATCCATAGGTCAGACTTTCTCCATTTTGCAATTACTGAACTTTTACCTGTATTGTCATAAAAAATGTCAGTCTCAAGTGAGAAAGTCACTTAAACGCATGCTTAAATTGACTTCACTGACATGTACATATTTAAATATTTTGCTAAGGTAAGACCTCTAAGTGTTAATTTAAAACACGAACAAACAACAAACCAATGTGCTCGCAAAGGTAACCTTTAAGAGGGAAGTAGCAGGAACAGCACTGTTTCAACTACATGTCTCTAACTGGGACTACTCACAAAGTATTCAGTAAAACATGATTTACATTTTCTTTCCTAAGGAGACTGAGTTGAGATAAAGTGTCTATATTGCCACAGATTTAAAAATGAAAGTTTTACAGCACTTTGCTTTGTCTCCAACTGAAAAGCAAAACATTTTCAGCGACATGGTAACATGACATCAAAAAGCTGGGGGTTTGGGTTTCATGGTAGTATAAAAGGGGAAAATCCTTCTACTAAACTATGTTCTTCAAGTTAAATTTCGGTCAACAAACCAAATAAATTGCTGAATTTACGTCCAGCTTATGCGGTCAGCTGTCAGACCAAAATGAGAAATGCAATGGGAAACTTACCTCGGAATTATCAGGTTCATCTTTAATTTTGTCTAATAGTCCCTGCTGTGGGGCCATAGCTTTATCATATTCGTCATCCAAAGGCTCCTCCTTAATTCTAATATTTGGTGCAAAGGAATTCCCCAGCTCTTGTCCAATAGATTCCTTACTAGAAAATAGGTAGCTAGACTCCTGAAACAATAATATGAAAAAGAATTCACCCTCCTGCATCTGCCATTAGGAGTTGGGCTGCTGCCAAGGGGAGTTTCTGCTGCAGACCAAGAGAAATGGGTCCTGCCACTGGAAGGTGGGAGAAATGATGGGCAGCAGCTGCTGCCTTTGTCTCCCTGCAGCACCCTCTGTCATCCCACCCCCAATCCTTTTCACTCCTCTGGACAAAGCAGAAGCCACCCAGCTCTCTTAAGGTGGTTGTCAGTAGGGGCACTCGGCTGTTTGGGCAGTGTCTCCTGTTGATACAGCTGTTCCCTGTCTCAGCTGGAAAAAAGGCAGCAGGTCAGATGGACGCATCCAGGTCTAGATTCGGCTCACCAGTCAGTCAGACCATGCTGAACATGAAAGTGGCTACCAAAAGAATCCTCAATCCAAAGAGAGGGTCAGCAAAATTTTACAAAATTAAATGCACTGTTTAAGTAGCAAAGATGTCTAAGAGTCAGAAGATCAGTTTTCTTGATACTCAAATTTACACTCAAATACAAAATACATATTTTGAATTATTCCAGTATATTGCTGCACTTGCAAAAGTGTTTGAAAGATCTATAGCTTACCCTGAAGTTAGTTTCTGGAGTTTGTGGCGCTAACTGCGTCCGTAATGTTTCTTCTACTTGATTATGAACTGAGGAAAACATATACATTAAATAGAAATGAATACAGATTCCAACGCATTTCCTTTAAAACTATATCTAGAGTCTCTGATCCCCAGCCCCATCATCTGACAGCACCTCAGAAGTATTAAACTACTCCCTTTCTCCTCCCTGCAAATAAGATGGCAATCTTTAAAGAGCATTGACATTTTTTTATTATTCTATTGGGTAATTATTTTCCCATTCTAGCAAAATGGTTGTAAAATTCTGAGGCTAATTGGTCATTCAGAATTTTCTACACCCCAGTGGGTTCTGAACTCTCCCATGTTTCGTCATTTAAATCAGAAAATATTTTTCAGAGCAACAACTTTCATCCTTTTCTTTGCTGTTCTGGTCTTTTGCCTTCCCCCCCCCCTTCTTAGGAAACAGTAGCTTATGCTTTTTTAGCATGTATCTTTTAAAAATTCTGGATTTGCCTAAATACTAGATGCTGCCTATGAACATTGACTATTGCTGTTTCAATTACTGACTACTCTACCTGAGGCTGCATGGCTTTCAGACAGAATCTTATAACTGTACGTATTTACAATTTTCTGAAATACGTTTTTTGCACAGAAATATTCTTCACTTGACTTCTACCTGAAGGTAAAAGTAGAGAGACATCTTTAACAATTCTTTATTTCAAAAACATCTGTAATGCTTCTCTATCATTTGTGCAACCTGGAAGCACGGATTTTAAGACACTGTTACTAAACATATAAAGTTTAAAGGTCAGAACTGTAAGTTGTGAATCTGAACAAGTAGCCAGGAGGCTCTCACTTGTGGGCAAACTCTCTCTCCATACAGTCTTCTGAATAAAATTAAACTGCATGTTCCAGACTGGTTATTCTTAACTCCTTCGTCCACTGTTCTACTGTAACTTTTGGAGCTTGGGAAGTCAAAAGCAAGTGTGTGGGCAGCAAGACTACTGGTGACTGTCAGGCTCCCTCAAACGAGAAATGGATAACAGGCATCTTTGGCTCTCTCCATGTCAGCTGGACAAAGTCCAAGACACAAGTATCTGAGGAATAAGGAGAGCAGTCTCCCAGGAAAAGCAGATCTCAAGTTACTCTCTGGCTTACTTCCTGCAGACACTAATAGAAAGCCTTTCCATGATGCTACTGTCAAATGCATACTGCTTTAAACACATGTACATTAATGAAGAACTTTGCTCAAAAAAATCTTTCCTGGCCATTAACTTAACCTACACTTTATCATCTTTTCTTTTAAGGAGTTCCAAAGTCTATATAAAACAGTGAGAAAAAACAAAAGGAAGCGTGAATTGTCGCCCAGCTTGGTTTAGTAAACCCCAACAGCAAAGGATGCTTGGAGGCTTTGAAACAAGCTGTGGAGGACGAGAACCCCTAACGCTGCCAGGCCCTTTTGCAAATCCTAGTCCTAATACAGAGTTCATTTTATTTCAGGGTTCTTTATAAAATGCTTTCCTACATAGAGTTATGCATATCCTCTTCGACAAGATGATGCTTTTAATAGCTAGCCCTATTGCTAATTTCTGTCTAGTTCTTTCTTCCTCTTTGCTGGGTAGCCAGGTCTACGATGTCAACAGTTACCTGCTTTGTCAAGAAAACTGCTTTTCAATCTAGAATCCATATCTTTAGGGATTTTTTCCAACCGTTTTTCACGTTCTTGAAAATGTCCTTCTCTATTCTTGTCCTTTGCTGAAAAAGTCTCTTTGCCATTATCTCTTGTTATGCTAAAATCTTTTCGAATTGATTTAAATACAGGGCCCTGCTCAAATGGTGAAGTGAGATCCTTTTGGATTGCATTCTGAATCTGAATTTCTTTTTCACTGTCCAGTTCATGTTCTGTAACTCTCTTCCCCTCTTCCAGATGGTCTTCATCATGAATCGCTGAAGAAAGAGTGTCTTTTGGAGTGAAATTTTGATCATCTTCATTGTCACTCCCAACAACAGGTATGCCTGCAAGATCCCCAGAGTTCAGAAAATAATCATCATCATCATCATCATCATCATCCAGCAGCGAGTTTTCAGACCCTGTTCGATTCTGTATTCCGTAAGAGATGCTGTCGAGGGCAGGTGTTAAGTTGTGGTCAGTGTCCTCAGACATTTCTGCATCCAGAATTTCACCACCTAGGGAGAAAAAAAACAGTCAGAAAATTCACCAACTTTATGTATAACAAAGGACGAGCATTAAATGTCATTTGCTAATCTGACTGATGCTGCAATTCCTTCAACACTCTAAGCCTTCTTGGGCCAACATTACCAATAAAACCTTGCTGACATAAGAAACAGTTCTGTCCCATTCACCACACAGCGAAGAAGCTGAACTGAGTAAAACTAACCAAAGAAAGAAAAACCATTAACTTCAATTCATCTCATTTGTAACACTTGTGGAGAAGGCAAGGGAGGGAGGGAATGAGTAGCAAGGGGTAGGAGAAGGGCAAGATAGTCTTTTTCAGCAGCAATGATACTTCTAAGAAATGTTTTGTGTAACTATGGCCTTATATAAATAAATAAAAATACTTACATTTTTCTGTAATATCAAATACCGCATCAGATTTATCTTCAAACTGTAAAAAGGAAAGCACTATATCATTATCTCGGTCAGCTGCCATGTACTTTTTAGAAAAGTATCTGATCAAAACCAACGAGAAGGATCACAATTCCTCTTCCTTCCTTCCTTGCCCCAAGCAAAGTTCTACAAACTAAGACTGTTACTGAGAAGGAACATTTACCCTAACAAGTTCAGAAGTCCATAGAAAAAGCACACCATGAAAATTTAGAATTAGCACTGCTTCCCAGAGAAGGTGGAGGAGAGAGGGGAGGGGAAGGGAATGTCAAAATTTTCACTTCTACATGAGAAACTTGTACAAGGTCAAGATCATAGATTCTGCCTTCTTTGATACTCTACAAGCCTTCACTTCCTCTGAACGTTATAAATGGAAAAACAGAAGCACGCACAGCTTCCACTGACGTGGGTTGCACAGATCCAAAGGTTTCATCTCCCTAACAGGGAATGTTCCCTTTCCAGGAACCATGAAATGCTTAATGTCCTAACAGTAACGAGAGAACGAGCGTCACTATGAGCGTAACCAAAGAAGCACCAGATGATGACTCCAAGTGCTGTACATAACATCTATTTACATTAAACATTCTCTGACAGACGTTAAAGTTGATGGCATGCTTAAATGCTGTCTTGGAGAAGTATGCGTACTCAGCATAATTGAAGTATTTTTTTAGAATGTCCAACTCATTAGCATCCTCCCTTTCTGCCTAAAAGACAACAGCAATTCATTTAAGTCATCTCTGCTTTCTCTACATCTCCAGCTCTACACTTTCTTTTCTGGTAGATCCTGCTCACACTTCGATTCTTAAGCCATCTTAAGGAAAGTAATGGGATTTGATAGCAAAGGGATGATCTCTAATTTCATTTAACTCAAGTCATTTAGTTGATAAATCGGATATTCCACAGGACTGTGATGGGGAACTATCAGTTTGGTAGCAGCCCACTCCGGGAAAGGATGACAACATATTGTCACAGGATTCATCCGATGGCAAAGAGTCCATCAGTCTCTTTCCAATATCACTTGTAGGTCTACAAAGACAAGCCAGCTCCTTCAGCTTAAGCACACACACATGGAATAGTGAGGACCTGTCCAGCATTGTGAATATCAAGACAATATGATACCACACCAAAACTTTCCAGCTTCTCTGAGCAGACAGTTGAGGCTGGAAAAGTGAAATACAGAACCAAAAGAAAAAAAGAAAGGTTAAACTCTTCCACAAGGCTGATGCAAGTCTATTCACTGCAATTATCTAGAGGAAAAAACAGTAAGGAAACACATTCCAGGAAGGTTTGCAAGGCCTGAGTTCTGTTACTGCTATAATGATCCCAGGAGCGTCTCCAGAGATGCAAGTTTAATGTTGATCTAGAAGTCCACCTGTAGTCAACTAAGTTTACACTAGTGTAAAATTAATCCCCGTAAATATTGGATATACTTAGTGCCAATAGCAGATGCTGAGGACAAGGAGAGTGCTGGTGTACTGTTTTCATGGAAGAAGAGACAAAGGAATTTATTGCCATTTGATAATAATATCAGAGTACGAAGCCTTGGGAGGCAAAAATGATTGCCTAGGTCCTTTCCTCTATGCTAACCTTCCTCGATCCTCTTCTTGCTTCCTGTCAGTAATGCTCTTTCTTCTCCAAAAAAGTCTCGGACAATTTGCTGATAGGGCAAGAGAAGTTTTCAGTTGAGATGAAGCATTGGATCATCCTTTTCTCAAAGCAGGTTTGTATCCAAGTAGTTCTTTGACTCTTTTGAGATCCAGAGTATCTGTGGGAAAGAATTCTAGGTTCCGCCACACTCCTGGTTACCTTATCCATCCAGACCCTAGGTATTCCTCCTCCTCTGGTGACAACAAATCTTTAATAATAGGTGATAAAACCAGAAATGCTGTTATTAGGTAAAAAAAGACATTTTGCAGTCTGGACCTCTCGAACTCTTTCATTCAAAGAAATGACAACATGCAAGTCAGCACAAGGGGCCACCTGCAAGAGTGCATTAGGGACTACCATAAATATTTTGGACAAGTTGCAAAACATTTACAATCTACCTGGAAGGAAACCAAGACACTTCCCCAAAACAAGGTCATCCTAGGAAAAACAAACTCTATTTTGTTTCTTTTCTCTTTCTTTTGTGAGGCTATCAAAAAAAGAGATCATCTTGAATATTTTCTGCCTTTAAAAGGCTTTAGGATGCAAAGGAAGATCTGTGTCCTGTGGTCAAAAGCTTCCATTGGAAATACTTACAGAACAGGAACTTCAGCTTCTGATAATACTAGCAGTCTTACCTAAGCCACCATCTAGTCTCTGATGGTGAACAGCATCAGAATTCCCACATGGTGTAAATCCAAAGAGAGGAAATTAGGGGAAGTGTTTGTATGCTTGTGTGTGTGGACACGGGTAACTACATACACGTAAACATATATGTATATATATATCTCCCCAATAAACTAGTCATTCCACAACAGTCCTGAAATGAGGGCTCATGTACTTTTTTTCTGAATTAGTGTGGGGTATTCTCTCAATTATATACACTTCTATTCCCTTCCTGAATCCTATTACAATCTTGTTTAATGCCACCTCAGGAACAAATTCTGTATAGCACTAGTAACATAAAAATATATCACCTTAATCAGTCATATAAATTGGCTTTCACTGGATTATGGTCTTGTATTACACAGAAATGTAAGTAATAATGCCCAACTTGCTATTTCTGTATTATTCAATTATATTTCTGCAAGGCAATTCCCTCTCTCACCAGTCCACATACTTCCTCCTTTGATTAGTCGTCATCACTCTTAATTCCCTTTATTTCTTCTGCTCAGATTTTTTAAAATCTGGCGATTAAAACAGAAAAAAAGTACTCTAGAGGCAAACATGAAACTGATTCATCAGACGGCATTTCCTGTGGGTCATTTTTGACAGATCTCAGAAGAGGCACCTCAATATCACAGATTAAGTCCCAGATAACTACAGAATGGAAAGTATTGGGAACGGAAAGTTTTCTATTAAAATACTCTAGGCTTCAACTCCTCAACACAGTCCTCAAAACGCACTTGCTGTTGTAAAACAAAACTCAAGAATATCATATTTTAAAACACCTTCATGCAATCACTTTGGCTAATATTTTGCCAGAGAAAAACTTAATGATACTTACTGCTTTTAAGTAGTGAGCATTCCCTAAGAGTTTAAGACAGAACAGTTCAGGTTTTATATTAGCAAAATTAAATATTTTAGGATGTATCTTTCCTAGTGACTCTATCTCATCAGCTAGCATCGTACACAATGTGCTGCCTACTCAGGGTGTAATGAATAAATAAATGAAACAAGAATGCAGAAATGGTGATGAAACAATTAGGTATTCCTGGAAGCAATGTGTTTTGCTTTAAATTAACTACACTTTACATAAAGACAGTACTGCTTTTATGAAAAAAATATTCCACTAGGTATGTTGATTTTTTTTTTTAATTGTATATTAGATTCTAGGGAAACAGTGTTACATCCTCAGCACTAACCCATCTTTGCTTGGAGCGGGCAACAGAAGGACACTGTTTACACTTTAATACAATGTGCTAATCTGAAATAAATAAAAACCTCTTCAACAGTTTAACAGTGTTCAAAGTTGCCACAGATTTCATAAATCAAAAATTAACAAATTATTTTTGTGCAATATAAAGAGAAAAAGCTGTCTATGATTACAACCTTGTTTTGGGCACAAAATAGACAATTTCTTTTAAAAAATAAACAAATCAATGTAAGAACTTATACATACATCGGCACATAACTTTCTAGCAAGCCTTTTGAAATTATATCCTAGGTTTTACTGCATCCATAAGCAAACTGTGGAAAGGAAGCAGATGTTACGAAAACTGCAATTAAAAATAGTCAGAGACGATTCTCAGTTTCTTGTCTGTACAGTTTCCTTGTCCCTACACACACAGCATAACCCCCCACTTCAGAATTCATTAAACTGACAAGGAAGACACCTTTTTTTTTAAAAAAAAGAAGTCATTTAAATTGCAATTGCTATTCTTGAACGAGGTGCGGTGAGCTCAGGAAGCATCCCCTGACCTTTTACACATGACATCCCCGGCAGGGATGCCAGGCAGGCAGCCGGTTGCCGCTGCACCTCTGCTACAGGAAAACTCCGCCGCGCCAGCGGAATTAAGCAGCAGGTCTCTGCCGGAGAGCCGCTTTCCACCCAAACACCGACAGACCCAGCGATTCGTACCTTCAGAGCACCTGGGGAGGGAAGAGCAGAGGGTAACAAAGAGCCAGGCTGCTGCAGGTACCTGCTACAGGAAAGGAACGGCTGCGGCAGGAAGAGAATCCGGCGAGGTCAGGCGAGCCATAGAGCTCGGCGCATGGTGCCGGGCCTGCAGAGCCCCCTAGCCGCCCCGGCTCCCTGCCGGACGGACAGCCGTGCTGGACAGATGGACGGCTGCCCACCCCAGGAACGCCTAGGGTTCGCTGGTGGGGAGCTGCACGTTGGCGTCCGTAGGGGAGAACGGGTTGGGGGCGTGGGGAGAGGGAGAGCCCGAGCCAGGCTGCGAGGTGTGTGTCCTTGAGGGAAGCTAAGCCATGCTCCAGACTTCACAAGGTTCTTTTTAATCACTATTCGAGTCTAAGGGTAATTAAAGGGATACTACGATGGCTATTTTTAAAGGCAAATCCCAATCAATCATCTGTTAAAGACATCTGTAAAAAGACAAAGGCAGGCATTTTTCAGTTTCTTGTGGCTCATCTTCCTGTTCCAGGAACATGGTTTTACCTTGCATCTCACCTAATGATGGTTCTTCGATTTTTAACTTTCAGGAAAGAAGATTTAGGCACGTGCCGCTGCCATTTCATTTGTGCATTTTTAGAATTCTGAGTGATTCACCAGAAATCGCAGGGAGCAGTTTAGCACGGAAGTGCATCGCCCCTTTCTATCCCTGGGTTTTTCTGACATTCTTGAGTTTTCTGAATATTCACAGGCCAATTCCAAACAAAGCCCCTGTCGACATTATGGTTTCCATATCCACCAAACACACACACAAGCTGCAAACTGTTACCAACCTATGTGGGGCCAAGTAGATGAGTCTGTCACACACACAGAAAGTTACAGAGTGCCTTACTTTTTCTGAGTGATAGGTGGTTTTACTCTATAACTACAAAAAACAGAGGGGTATCCCCATCCGCCCACAAACATGGATTTGAAAAGGACGCAGCTCCACGCGGGAAGGCTTCACCTTGCACTGGATTTTGCAAAGGCATCAGAGTCTGATGTGCTGACCTGAAGCCTGCTAGACGTGTGGGCTTTGCAAATTCCAAAACACACAGACACAAAGCACATATCAAGCAAACAAACCAAGACATCCACAACAAAGGGTTTCTTTTAAAAACAAAGAACTTCTCCGCTCAAAACCTCACCCCTGGCTATGCATTGAACTTTCCTGCTGCTGGTTAAGGCGCTACAAATGACCATAGACACTGGGATTTCGGTCATACCAAATCTGTAAGTGAGCTGAAATAAAGATAATTCCTATTTCTCACAGCATAAGTCAGAAAAACTAAACTGAAGTTACATGGATGTAAAAATCACCACAATCAGAGCAGGGTCCATATCATAACGACGTATGTTTCTGCTGTGATACTCTGCAAGTAATTACTCCAAACCAAATATTTCCGTTCAGTTACATATCTTAGCATCCCACAAGAAAGACAACATTTCCCAGATTACAAATGTATACTTTTGGCCAAAGCTTTCAAAAGTATAGCTATTTAGAAGATTACGTTCCGCAAAGCACACAATCTCCTTAATTCCATTTAACTCGGAAGCTGAGTAGCTCATTAAGGGACAGCCATTACCATGTCTTTTAAGGGAAAGCCAGTCCGCACAACCCAACTAAGGAGCAATGAGGGTAACAATCAGGGGTGGAGGACCAACACTATAACCTCGGAAAGATGCCTCTACTCAATGTCTCCCCCAAGAGGGTAATTAACCATGTTAGTAACTGTTTGCTACTAGTTAAGTTACTAATAGGAGGAAAAAAATGCAACCCTCTGTAAATTAATCTTTAAAGAAAGCGTAACATGTATAAAACCTAAGTCGTCTGCTTTTCACTATAATCTGTCCCCAAATAAGAAGCCTACAAGACGGCTCTGCATGCAAATCGGGAAAATTTACAAATGTAGCACCTTCTGCTTGTTGATAAACACAGCAGGGATTATCAGCCCTCCTTCACAGAATGGTTTATATGTTAATAGGCCCACACTGGTGAATCATCTCATCTACCATTAGGTACTGCAAGTCTTTTCCCTTCTCGTAAGAGTTCGGTGCCAACAACAACAATTGGTGGTGAAAACTGGAGAGCCTGTATGTATATTCAGTTCCCTCTATTTCAGTATTTCTGTCTTTAAGGACAGAAAAGAAATCATGTGTTCTACTTTATTCTTCAAAGTACTTTCCTAACTCAGGCTTCCTTTTTGCCTGTTCCACTTCTCATCCATGTTCCTGCACAGTTCTACGATTTTCTGCTTTCCTGTTCTTATAAAACCTGGTACTTCTCTCTTTCAGGTGGCTACAATTCCAGTCCCATTTGTAGCTGTTGTCCTGACTGGCTTCTACTTTTTCGTTTCCTATGAAGAACTGGCTCTTACAATAGGCAGCTGAGTTGCATGTTCCACCTTCTTTGGAGATATTATTACAAGTATCCAAGGCTCTTCAGAACGAAACGCCTGAACACCTGTAAAAACAGGCAGAAAAAACACTAGCACTGTGTGCTCAGAGCTCTCAGCAAAGCTCCTGTGATTGCTTCACGGAGCGCTCCAGAATTGCCCTGCTACATGAACAAACAAGACCGTCTGCACGCAGCGCCTTCAAGGACACGAGCAACTATCACAGCGAGACAGTACAAAACACTGACCCACGTCGGCTTGATTCTTCTGCCTGCAAGTAAGTGATGGAGGTGAAGCCTGCCTTATGGAGGCATCCTCCCCCCAATGAAACTTTCTTTAAATGTATTTAACCAATCACTTTGGTAAGTTTCTAGATAGCAGAAATTTTGCCAAAACCCACAAAAAAGAGTAATTTTTTTTCTCCTATAGTATAGAAGCACTGTAACAACTCCTACCAGGCAATATTAAACATAATAAAGACCTGTTAATAGTCTGCATTAACTAAACCGGATTTCATAAAAGCTTTCTTGAGCAAATAGCACCATTTAATAAAGATGAAATCTTTCCACTTACTTTTTAGACTGATTTAACAAATACCAAGATTCTAAAAACTACACAAATAATTTATTCAAAAAATAATAAAAGAAAGCAAGTACTCAAAAATTTCTCCTGTAGGAGTAACTGTACAGTTGTGCTAATTCTGTCTCAGGTGCTTCTCATGTAAATTTAGACAATTAAACATTAGTTTATTAGGCTAGTGATTCAGGTTTCCTCTCTTTCCAATGGAAACGAAGAGATTCCTGCAGCAGCAATTCATCCTTTACAAAATACTCCTTTACAAAAAGGACAGACTGTATCATGCAATTTTTGCACCAGTAGCAGTTCAGTAAAACAAAGTTACAGTTTTTTAAACTTTTTATTTCACTTCAAATTTCTGAGTAGCACTTCCAGAGCGTCAGAGTTAAAGGAAGAGAGGACGGCAATACAGGTCACCTACTCTAGGTCATGAGGGTGGCACCAAGCTGCAGCCTGCTCGACACTTAAATCGGTCTCCCTCTTCCTGATATGGTTCAAGAGCAGCTCATGACAGCAGATTTCAATCTCTTTCAAACTCAGCTGGCTTTTGCTTCAGCCTGGCATGAGCTTCTGGAAATAAAGTAACTGCTCCTGGGATCAGCAACATGCAAGGATTAGTTTATCACAGCCTCACACCTACAGCATTCATGAAACACTCTGCTGGACCTTTCCAATAACAGAGTTCATTCTATCCTCAAGTTATTTTCCCAGACTAGCTCTTACTCGTTCTCTTTTTTATGTTTCCACTGGACAACTAATTAAAAAACCCCAACCTTGCAGGTGTCCTCTACCCATTTCCCTCTTTTGCCCCTGCGGAAACACAATTTTTTTCTATTGAAGAACGTATGGCAGAACACAGGCTGAGATGACAGACACTGAGAGCACACACAGTTCTGCTAACATGCCCGTGATGAAATATTCTCTGCCAGAGAAGCCTTATTTTGAAGAGTTTAGATGATCGCAGAGAGTAAGTGTTACGAGCAAAAGCAGGAGTGAGGTGCAAGAGCACTGCTTTTATTCCGTTATGACACTTATAAAACAGATGATGGAAATCATCTGAACAGAGTCAGTCATTAACAGAAAACCTTGAAGAAAATTCTCTAGATAAAACTTGCTACAAGACTTGTTTAGGGAAAGGCCAATGTTAATTGGAACGTCTGGAAGGAATTATGGGATCCGACAGTCATTAAATGAGAAGAAAGTTGAGATAACCCCTTCAAGAACATTGGGAGTGATTTCAAAATTAATTTCCACTATCCTAATCATGCAACGGGCCTTGAACTGGCTATAAAGAGCTTACTTAACTTTTCTGTATTTTATACAATGTGAGAAGTCCTAATGCAAAAGACTGAGATCCATTATGATTATTCTTAGAAGGTGAATTCAAAGATTATGACATCAAAGCATCCTTTGAGAGGTGCACAAGCCTTTGCACAGAAATGTTTTCATCGTCTTTGTACCATTCAAAAGTAGTTCAGTAACAAAACTTTCTAAATGACATTATATCCTTCAATTTTTAATTAAAGCCATGCAAAACTAAAAATCTTTTGCAAACAGCTGCTTTACTGAGGTAGACACCCAGGTGTCCACCTGCTCACACCAAATTCACTTCCAAGAGCCCAAGTGTCAAATTTCAGTAGTTAGCACTGTACACTCCAAATTGTCCTGTGTAGTTCAATGACAGAGTATTGTCATAAATAAATGATCATTCTATTCAAAATATAAACTGTTCAAGACAGTGATATTATAGACAAATTAAAGTTGAAATGCCACAAATATTTTAATAAACTAAAAACAAAAACCCAACATACAAGCAGATGCCTTTCAAGTTCATCTTGATATAATTCAGTAAGTATGAAAAGTAAAATATGTTGATATATTTTCCTTAGAAAATACAATGGCTTTGATTTTGGGCAGAAATTAACCTTCTCTAAAATAACAATTTTGCCATAGGAACTTTCCAGATACTATTAAAAATCAAAATTAGACAAACTTCTATGTCAGTCTTACACTGGCAAAATCTTTTTTAGTTTGTTGCTCATTATCATGGATTGAGCTAAAAGATGGCAACTGCTTATCAATGGGTTTTGCAAAATGCCAGTTTCAGCGTATGTGCTTCTGGAATAATATTTGCAAAAGATTTTAATATTGAAAAGAGCAATTCTGAATGCATCAGCACTTGCTAAGTTCCTCTTCGAAGAAATTATTAAATCAGCCTGTCATAATTTAACCCCAGCCGGCAACCAAGCACCACGCAGCCGAATCAGAAGGGTAAACGTGAGAATACTCATGGGTTGAGATAAAGACAGTTTAATAAGTAAAGCAAAAGCCGCGCACACAAGCAAAGCCAAACAAGGAATTCACTCACTACTTCCCCTCGCAGGAAGGTGTTCAGCCACCCCCAGGAAAGCTGGGCTCCATCACGCGTTATGGTGACTCGCAAAGATAAATGCCATAACTCCAAACGTGCCCCCCTTCCTCCTTCTTCCCCCAGCTTTCTACGCTGGGCATAACACCATATGGTCTGGGATATCCCTTTGGGAAGCCGAGGTCAGCTCTCCCGGCTGTGTCCCCTCCCAGCTCCTTGTGCCCCCCAGCCCATCGCTGGCAGGGCCGATGAGGAGCAGAAAAGGCCTTGACTTTGTGTCAGCGCTGCTCGGCAGTAACTAAAACATCCCTGTGTTATCAACACTGTTTTCAGCACAAATCCAAAACATAGCCCCATACTAGCTACTATGAAAAAAATTAACTCTATCCCAGCCAAAACCAGCACAAATGGGAACAGGACCACTACGGGGAAAAGAAATGGGATATGCAGGTTTTCCAAGACCTCATTAATTCTGGCTTTAATGGAAGACATACAAGTGTGCTGTATTTACGGTATGCTAATCGCATTCTTCACAGGTTCTGTCAGTCATTCAAGCAGCCAGGAAGGATTTACTTCTCCCCACGTTCCTCAAGAACATCGCGATGCATGAACTGGTTTTGGGATGGGGAAAGGAGTTGAGGAAATTCAACTCTCAGACTTTGAAGGCTACAGACTGATACAATGCAATACACTGGTGCTGCTATTTATTTTAAAATCTCACAGGAGCCTTTCTGGCACAGTTAAGATTAACCTCACTGGCAGACTTGGGACCAGGAAGGCATTTTCCTTCAAGCTAGGTTGGCAAGTTGTGTTTCCTCTTTCCTTACGAACTCATCTGGGGCAACTGCCACCTTCCTGGATCATCCCTAAATTTTACCAAACAAGTTCTCTGTTGCTTGTGCAGAAACGGAGAATGTCGTCCGTGCCAACAGCACGAGAGGCTTCCCATGATGTACAGGGACATGCGGAGCAATAACTGATGGAGACTTCTAGGCTTATCATCTAGTGCATGATTAGCCGACTAATAGAGAAATGATTTTCCTGAGACCAATGAAGACGATACTAAGTTGCCAACACTTTTTTATTATTCCTTAGCAGACAATTGCCAAGCTTAAGAAGAAAAAAGGCAATCATCTCTTTCTTTTTTTGGTAATACCAGGTAACCTGACAGATAAATTGAGCATATGAAGGCAATAAGCATGAAGAGACGACTGGTCGCAACCTCTCTGAGCAACCTTGCAATGCTTGACTGTCTTCATGGTGTAAAACTATTTCCTTATGTCCACTAACATTTCAACCACTGGGAATGAAGTTTAATTTAAAATTTCTTAAGTTATTGTCTTACATGTAGCCACTTCCATTTAAACTTCTTGCAGATAGCCAAAATCTCAATCCTCCAAAGACTTACACATTTATGTTATATTTGCCAGCAATTCCGCAAAATTCTTTGAGTTTGCTCGTAAATAAGCGCAAGTGTCTGAAAGACATGGGTCTAAGATAATTCAGTGATGATGTTCATTTCTGTGACTGCAGAGTAGACAAACAACGGCTGTGCAACTCCTCCAATTAGACCCTGAAGGTCGACTGTTCTCTTTAGCACGAATTACTTTCGCCGCAATCACAAGTTTCATGTTCCCTGAAATAAATTCAGCAAATTAAACTTCTTTCATATATAAGAACGGAAAACTTGAGCTCGTGTTTTTGTCTTTCTCAAGACTGGAGAATGGGAAAACTTCTTCATCTTTGGGAAAACGGAACTGGACAGCTCAGAGTCTTGTAGTAGACTATGGACCCTTCCACACAACTTCAAATGTGACTTAACCTCGTTCCTATCAGAAAGCTTTTAATCAAAAGTTACATACATGCAGGAAAGAGGACGTGACTCGTTGTAAGATTATTTTGAGCGCTGCTTAAGAAGTTATTCTCCCTCAGTTACTTCACAGGCTACGAGGTGTGGGCCGCAAAGAACCTTCCATTTGTTTCAAAGATGAAGTATTTCTTCAAGTAGATGAGTGTGCCCGGTGTACTTAGAGACAGCGGTCTCAGGATCGGCACGGCTAATGGTACCCACACAATGGCTGCAGCCTGAGTACCCAAGAACTGGATGAAACTGCCATCTTGACTCACTGTGGTTTGACATAGACAACTGAAATAAATTTCAGAAGAGCAGCAAGAACATTGTGTTTTAAACAAGGAGACAGACGGTGATGATGGATCCTACTTAGCTGTAAGTTTATTATTTAAGTGATGCCAAGACGCTTATGAAAACGATGCCTGGACCTTTTCCTTAAGGAGAACTAAGGAAAAACTAAAGAAAACCTTGAGCAGCAGCGTGGCTCAAAGGCCAGCGGGGACAGCACTGCTCGCCGGCCTGCAGCGAGCGGGCAGCCGCCACCGCACGGGCCGGGGGCCGCCTGTCCCCGGGCTGGAGGGGGCCCCGCAGGCCGGGCTCCGGCCGCTCGGCGCCTGGGGCGGCTGTCGCCCCCCGGGCCCGCCCGTCAGGGCCCTGGACAGCGGCGGGACCGCGGCGCCTCGCACGCTGCATCCCGGCGGCGCCCGGTGATGCCCGGCCGCCCCGGCCCCGGCCCCGGCCCCCTCCCGCGCTGACCCCGCCCCCTGACCCCTCCCCTTTGACCTCCCCTCGCGCCCCCCACTCACCCTGCCGCGGGGGCCGGGCCCCTCCTCCTTGGCCTCCGCCATGTTGCGCCCCCCCTCAGCTATCCCAGCCCGGGGCGAGGGGCCGGGGGTCACTCCCTCTCAGCCTTCCCCCACACTTCGGGGGGCGCCGGGGGGAGGCTCCGCGGGGTGCCGGGGCCGGCCCCGCGCCCTGCTGCGGCCGGGGGGGGGGCTGGCGAGGGGGGCCCGGCGGCTCCCTCAGGGCGGGGGGGGGGGGGGCGGCCCC
>RSEF01000023.1:5885268-5908623 GCA_003993805.1 Himantopus leucocephalus | reverse complement strand
GGGTTTCTCAAACCATAACAGTGTGGCTTTATGTTTCAGAAGTAACAGTGGATAAAAAAAAATACATAGAGAAGACATTGCTGGTCTTTAATTTTTTAAGAAATTCATGGCAGTCTGATGAAATACAGCATTGTGAGTCTACTCACTTTTTCTGCCCCACTTACATTCTTCGCATAGCCAAACATTAACCAGAAATGCAGTTCAGAACTGCGGGTCTTTTTGCAGAGCTGATGTATCCGTTTTCTGTTGAGCGCTTGTCTCGTCTATAAGAATGAAGAACAGGATTCTCTTTAACAGCTGTCTCCCATTCTTGTCACATGTTTATTGTCAG
This sequence comes from Himantopus leucocephalus, assembly GCA_003993805.1. Taxonomy (NCBI): domain Eukaryota; kingdom Metazoa; phylum Chordata; class Aves; order Charadriiformes; family Recurvirostridae; genus Himantopus; species Himantopus leucocephalus. The sequence goes on along the minus strand of RSEF01000023.1, from coordinate 5,908,292 downwards.
TGACAAAATTTTAAATTCTCTTAATAGAAGAAGTGGAAGCTGTTAACTGTAGGGCAGCGGGATAAGTTTTAGTTATGCATATCTTGTTTCTCTCCACAGCCCAAGGAAATGTATAGATTGATGGCTTTGTCGTACAACTGTGCTGAGCGCTTTGGCAAGCCAGTAAGCATCCTTAGCTCCAATTGACTTCATTGGAAGCGACGGGCTCTTGGAGCCTCTTGGAAGGCAGACTTGGCGTGCTCAACTGTGCCTGCAGCAGACACGCACAGTGTGTACGAGCATCACTGCCCACTGGCGGAACACAGCTACTGCTGAGAGAGGAGAAAACAGGCAGCCAGGGGATGGAAAGAAAGACCAGTTGTTCCAGTGCTCAAGACACCAGATTCCTCTTCTCACCTTTCTATGGATTCTGTAATCTTGGACATGTCACAGGACTTGCTGATCTTGGAGCTGTCTACTTTTAAGCCAGGGTATGAAGTTAAACATGTTAAAGGGGATGAGACAGTCAGATACAATGGCAGTGGGAACTGCATGAGTATGAAAGATAAGCAGTTGCACTTCTCAGGTTATAATAGTGGTGTATAACATTTCCTTCTTGGTTTCAATGATTCCAACAATTCTTTTTTCAGGCCCAGTGCATGTCTTGCCCATCCAGTCTCACCAACCAAGCCCTCCCTCACAAACACTAGAACACAAAGCAGCATCAGAAAAGACACTTGGGAGTAAAGCAATGTTCTTGGATCTGCTAAGCAGTGCAAAGTAATTGTAAACAGGCTAGAGATTCCCCCTGTGACCTTCCTTGCCCATCATGGGAAGGGTAGGGAGAAGAGGGAAAGGGAAAAGAGGAGGGAACATGACTGGGGAAGTTTCCTGTTGCAGCTCCTTACTGGTCTGCTGAACCTTTCTTTCACAGAAGCCCTTGTTTTGCTCTTACGTGACTTTGATGCTAGTTTGGATTTTGACAGAGGACTCAAAACTACTGCTACTTAAGACATTTCAGTAACTTCATTTAGTTCAGAGAAATTAGAAATGGAAAATCCTGAACTTTGACCCTCTCAGACTGAGAGAACACAGTCTCCAGCAGAACTGTGAACTTTTGGTGTCAGTCATGTTCAGATAGCAGACTTCCCTGCAGATCCAATATTACCTTTTTAGTAAACTCTTGAGCCTGATTTGAGTCTCTTTTATTCCACTAGGAATCAAGAGTATATCCACTGAAATCAATAATACTACTGTGCAAAGACAATCAACCCTTCTTTCAGTCTCTGCATTTGCTTGACTAAGACTGTAATATCTTATCTGGCCCTGCATTACTTTCACTCATCTGGGCTCAAAAATGGCCTACAGGCATGTTTGTCATGGTATACAGGAAAAACCTCTTGGAGAGCAGATTTAATCAGTACTCGAGGAGGGAATGAAAACAGTGCAGGAGAGAGAGGAGAACTCTCATCATCAAGTGCCACAGGAAAGTTGCTGAGAGCTCTGCTGTGTGGCGTTGCAGCAGCTATTAGCCACTCCTTTCATCCTGCCTCTCAGCTTTTTGTACCAGATGTTGCTGTAGGCATTTTACTTCCTCCTTTATTCTATAAAAGGTGACGCTGTTACCCATTGAGCCCTAGAATAATGAAGCCGTTCTGCAGAAATCCCGTTCTGCAGAAATCCCTGCCGTTCCAGCCAGGTTTATCCCAGTGCACCGCAGACTGGACTAGCAGAGCCTGCAGCAGGGTAAGGACGCTAGCCTGCACCTTCGGCGTGCCTCGCTGCTCTCATCTCCCTGTCCAGTCCTCCTTTTCCTGCCTGATTTTTAAAATTCCTGAGCATCTCTGGTTCTATGACATACTTGAATTTGTGCAAACAGCCATTAAACTGTTTCCCTCTGGGTCAAAAATGCCCCGGGAATGCCCAGGGAATGCAGATAGAGCAGCTCCTTACAACATTTAATTGCTTCGTTAGCGGTGGTACACATTACTGTGATTCCAGCAATTTTACTGTTTGTACATGGGACACTTACAGAACCTCATGGGGTAATTATTCTTAATTAGCAGGTTGGACACATGCAGCTCTTTCCTCCTGCGATCTGCAATTAATGCTATAGAGATAATGCAGATTTCTTCTTGTCAGTCTTTTGTTTATGTTTGTAGGAGGAGGAAACAGTTTAGGGAAAAATGATCTAAATCAACCACCTGGCGAGATCCATGCCTTTCTTACCTGAAGATTACCCTGCGCTCCATGGCAGCTGAGACATCTGTAACTTCAGACACCTCAGCGTCAGCCCAATTCCCTCTTTCAAATGCTCCTCTAAGGCCTGCTACAGGTCTTTTTCTCTCCAGTCATGGACAGCTTCTTACCATGGCTCCATTCACTTTTGTAGTTTGGTTGTATGGCATGAAAAATCTTCAGAAGTCGTAACACCGGTGTTGTCTTTTAAGTAGATATTAGTATTTGGGGGCAGGGAAGAGTCTTGAGTTCTCCCTCCTTTTTTGCTTCTCCCAACAGCCCCCATTAAACTAAACTAACGTTATATGTGCACTAACCATCCCAGTAACCAGATCAATATGAAGACCTGCTTCAAGTGTTATCACAGTCGTCATGAGGCGTTTCCAGCCTCAGGCACAGCGTTTATGTGCAGTGGGACATACGGGGGAGAACATCTCCAGGGTTCTTCCTCAGTCTTTGTTTTTGTATGAGAACAGCAGCTGCCTAGTGTGAGTATTTACAAAATAGGTGATTGTTGCCAGAGGTCATCTTTGTTTCAAGTCCTCATAGCCACATTGATGTTTCTTTGATTTCAAGCCCAGGATAAATACTCACATTGCAGTTACAAATCGTGTAATCATATCCTGGCCTCTGCTAGGTACAAGGAAATTCAAAGGTACTTTGTGGACTTCAAATACAGATTTATGCAGGCCTGGGAGCAGAATTATACTTTCTATTTCTTTCAAAGGTTGCTAAGAATTAATAGCACCCTAAAATACAATTCAGTTATACCTAGGACACAACGAAGGCGAAAACAACCCTTTTACACTCATAATTTTGTGTGGTTCTTGAACAGCCATACCCAGGTGTGACAGCGAGGCGAGGGCAGTGGGTTGTGTGCCATAAGAGCCAGTCCCAAATTTCCTCTTCCAGTGCTTTAACCTCTGAGACACCTCGTGGTGGAAACATTTACTGCTCGCAGAGAGGGGCTGGTGTCTCAGAGAGAATCCATTTTACAACAACTTGGGGCTTCCATTCTGCTGCGCTTGGAAGTGGTCGAGGTCATACAGCCAATGCAATACTGATTTGGGGGAAAGATTGATCTATAGCAAATTTTTATTTAAAAAAGTCTAGAGCCCCAGGGAAATTCATTGAATTAAGTCCGCCTTTTCTCATGGCTCCACAGATATTTGTGAGATTGATTGATAATATTTTATTGCAACAGTGCAACAGTTACAGTTCCTGTGCAAATGAAGCAAACACGTGGCTCTCGCTTGGGTTTCACATGGGGTTTGGTTCTTCAGACCTGAAACTGACTGTGAAACATCAGTGGAAGCTCAGGAGCGCGATGGATGGAAACCCTCCCGAGGGGAGAGCAGAGAGAGGTCCTGTCGCTCTCACGTGAGCACGTCTCCACACAACGCCGCTGAAACCAGTGACTTCAATAGATGGGAAGTACTTTCAGCCTGTTTTCTGTTTTAGAACATGGAATAAGGTGACCATAACCATATGAATTTTTACAACTGCTTTATTTTCCTACTGGTTTACATTTTGGGGAATTCACCTTCGTTTTCTGGCCAGCGAAGCAGAGGGAGCACACAGCTTACCGGGAGCTCAGGCATTGTGGATTGCTGCTCTCAGTTCAGAGTTCACTTCTGGTGCTTCCCTTAAATTAATAAATAGGATTGTTTTTATATAAAATTCGCTTTCAAAGTAGCAGTGAAGTCTTTCAGCCCGGGCTGAAAGTAGCCAACTATATTTACTTGAAAATATATTTATTTGATATTTTGCCAGCGGAAGCGTGAGGCGAAGCCATGAGGCCCCTCGGCCCTGCTCCCTCCGCGGGCCAGGGGCCTCCCGAAGCCGGCGGTCGGCGGGAGCCGCCGGGCCGGGGCCGCGGCCTAGCGCAAAGCTCAGCTGCCCAGGGCCGGCGGGCTCCCGCCCGATTGACTCCCCAGGCAGCCAATCGCGAGCCGCGTTTCTGTCGCGACTTCGCCTCCCGCCGATCAAACTGCCCAATCAACACACAGGAGGTTAACGGATCATCCCGTGCGAACGTCGGCGGTCAAATGAGCCAATCGGCAAAGGGCAGGTTTCTTGCCAATGAGATCAAAGAGTTAGCGGAATGGGGACATGCTATTGGTGGCTCCACCTATCGGTCGCCGCCGCCGAGGGCGGTGGTTGGCTAGTGGGGAGGAGGGGGAGGCTTCCGGGGGCGGGGAAACTATATTAGGGGCGGACAAAGGCGGCGGCGAGGCCGTTCAGCTCGCCGCCATTTTGAGCAGTGGGCTCTGAGGAGCAGCAGTCGCGGCCGGAGCACCTCTCCTCCTCCTCCCTCCACCACCACCATGTCGCGGGATCGGTTCCGTAGCCGTGGCGGCGGCGGAGGTGGCTTTCACCGGCGCGGCGGCGGCGGTGGCCGCGGCGGCCCCAACCACGATTTCCGCTCTCCGCCGCCCGGCATGGGCATGGGCCAGAACCGCGGACCCATGGGGGGCGGCCCGCAGGGCCCGGGCGGCCCGCCGGGCGGAGGCCCGAAGCCGGAGCCTCCGAAGCCACCCGCCTCGACCTCTGCTCCGCCTTCTTCGTCCTCTTCAGCCGCCTCCACCACGGCGGGGCCTGCCGGCAGCCAGGCCGGCCCGGGAGCGCCTCCGCCGTCCGCGCTGCCCGCGGGGCAGCCGCCGCAGCAGCAGCCCCCGGTGTCGGCGCCTTCTTCGGCTCCCTCCGGCCCGGGGGGGCAGCCGCAGCCTAAGCCGAGCCCCAGTCCCACCCCGGCCGGCGGCCCTAAGAAAGGACAAGGACAGTCGCCCGGCGGCGGGCCCAAGGGACCGGGCGGCCCCCAGCAGGGGCCCGGCGGGCCGCACAAAGGCGGGCCGGGGCACCGCGGCGGGCCGGGCGGAGAGCCGAGGGGCCGCGGGCAGCAGCACCAGGGACAGCAGAGCCTCTCCTCGCAGCAGGGCTCGGCCGGCGGCGGCGGCGGCGAGAAGCTCTCGGACGAGGTGAGTCACGGCCTCCTCCCCCTCCCTGAGCCACAAGATGGCGGCGGCGGACGGGCACGGCGGCTCCGCGCGCCCGCGCCGCCATCTTGAGGGGAGGAGCGCGGGGGCGGGGAGGGGGGGCCCGGGCGAGGGAGAACCGAGAGGGGCGGCGGCGGCGAGCGCAGGCGGGCTGCCGGCACCCTAAACCTGATGTGCGTGTTCCCTAGGTGTCTAGGCAGCTCCCGGTGCAGCCTTGAGGGGTCTGTGGCAGCGTGGGTTTGTATTCGCTTGCGGTGCCCTGGAGGTGCTCGGGGCTTCTTGGCGGGAGAAGGCCAAAGCTTGGGGGGGGGAGGGTGGGGTGGGTGTGTGTTTGTGTGCAGGCGGCGATGGCTCGAACTGGTCTGCTTTTTTGTAGGGATTTAAAGCAAACCTCTCCCTTCTGAGGCGACCCGGGGAGAAGACCTACACTCAGCGTTGCCGCTTGTTTGTTGGGAATTTGCCTGCTGATATAACAGACGAAGACTTTAAAAGACTGTTTGCCAAATATGGGGAGCCAGGAGAGGTTTTTATCAACAAGGGGAAAGGCTTTGGATTCATTAAGTTGGTAGGCTTTTATATTGTATATCCATCCGTTTAATTCTTATGAACTGGTAATTTACAACTTGGTTTTCTAAAACTGGATCTTAAACTTTCTTCAGGAATCTAGAGCTCTTGCAGAAATTGCGAAGGCAGAACTGGATGATACCCCCATGAGGGGTCGACAGCTTCGTGTTCGGTTTGCCACACATGCTGCTGCTCTTTCAGTGCGTAATCTTTCACCCTATGTGTCCAACGAGTTGCTGGAGGAAGCTTTTTCCCAGTTCGGTCCAGTGGAAAGGGCTGTTGTGATTGTTGATGATAGAGGTAGATCAACAGGAAAAGGCATTGTTGAATTTGCATCAAAGCCAGCTGCAAGAAAAGCATTTGAACGGTGTACTGAAGGAGTGTTTTTGTTGACAACGTAAGTATTTTGCTGCTTAGGATTTCTCGTTTTAAGATGAATAAAATTGTTGGCTTATAGTTTTTCAGAATGGAGATTCTTACGGAAGACTAAAATGGGTAATTTCTTTTTTGTTCAGCACTCCTAGGCCAGTTATTGTGGAACCATTGGAACAACTGGATGATGAAGATGGGCTTCCAGAAAAGCTTGCTCAGAAGAATCCGATGTATCAAAAGTAGGCACTATCTTTTGGTATAAAGCGTATATAGATACGATGTACATAGTGTTGTCCCAGACTCTAAAGGAGGTGGAGTAATTTTTCAGAAACAGGCTTTGAATTGAGTAGTATGTTCAGCTCTTGAGGTTTTTTTTGTAGTAGTTTGTCTTTAGAAAACGTAACATTTGTTCAGTATATTCACTAAGCATTATACAAGCAATTTGTATCTTGAACCAGTAAAGCCTAACTAGCAGCCCAATAACAGATATTTTTGGTATATGTAGAAACTCTTGAAACTCAGACTTAAACTGTTTACTCATCTTGTTGTTGAGAACTGTCATCTCACTTCAGGTGTATTTCATGTTGATGACCCCATAGGAAATTTACAAATTGATGTTTATGGTATGAAATGCAAAATTAAGTAAAACTTCAACTCATTCCATGATTAATAAAAACTAGTTGCCTATGGGTTTGCCTTATGAAGCTGACCGCTAGGCATAAAAGAGTAGATAAGAGCCTATAGGAGTCTTTTCCTAAGTAGTATTTTTAGGTTAGGATCTGTGTATTAAACCTGTTTGTTGTAGAAATGTTGTATTTTCCCAGATCACAAAAGGAAATATGGGGGTAGATCCTGTCAGTCTTGTTTGTATGAGAAAGTGTTCAAAATTACTTGCTTTGATCAAAAACTATAAACAGTTTAGAGGCAGTGTCTTTGAAAACAGCGTAGATTAGTATAGTGTTACTAAAATGTTGAAATACTTTACATTGCTAATGTATGGAAAGCTTTTGAACTTTCCTAGTTTTGTTCCATTAATTACTGAATCTTGGACTCCAGTTGCTTTATATGACAAACTGTTGGCCCTTGGGCATTTTGAAAACTATTTAAGTTAAAGTGAAGATTATTACTTGCCTTTGTCACATAGTGCTTTGGGTAAGTTGGCACCGAAAAAGTCCATCCCTCCATATGCCATTGTTTTGAGCAGCTGTACCTACTTGGGCAAAGGCCTGTCTTGTTTGAGGATTTTGCACCTGGTAGTTTCCAGCAGTGGAATGTCTAAGGAAGAAGTTAAGAACAAGATGAACATGCAGTAGAACTGTAAGTGGGAAGATTTGATTGGATGTGATGGTGCAGGAGTCTCCATATTTGCTATGGTAGTCATAGAATTTATTTATATTAAATGCTGCTCTTTAAGTGTGTAAAATGCTGTACTGTTACCAGTGTTCTGTCACAGTGAGTTCTTGATCACATAGTTGTGAGGTAGTATTTTCAGGGCTCCTTTGATGTTCCCTGGTAATTCTTGCTATCTATTCTGCTTGTGATCTTTTATTGACCTTGAGTTTCCAGGTTTACCCTGTCTGAATGACCATCTTCCTTTCTGCAGGGAAAGAGAGACTCCTCCCCGTTTTGCTCAGCCTGGCAGTTTTGAATTTGAATATTCCCAGAGGTGGAAGTCTTTAGATGAAATGGAAAAACAGCAGAGAGAGCAAGTAGCAAAAAACATGAAAGATGCCAAGGACAAACTTGAAAGTGAGATGGAGGATGCTTATCATGAGCATCAGGCAAACCTCTTGCGTCAAGGTAATTGGCTCTGAATTCTGTATCTTTTTGCTTTAAATGCTAGCTTAAATATATGGCTGTTTAATGGTTTAGTGAATAAATTCATGGTTCCTGCAGCTAACTTTACAATTTCAGGCTTAAAGAGCAACTGGTAGTTTTTAAATTTTTATTTAAATGAAGTATTGTTAAGAATAGTGATCCTCAGAAGGTAGCTGTCAGCCATAGTACACATAAGGTTGATCTAATTCAAATCTGACATGATTAAATCTGGCATGAGTTTGTGAAATAGCTGCTGACAGGCTTTGTTTCTGCAGACCTTATGAGGCGTCAGGAAGAACTGAGACGTATGGAAGAACTCCATAATCAAGAAATGCAGAAACGCAAGGAAATTCAACTGAGGTTGGTTTGGCTTTCATGGGATTTTTTCAATGTTACGTTTTGGTGTTTTTTTTTTCAAAATGACTTATATATGAAAGTTTTTGTTTTTCAAGAAACACCATTGCTGCTTCAGTTTGTGTATGAGAAATTGAACTGCAGTGTAAGTTTTTTGTCTAATATTTGAGCATCATAGAGTTTTGGGTTTTTTTGCTTAAGTGTAATCATTCGGTGCCTTTTAAATTGCTCATGCAAGTGATGTTCATGAGAAGTGTTGTACATGTTACAGTGCTGAGATTTAACAGTCTGCTTTGGGATGATCAGGCAGGAGGAGGAGCGTCGCAGGCGTGAAGAGGAAATGATGATACGTCAGCGGGAGATGGAAGAACAAATGAGAAGACAGAGGGAAGAGAATTATAGTAGAATGGGTTACATGGATCCAGTAAGTGAAATCATGATGTTTTGTGGATACATTACCATTTTCAGGATTTTTTATAATGTATTTTCAAGATTGATGCGTTTTGCTTCCTTTAGGTTAGATAATGCAGTGTCTTTGTGTAGGTGAAATAGTAGTGGTCGGTGGTACATGTGCTTTTTATCTCCTGAAAGGTATAGATTTCAGTAGTTGATTGTGCTAAAAGTTGTTTCTTCTATGCAGCGGGAGAGAGACATGAGAATGGGTGGTGCCACCACAATGAACATGGGAGGTAAAGAATTTTTAAATAATTACTTTATGTGGTTAACTTAGAAATTGTCAGAATATGATTATATATTTCTCTTTCTTAGATCCTTATGCTTCTGCAGCCCAGAAATTTCCACCTCTTGGAGGTGGTGGCGGCATAGGTTATGAAGCTAATCCAGGAGTTGGCCAAGCAGCCATGAGTGGTTCTATGATGGGAAGTGACATGGTAACGTATCCCGTGGTGGCTTTAGTTTAGCACAAGGGAAATGTTGTGGTTGGGAATTGAGTTCTCTACCAGTGTTTGGATGATTGTGTAAATTTCACTGTTAATTGCTGACTTTCTTGTCAGGTATTTAACATGAAGACTAGTGTGGCAGTATGTAGTACTAGATTAGTTCTTAACCGTTATGGTAGCTTACACAGTCGGAAGTTGTTTGTAAGTAAATTCAAATGTGCTGTTAAGCATATTTGCAATTAACTCTGACTTTAGTGGACTTCGGAAATTCTGCGTCACTGTTAGGCTTGGAAGGATTTTTTTATAAATTCTAGAGAATCTGACAAATTTCATAATGAAAATACGTGTGTAGTAGCTCTTCAGTAATTTGACGTTCTGTATTTATGGACAAGAGAGATTTTTTTTCTCCTTTCCAATGTGTAACATTGCATTTATTTTGGCCCTTCCAAGCCTAGTTAGGATTGATGCATGTTGGTATGGGTATGCTGTTAATTCAAAAATCTGCGCTCATGTCTATTCAAGCAGCAGATTAATTTAAGTAATCAATGGTAAACAGCATATCACTTATTCTGTATGCTGATGTTTGCCATAAAGAGCAGAAATGCTGTTTTTTTAGCTTAAGCATATGCCAGCGATCCTTGACTGTAGCCATTTTGTGATTCCTATCTCACATAGGAATAACAGCCTGTTCTTGTTTTCCCGTGTTGGGCATGACTATATAGGTAGAGTTTGTTAAAGCTACGGCATATCTCGTGTTCCGAGGTATGTTTCCAAATGGTACTATTTTTGGCACACTATATGTGTGAATGGGCATTGAGCCTGCTTGGTGTTATCACACTGAAGCAATACGGATGTAGATTAAACAAATGCTTAATGGGTAGGATGGAAATCTCTGTTGGCTTAGGTGGCAATATTAGTGTGCTTTCACCCTCCTGAAAGGGTGTACACTCTGTATCACAAGCTGAAGTAAATGATTTTTGGGTGGGTTCAGGCCTCTGGCTTAACGTGGTGAGCTACCATAGTAGCTTGTCAGGTATCTTCTGTTTTTTTTTTTTTTGGGGAACCATATCTCTGGAGTGATACCTTTGCAGAGCATCATTGATTCAGTAGACAGTGCCGTTGGCCTTAATGTATCTATATAATCTGCTGATATTTAAGCAGTTCATAAGTTTCCTGTGAGCAGTTAGGCAGTCTGTGGTGAATGCTGTGTACATTTTTCTCCTGAAAATCACGGTACAGGTGCATGCTGAACTTGTGTTATACTTGAAAATGTGATATGGTCAACTGGTGTGACAGATGGTTTAACTGTCTTGAGTTTCGTAGGATGGGAATCTCTGCCACACAGTGCTGTCACAGTTACTGGGCTGATATCTTTTAAGCAGAATTGGAGATAAGCTTAAGCTGCCATGAATTAGGCGGAAAGAACCTAGGTAATCTTTCTGAAATTCCCTTCTTGGAAGGATTGCAACTAACTTTCAGAAGTCAAGAACTTGAAGTGTGAATTTTCAGTTGCAGATACCTTTTTGTAACAAACAACCTACCATTGTTCTGTTACTCGGTAGCGGAAAACTTGCTTGAAATGAAAGTTTAAACTATCTTTGACTTTATGATTTGTCAGTTCTCTAGATTGAATGCTGATCACACCTACTGGTACAGTAACTGAATGAAATACGTGCAGCTAGAGGTACTAGTAAAAATACCTGAAGTCTCTGCTTTATTGCAGGGTAATTTAGCTTTTACATCTTGGTGTGAAACCTTTCAACGCTGTGAAGTTGTGAATTTTCCAAGAACTTGTGGTGAAGGTGGGGTGGGAAGGGAGGTATTGACCCTTTGTGCGTAGTTCTAACTGGAAACACTGAATTAATTGTAGTTCTTTGAACACGTTTTGCATATTATGCAGCAGCAGTTCTGGAGTACGTGGAAATTTAACAAATGCTTAAGTCTTTTGATCGAGCAATTGCGTTGGTTAGGTAAATCACTGGTCATTAGCTTTTTTCACATTTTTTTTTCTTCTTGCAATCCAGTAGTGCTCACAATCAGTTTTGGTTACTGCCTCAGGCCTCTGCAGTTTTAGTCAGCAGACCGTAGTTTTAACCCCATCTTGAAAAGCACATGGTCTCTATTGCAGCACATGCCATTAACTGGTGAGTAGGCATTCTGTTTACAATGACATTTTAGGAATGTCAGCTCATACTTCAGTGAACTGAAGATTCGTTCTCTGGCTAGGCTTATTTGGAAATGACAGTGATGTGATCTAAGCTTTTACTGCACGAAAGGTGAGAAGTTTGCAAGCTATTTGCATTAACTTGGTTGAAAATTGCTAGAGCTCATTTGGAAAAGTTGTTAATTCACATCTGCACTAATGCTTACATTTCTAGCACTGCAGGGAGGATCTGTTCTTTGTAACAGATGTATGAGAATGCATCAAGTGGGAACATACCTCAAGGCATGTATTACAATAAACTAATTTTTAAATTACCCTTTTTTCCTTTCTATGTTCCCGGTACCTGTGGATCGACTCAATGGTGATTGTATCGACGAACCTTGACTGCGGAACCTTCTAAAAATATATACTTAACACACATGGACATCAACTACATATAATGAACTGTTAATTCTGTTCCAATAGCGTCCTGAACGCTTTGGGCAGGGAGGTGCGGGGCCTGTGGGTGGCCAGGGTCCTAGAGGAATGGGGCCTGGAACACCAACAGGATATGGTAGAGGGAGAGAAGAATATGAAGGCCCAAACAAAAAGCCCCGATTTTAGATGTGACCTGTAGTTTCATTCCAGTTTGTTTTTGTCTGTCTTGTTTAGACACCAACTTTTTAATTCTTGCATTTTAGTAAGAAAGCTACGTTTTTATGGATGTTAGAAACTTACTGACCTAATATTTGTAAGTGGTCTGTTTGGGCGAGTACAATTTAATTATGTAATGCAGTGTTTCAAAACAAATTTAGCTGTTTTTTTGATGTATAACGTCCCTAACTTGATGGCCGTGTACCTTGTGCCACTGAATTCCCAAAGTGTACCAACTTTTTTTTACTGTGCTTCAAATAAATAGAAAACTAAATGTAGTAACTCTTCTTGCCATTCGTGGTTAAACATACGAGGCTAAATACCACACCTTCCGCAGTAAACCAAGAGTCTTGAGTAGAGGTCAAACTAGACCAGGGTGTGGAACTGTAGTGAAGAGTGAGATCTCTTCCCGTAATGCCTCTAGCTAAAGATTGGGTCAAATAGTAGCCTTACTTTCCAGTAGGTGCAGATTTTTTGAGCATTAATTGTGCTGCAATAAGAAAGCAAATGGAAATCTTGCAAGTGCTGTAAGATACAGTAATTAAAGCTACACTGCAAGCAGTGCAGTATGTAACATTTCCTATTTTAGCTACAGATAATGGGTGGTGGGATGGTAGCACTTACCACCTTGGCGGTTACTGCTTGGAATCTTTTAAAGGCTTTAAGCAGAAGACTAGCAATGGTTATTTTAAAATAAATTCATAGAATGACTTGTATTGGCTGACTTCCTAACTAAAGGATTGTTAATGTGATATTTATATGCTCTTAAGCTGTCTGAGATTACAGGATCTGGCCTTGCTCCGTATTGTACTCTTAACCTGAAATTGCTTGGCAAAAAGACCAGAAGTGTTACTTGAGTGATTAAGGTTAACTTGTTTATGTCCTCATGCTAAATGAGTGGACTGATTTGCATAGTTCAGAATACAATCATTTGTATAATGGGGACTGCAGGAACTATTCTTCAATCGTGTAGCTGGTGGGCAAATCCTAAAAACCTGTATGTAAAATACAGAAATTGGCTTGCTTGCATGATGGTTATCGCTCTTTTATTATTGATGTTTGGAGATAATGCATCAAAAGTAGTATCTGAATCTGGAGTTTAATAGTTAATACTACACAGTACAAATAAACTCCCTTTAAGGTTCTTTTGTAGAAGATTTGATGAATTCGTTAGCTTGCTGTTCATTTTATTAAGCCCCAGAAGAATTTCAAAGCATTCTGGACTCATTGATAAGGTAGTTGCTTTGCTTATTTTTACATTGTACCAGATAAGCTGGGAACGTGACTTCCCAGTGCAAAATACCTTGGTGTTAATGCAGGATACATCAACCTGCTTGGCACAAAGTAGGTAAACTTAGTTTGGCTGTACTTCACAGGATTCCCCAACCACTGAGCATTCTGTGAGGAGCTTTAATCTTCCAAAGATCTTTCCATTTGTTGTGCTGAGCATTGGCTAATTCTAAATTCTATGCTAAATTTTCTCTGTGGTTAAAACTTTAGTGTCAGATTGCAGTATTTCAGAGTGCAGATGATCCCTCTTGAAGTACTCTAAGTGCTGTTACTCCTTAAATGAAAAAATAGCATGTTGTGAAATGCTGATACCAGGTAACACCGACTTTGAATATTAAGCGCACTAAATAGCAACTCAGCTTGTTTGGTGAATGCTTCTTATTTTCCCAGAAAAGTTTGGGGGTTGATAACATGCTACAACAATGAATTGCTCTTCAGGAAATTCTGAATTGGCAGTTCCTAAACTGCAGGCCAAGTATTTGGGAGTACTTGTATTGGACACTTAGTTTAAAAATCAGCAGTACTGATGCAATTTGCTTTATTGAAGTAGTATTAAATAATGCATATGTCTTCTGGAGGGTGTTCGTGGGACACCCGCAAAAGGTGAAGGTGTCTGAGATGGGGAATTCTGAACGTAAACATTAAATTAATTTTTCCAGTTTATTTTTCAGATTATATGTCATTCTTTATTAAAGAGATGCTGGTGCATATCCTAAAGTATGTTCTTTTGTAGTTCTGTAACTTGGAAGAGTGAAGGATGCTGATGTCCTTGTACCTTACAGAGGTTGTCTTTTGGTACCCCTGTATTGTATGTAAGCTACTGTTGCTAGGTGTTAAAAATAGCTGAGTTGCAAAACCATGATTAGTAAATAAATTGAAAGATTTGGCAGTTTTCAAAACATGTGAAAGTTTGGTTAAATCTAGCTTTGTTGTAGCTGCATAAGCAGAATTTCTAAAATAAATTCTGCTTTGAGTTGCATGTATTAAACAGTCATACAATTAACTAGCCAACTTCTTTTCAAGACTTTTTAAAGGTGGTGTCTTAAAAGCTGGCAAACATGTCAACTTTAAAATCTGATAAAGTTGCTAAATGTGGGAGGTGAGAAAGTTACGTTCCTTTGGTCTGCCCCTATGAGGTTTTGGACTTTTTTCGTAAAATCAGATTTATATATAATTGAATCTTTAAAACTGCTTAGAAAAGTGCTTCATTGGTCAGACCTGGTTTTGGATGGTCTGGATCACAACACATTTTTGTACTGGACTTGAAGGACATTGGCTGTTGCAATTTAGCTTGCTTTATCAAAATTGAGCCCATTTTGACATTTAGATTTCTAAAAACTGTAGCACGTAGAAACTGGTGTCGCTATACATATATCTTCACGCTTTCTCAGAAATGAATACAGAATAATCTTATCTTCTGGTGTAGACACATTACACTAATCATTTATACAGCTGATGAGAAACTGAAACTGCTTTTGAGATTTTGTGGTATTTTTGTGGTAGAAAAATTCTTGGCTTCTCCTTGGCAACCATTTACTGTGGCAGCAAGTTTTGCTGGAGTTTGAGACTGCAATTTACACTTAAACTAGTGGCCTGCTACATAACTGCACTTAGCCAGCATTTCTGCAGTTCATAACTGTGAGGAACGTAGTACCACAAATGGCAATGGACATTAGGACCCGGATGTAGTATTCCTGCTTGCTCCAAGATTCTCATTGCCGACTGCGTACAGGTAGGTAACAAGCAATATAATATAACTTGGTGACTTTCTATGTAATCTTATACTGTGGGTATTCTGACATCACACTTCTGACTGTGGAATTACAGTGCAGCACTCTTCATACCTGTATGTTAAGCTTGCATCAAAGCTGCGTGGTTTTCGGTTTTAAGCTTTGTCTTGTTCAGAGTCAATAAGCAACTTGCTGTGATTCTTAGATAAGTATTTTCAGACCCGATTCCTTTGTACATACGACTCGGCTTGTGTGGATTTTTCTTAGTTCCAATGTAATGAAGATACTCTTAGATGAGTTCTGTGGGGAAGAGGGAATGTGATCTCAAACTCACTTAACCTAGTCAACTAGGTGCTATGAGTGCCTAGAAAAGGACTATTTAAACTTTCTGTAGGGACCAAATGGCCCATCTGCAGCGCATCCCTTTGTAGAGTCTTGGCTCATTAGGAAATGCGTTAGTAATCGCTGCTCTAGCCTTGTGTGCACTCCGTGATAGTCGCTTGCTAATACAGTCAGCTTTGAGACTGATTTGGAGTATTTCTGAGGACATAACAAATGAGTGCTTGAATGAATATCCCCGTGAGTAGTTTCACAGAGCTTATTGGGCATTTCAGTTGTCTTTATTTTAATCCTTGATTGACAAGCATAATACATTCTTCTGCCTTTAATTGACAGTGATGAGATTCTGTATTTCTGCCTTGTAGAGTCATCTTGGTAGTGTAATGCTCAACTTCATTTTTCATCAGTCTTGGGGATGTAATTCTAAACTCTTCATCACTGGAAATACTGAATGTAGTGTTTCAGGATTAACGTGCTTACTTACGTTTCCAGACATCCAGACATGCTGATCTCCAGCTCTTTTGCATTAGCTCTTCAACCTGAATTTCAAGGTCCCTTGTTTCAGCACATGATCTAGCTCTTGTCTGATGTTCAGTTTATTTCAGAGGTGTTGTAATGTGTTTTCCCGCTTGTTCTGCAAAGTTCTGCTTTGCATACTTGTTTCTGGTATTACTGTCACATTTGAACCCTTCTGTGTTACTTTCCAGGCAAGACTCTTGCTGGTGAACAGGGGACCTGCTGGACAGCCTTGCCCTTTGCTGTAGCTATCTTCTCATGTTCCGTTGAAAGCTTGAAGTAGCAGTTGCACCTTAAGATCATAATAACAGGTCTTTTGGTTACACCACAGTGAGTGTAGCCAAACTCCAGCTAGTCAAGCAGTGACACTGCTTGTCACAGTCAGTTTGGCTTTTCGTGATGGCTTACTCTTACCTGTGACTAGAATTTAGTAGCAAAACTGATGGCAGTATGCATACTGTCGATTGTAGCAAAACCGAATTGTTAATCTTTAAACCAATGCTGAGATATGACTAGTTTCTCCAGTGTGCTCTGGTTACTTGACTTGACCTGCAGGAATGTCGTGGAGGGGTTATTGGCACATCTGCCTCGTTCTATGTACTCGAACTAGCAGGTTTTTTACACTCTTGGAGCAAGCAATTCGTGACTGAACCATGGGTCTCATACCAGCTCTGACTGTGCAGTAATGAAACTTGGTGTGGTAGCTAACTTAAAAGCAAATAGTCATGTCTGCTCTAAGTCAGTCTGTAACAAGTGGGTACAAGAAATGACACTAAAGTGCTTGCATTGTGTTTCATCTTGGTTTTATCTGTGTGTGAAATACACTTTTTCTCAAAAGCTTATCTGAAGCTCAGAAGTGTGGTGTCAGAATACATATGCGTACCTGCTAGGCCCTCAGATCCACGTACTGGTGCTGTCAGGAGAGAGCACAGCATAGCGTGTATGGGGGCTTTACTGTAACATTAAGCATACAAAGTGTTGATTTGCTTGCAGTTCTCCCCATAGCTAAATACTGAGGCCTGTGAGTAGTTTTAGGACTTGAGCAGTAATGGGGTTGCATGTCTCTGTTAATCATTGCCAGCTGCAGTGACATGATCAGGAAGGCCAGTGTTCTGTTCCATTATGTTAAATGAGGCTAAGCATGTTGGAAAGGATGCATAAAAAGTATGCTGTTCTGGGTAATTACTTGACTTCTTCCACTACTAGCAAGTCTGGAATCAGCTAATTAGCTTCAGATTTTTTTTCTCTCCATACCAGCTAGTGGGGCTGTTAAATAGCTGCTTACCGGAAAAGGAAAAAAAGGGAGGATTGGCCTTCTCCCACCTCTGTCATTGCTGCTAGATAATGATTGACACGTTAGGACTTGGCTGTGCAATCCCGCAGTGGTCTGTGAATACCCCATCTCTATAAATGTTGCTTCTGAACACCAGTACTGAAGACCTAACTGGGGAGGGTTGGGAGGAGTGTTGCTATAAGTGAATCTGGAGTGTTAAAAGGATGCACAAAGATATAGTATCCCTTATGCATGGTGTTTGTTGCTATGACATAGAAAACAAAATGTGCATACTACTGCTCCTGAGGGCCATGATAAAACCCAGGTGGTGGGTTTGAGACTAAACTTGAACTTCGCCCTGCCTGGTCGGATCACATTGTGACCATGGTGTGATTTGCCTCCCAACTAGAGGTGCGCACAGAAACCTTGTACGTCCCTAGCTGCTGACCATCACAGTTTGCCCTCAACTTAGCTATAGTAAAAGGGTGGGTCTTCAGAAGGGGAGAATCTGTTGCCGAGCATAAAAGCAGTCGACTGACAATGCTAACCTCTAGTGTCTTCCTCTGGCTTCTGAAGCACTTCTAGGAATATTGAACCTGAGGGCTGCTAGGAGTCCAGGGACATGGCACCGCTTCATGGAGGGGAAGAAAGAGGGCATTACTACAGGAGACAGACTAGGGTAAAATAGTTGAAGTAGCTTGACAAAATTGTTAATGCCTTCACATAAGGGATAGTATACCTCTGGCTGCAATCAAACTTCATTGTACTCAGACTGGTGATTTACGGTTTGTGCTCAGACAAGGTGCAGTTCTTCAGTCAACTACCTGCATATGCCTTCATCTCTTTACAAGCGTTTAGGCTAGCCTATTTCTGCCCCTTATTCTTCCACTTAATATTTTGGAATAATTTGTAAATTCCCCCTCATAACTAATCAGTCCATGTATCTTAAAACCTTGTTTTTAAGTTAGTTTTGAAATGGTCAGAATTTTCTGTGTGTCACTATAATAACTTCAGTTGTTATCCTTTAGGTGAAGATGAAAGCTGAGTGAAGCCGGAGTGCTCATCCATGGGAAGTAAGCATAACTTCTAGTCTTGTTCTGAATGGGTGAAGTAATAAAGGCTTCTGGACATTTGTTCAGTCACTGCATACCTTTGACTGATGAACGTTGAGAAATTGGTGTACATGAAATGTGCGGGGTAAAACGTAGTACCTGCTGTCAAGCAGTGGGGTTAAGCACCTAGACTCCATCTGGGCTTGATATCTTGACAGCAGTGGTTAAAAATAGCTTTCTAGATGTGGGTCTCTATCAAAATCACTGAGAGTATAACTTCTGAATATATTTTTTTCCAGTTCAGGAGCCGAGCATGAGCACATCCAGCACGATGCCTGGTGATATGTGGAGGGACCAAGATAACAAGTGAGCAAGTGAGTCGTTGGTGTCCTTATACTGCTGTCAGAGCTCAGCAGCCTGTCACCCTTGATGTATTCTGTAGGTCTTGCCTGAAACTTGCCCTCGATTCATCTCAATTCGATATAAAATCTATGAATCTTTCTTTTCTAGAACCAAGATATAACCATTGTTTGAGTCTTTTCAGCCCCGCAGCATCAAATAAACTCTGTCCTCTGAATGCTTTAGGTGGTCAAACAAGAAATAACCATGTCTACATTCAGGCTCCAGTGAATGGGGTGGGTGATTGTCAGCAAGGAGAAAGGGGAACAATAGAGCAGCTGCTTCTCAAAAAGTTCATCTAACTAAAAGCTGTTAAAAAGCTACTGCTCTGAAATGCTTTAACGAACATTGAACTTTCAAAATAACTGGGAAGATGAATTGGCAAATACAAGAGCACAAGCAGATAGTGATTTAGGGAAATAAACAGACTTGCAGAGCTGGAATTAATGACATTTTCCCTCTAATTTACCACTAAAACTGCAAGGGGGAACTTCAGATATTTAAAATCTCGTGTGAGGAGCAACATGCAAAGTACCTTATACTTACGCGTGATGGGTAAGTAACAGCTTAGATACGCCACAACTGAACCTGTAAGACGTGGAGCTGGTGAGATTCAGTTGGTGAATTCCTGTTGAATCGTGTGTGACTTGTCATAGCTGCTCCTCCTTCTGGGGTAGTAAAACACAAAGCCATTTCAGATCTTTGAAACTTACAAAGTAGGTGAAAGTGTGAATGCTGTTTGTTTAATCTCAAATCTGACATGAGAATTTAGGATCCCAGAGAGCATCGGGCAGGTGCGTGGCCTGTTGGGATGTGCTGGTTCCCTTTCCGCGTCACTCTGTGTGATTTCTGCCGGTGTTTTTAATGTTGCTAACTGTCTGCTTTGCACTTGCAGAAGAAGATGAAGTCCAAATGCTGTGAAGAGGAGCCAGGAACGTACAGTTTTTAAAAATAAAATATTTAAATTTTTTTACAAATGACTTCTTGTTTTATTCCAGGGTGTATTTGATGGGTAAGCAGTCTGTTTGGTGTGATGTGCTATGGATGAATTCCAGAAGCGCCGTCCCAGATGGGGCTGTAGGAGGGGACACCGACCGTGCTTGGGGTGCTGCAGTGAGAGGGGTCGCTGGGTCCTGCTCTGTGCTGTGAAAACCACTTGTAACCAATAAACTCACAAGTACTTAATATGGGGTTTTTCCCTGCTGGGACGGTGCTGTGGGCTTCCCCTTGAGGTCACAATGCTGCTGTTCTCAGGCTGTGTCCCTGAGCAGTGGGCAGCCGTTGGCGCGCTTGCGAAATGACTAGCTCAAGGCTGTTTTTTATAAATTCCACTTGCACCTAAGGCACTTTTAAGTATTTCTGGAAGTTTCACCCATTCCTTCCCCTGTCTGGAGTCCTGTGTACTGCTATATTTTCAGATCATAGAATTCTAAATGTTTACATTGCCTGGTTGGTTTTTAATAGTCTTTCTGGTGAAAACTGTAGTAATTAAACCCGAGATGCCAAAGTTTTAAGTTCTTTGGAAGCCAGAGAAGTGCTGGGGTTAGTTCTTACAGCACAAATTACTGTGGTTCATATTTCTTCATTTGATTCTTTGGACAGCTGTACTGTGCTGCACATACGTAGTTCATGCTGTCATTTATTAAATATAATTCTTTGTTTAAATACCAAGTAGTTTAATGTGTTAACAGAGCCTACTGCTGGTGCATTTTCATACCGCTGTGTTGGAACAAGGTTTTCCCCTGCAGCAGCATGAAGAGTCATGAACATTTGGCTGGGAACTGCCTTGCCAGACCAGAAAGATCAAAATAAGTTAGATTTAATGTGGCAAAGTCGTATGAAATATGTATGATGTGTCTGGGTGTCCAGTGGCGCAGGATCAGTGCTGGGCTGGAACACAACTCACCTGTGCTTTACATCCCAGCCAGGAATAGCTTTTGCTTTGCCTTAAATGTCTTTGTTTACTTCCCTCGGGAAGTTTCCTTAACAAAGCGATGTTGGTCAGAACCGCTGTAGCTGCGTGCTGGCTGTTGACCATTATTTTATAGCAGTCAGCGCAGATAAGCAGCCCCGGCGCCCGCCGCTCCCCGGCCTGGTGGGGATGGTTGGATGGGGCTGTGCCTGCCCTGCCCCTGGCAGCCTGGCGAGGAGCTTGCTGCTGCTGCATTAAAAGCTTCTGACTGCTGCTTTTCACTCTTTGATGCAATCAAACAATGGGGTACAGGATAATCTGAGGCGCTTCGCTGTGATTTGACTTCTTTATGTTATTGTCCAGATTCTGAGAAGGCTTCAGGGAGAAGAGGTTTTGTGGTTCCTCGGCAGCCGCGCTGCGAGGGGCTGGGTTTCGGTGTCTTTGTTTCCACAGCTACTGCAGAGGCTCACGTGGCCTTTTTTCCCTCAAATTCTGTTATTTTCCAGTAACTTGTCCTAATTTCTACTGTTGCGGCATCAGCTGCTTCTATGTGAAACTGTTCCAGCCTGAACGCGATTCCAGCATTCAAAGTGCTGAACTTCCCCTCCTGCAACTCCCTTTGTAACAACCCGGGGTTTGCTGCCTGTGCTGAAAAGGGAGGATGGCGAAAAGCCCCCCCATTTCCGTGTCACTGTCAGCCGTTTTCTTCTGGTGGGTGGCTGGCACGGAGGATGGGCACCAGGGGCTGGTTGTCCTCTGGCTGGTAAAGCTGATCATCTGCTTCTGCCAAATGTTTCTTTAAGTAGCTCCTGTAATTAAAAAAAAAATAATAATCAGAGGCCGGGAGCAGGTACGAGGTACTATGTGGATGGTGTTAGAGCCTGGTGCCAGCCAGGTGGCAGATGTTTATCTCCTCTCGTGTCCTTTTGCCATGGGGGGCTTCGAGCTGTGATGCTGTGCCGGGACTCGGGAATGGCGTGGGTGGCATGACCCGCAGGCAGGGCGGTGACCGTGTGTCCGTCAGCAGTGCCGGGGTTGGCGCCAGCCAACTGGGACAGGCAAACACGCGGTGAAACGGTTTTGCAATGTTTGCACAAAAAAAAACCCAACCTCTGTCCTGGTGGTGAGCGGGCTCTGCCCGGCGGTGGGGCCCAAACCCCCCTACTGCAGACAGGAGCCGCTGCTTTTTGAGGCGAAAGAAGGGAGTTTCTGAGGGCGGGTGTCCCCCTGGCCCGCGGCGGCGGTGACGAATGCTTCCTGCGGTGACGCCAGCGCAGGGAAGCCACAACCCTGTGCCGCAGGCGTGAGGGCGCTGAGCCGCCGCAATCCGCTGCTCAGGACTGGCTTGGGGTTTTTTATGTGGTTGGGGTTTTTTTTATTAAATCCTTTTTCCCCCCAAGGGCCCTTCTGGGGCAGGGAGGGCTGGAGCCTCCCCCCTGTGTTATTGTTTCTCATCCCGCGAGCCGGAGCAGGGAGAAGCTCCAAATCATGGCGAGCAGCTCCTGGGCTGCGCTGGCTGCGGCTCTCCCCGCAGAGCCGGGGAGCGATGCGCTGCCAGAGTAAAAATAGTGCCGCTGCTGCCAGCNCGCCACCACCAGCCCCCGCGTAAAGCTGAGCAACCGCGGCAGCGTGGGGCCACGGCTGTGCCGGGCTCGGTGCTGGTCCAGGCCAGCGGTGCCCCCCGTGCCCAGATAAACGGTTCGTGCTGTTTCATGATTTATTGACATTAAAAACCCCAACATTTCCACTTGAATGACAGTAACGTCAGTGCCCGGCGGTTCCCCTGGGCCCTGACTCTCGCCGTTCCAGGGCTGCCTTTCCCGGGAGCCTCGGCGCGTGCCGCGCGGTGCTGGCGCAGGCGGTGACGCAGGCCCCGGGGAGGGCGGCAGCCCCCTCCTGCACCCCAACCCCAACCGGGCCTCCCTGCTGCCAGGAGGAAACCCTCGCTGCGGCTGCCTCGTTAGCCGCCCTGCTGCCGGACCCCGCAATGCTGCCGGTGTCCCTTCCCGTGCCGCTGCCGGCCCCACAGCCACCACGGCCCCACGGCCACCGGCCCTTCGTGGGTGCTGGCACCGAGCTTGACCCACTTATGGCACCCACAATTGTGGTGTTTTGGGGTTTTTTTCCACTTTCTTTTTTTTTTTTTTCAGCCAGCTCTGGTTTGGTGGGAGGAGGGTGTTGCCCGAGGGGGGGATCAAACCCCGGGGGGGTGAAGCTGCAGATGTAAGCACCCCCTGCCCCGGCTGCACCCCACGGCTGGGGGGGGGNGGGGGTGTCCCTGCCCCAGCCAGGACGGGGCTGGGGGGGCCGGAGCGGACCCGATCCGTGCTGGGCTGAGCCGGCCCGCCCCCGTCCCTGTCCCCGCCCGTCCCCGCCATGGCGGCGGCGTTCACCGCCCTCCGCGTCCTCCTCGGGCTCTTCTTCCTGCTGACGGGCGCCGCGAAGCTCACGGATCAGCTCTCGGCCGACCTACACCGGCACATGGTGAGCGCGGGG
>RSEF01000023.1:5873527-5885168 GCA_003993805.1 Himantopus leucocephalus | reverse complement strand
GCTGAGCTCTTTGGGGGGCGGGGCAGAGCCTTTTGGGGGAAGAGGCTGAACCCGTCAGGGTGCTGGGGTGCAGGGCTGAGCTCTTGGGGGGGATGAGTAAGTTGGGGTGCAGGGCTGAGCCCTTGGGGGGGATGAGCACTTTGGGGTGCAGGGCTGAGCCCTTGAGAGAGGGGGATGAGCGGGTTGGGGTGCTGGGCTGAGCCCTTCGGGGTGAGCCAGCCTGAGCCCCGTGGGATGCAGGGCAGAGCCTCTCCGGGGAAGGGGCTGAGCCCGCCGGGGCGCAGGGCTGAGCGGAGCAGACCCCACCGGAGGGGCCCGGGCTCAGGGCAGCTCCGCTCGCCTCCCGCCCTTCCCAGAAGTCGCAGTTCGTGCGGTTCGCCGAGGCCTTTCCCCTGAAGGAGTTCGGGTTCGCGCCGGAGCCGGGCTGGTACCAGGAGGTGGTGGGCTGGGTGGAGGCGGTGGCCGGGCTGCTGCTGGCGTTCGGGCCCCAGCTCCTGCAGGAGATCAGCAACTTCATCCTCAGCGTCGTCATGATCGGTGAGAGCGAGCGGGCGCCCGCCACCCTGCGCGGGGTCTGGGGGGGCCCTCGGGCAGGGATCCCCATTCCCACGCTCTGCTCCTCGCCCAGGTGCCATCTACACGCTGCTGGTGCTGCGGGAGCCCCTGGCCATGTGCGCCCCCGCCACCCTCTGCCTCGGCCTCCTCCTGCTGCTCAACATCCGCGGGCACGCGCCCCCCCCAAAGCCCAAGTTCGAGTGACCAGAGGCAGGCAGGACAGACGGCTCGGCCAGTGGGAAGCGATGCCCTACGATATTTTCGGGGACGGCATCGCGTCCTGCGAGGTAACTTGCCGCTGGTGCACGGTGCGTCCTCTCCTGCCGCTGCTGGGGACCCTGGTGCTGGTTGTCCCCACGCTGTGGGCCCCGGGCTGGTGCTGCGGGACGGTGGCCGACGCACTGCCGTGGCACTGCCACCGCTCCGGCAGCTTCGTTGCTAAACTCGCACAAGGTGGCCGTCTCGTCCCGGCGTTCAGCCACGCTGGGATGGGGTTGGCTCTGCTCTGCTGGGGGCTTTCGTATTTTGGAATAAAGCCTCTTGTTTTCCACATTTTGCCTCCCCTGTTTATCTCTGCTTCCCCCTCCCGCCCCGCACTGAGCTGTGTGGGCTGAGGGGATGTCCTGGGGCTGGAGGCCCTGGTCCCCTGGAGCAGCGCCTGGGGACAAGGGCTGGGGACAGGCGGGAGCTGGTGGCAGCTGGCGCGGAGGCAGACAGCCGGCAGGGAGAGCCCCCACGGGGTCAGGAGCCCCCCGGCCGCCCGGAGCCACCCAGCAATGTGCCAGGCCACTTGCTGCATATCCCGGGGGGTGACAGTGGCAGCACGACCCCCCCCCAGACCCTGTGCGTGGGCAGGCACGTGCTTTTCGGGGATCTTGCTCCAGTGGGGCCTCGCACCCACCGGGACCCCTCTGCCACCCCAGATGGGCATGGCCACCCCATGGATGAACCCCGAGGTCACGTTTGAACCCGGTGCCTCTCCAGGAAGACGGCTGGGGTGGCTGTGGGGGCAGACTGGCCATATTGGGATGAGCAGGGGGGGTATAACACCCCCATACCCCCAGCAGGACCTGGACCACCTTGGGGTGGCACCTTTGATGTCCCAAAGGAGCACCCACAAATCGCAGGACGACGCACAGCAGCGAGTCGAACGCTCACAGAGCTGGGGGGGGTGGGGGGCAGGGCAGGGTGCTGCTCCCCCTGAATCCAGCTTTGAAGTGAACAAAAGCGCTAAGAGCCAGGAGGACGCACATTCCCGCTTTGATCCCTTTCGGGGCATCCCCCTTTTCCCCCCCAGCTGCTGGGTGCGGAAACTTGACCCTCCACCGCTTTCATCCCGGCGTGGGTGGGAAAAGGGCCCTGGGAAATGGTCCTAGATGGGGCTGGGGGCACACGGGGGGGGGGATGGCCATGCCAGTAGCGGCGCAGCTGGCCACCCCCGCGTGTCCCCAGCCCCGTCAGCCGGCGTAGGGGGTCTTAGCGTGGCTCCAGCAGGGAATCCCCCGTTACATACACACACAGGTGCTCTCCCCGCTCCAGCTGCCGTCCCGCAGGCACTACCCGCCGCGGGGGCTTGGGATGGCGGGGGGCGGTTTTGGGCAGCCCCTGCCTCCCCCCGGCACTTAGAGCCTTCCCCAGCCGGGCTGGGTCAGACAGCGAGGAGCAGCCGGAGGGGACGCAGCCGGTCCAGCCCGGTGGGGTAAGTAACCGCCTCCGTGTGGGTGAGATGGAGCATCCTGTTTGCATCCCTGTGGATGGAGCATCCCCTGTGCAAACAGGGGTGGGGGAAGGAAAGGAAAGGGGGACCACTGAGGGAGCTTGGGGGCTCCTTGGGGGTCTGCGCTGGCTCCGCAGAACAACTGAAACCCACTGGGATGAGCCCTGAACACCCCCACCGGGCTCAGCAGCTCGTGCCCTCTGTGCCTCGGCCCGGTGCTGGGTGCTGCGCGTGCCGAATACGACCCTGCCGTGCTGGAAAACACCCGCTGGGTGAGTCAGTGCCAGCGGCAAGGTGTGGGCAGGCGGTGATGGGAGGTGAAATAGCTGCAGCCCTGGGATACAGCCATTACGGCACAACGTGGTTTTCCATGGCCGGGACCGGCGCACAGCAGGGTGGCAAAGCCTTGCGCGGGGCTGGGGGGCGCGGGGGGCTGCTGGCCCCGTGCTTGTATCCCCTCCCCACACCGGCGTCTTTCCACTCCGGTGCGCGCTGAGCCAATGGGTGACTTCCCCATGGGTGTGCTGTGTAGGGGGATGTGGGGTGCTGGGAGCGGGACGGGGGCCGGGTGGCCCCAGCAGGCACGCGGCTGCGTGGGAGGTGTTAAGCCCCGCAGCCACCGGCTGGAGCCGGCACAGCACCTCCGGGTGCTGCTGGCCGCAGCGCTGCCCCTCGGCCACGGTGCAGCTGCGCCTGCCGCTCCCCGGGGAGCCCTGGCTGGGTGGCTGCCGGTGGCCCCGTGGCTCCCGCATGGCATGGGGGGACGTGGCTGGGCTTGGGCTGGGAGGGGTCCCGCAGCCCCTCGTCTCCTGCGAGGAGCCATTGAAGGCTGAGGCCCTCCGGCAGAGGATGGCATCCCCGTGGGGGGGTCTCTGCCTCCGGTGCCCAGCAGCTACCGCAGGTGCCAGCTGGAGAGAAGTCCTGACATGGTCAGTGTCCCTTTCCCTGTCCCCTGAGGGCTGTGTTTGGGGCTGTGCCACTGACTGTCCACCCATCTTTGCAGGAGCCCGGGATGAACGGCTCGGTGCCGGGGCCGCTGCCGGCGCGGCACCCCGGCGAGTGCGTGCCCAGCGACCCGGTGCAGTTCGTGCTGGTGCCCGCCGTCTACTGCCTGGTGCTGTGCGTGGGGCTGCCGGGCAACCTGGTGGCCTTGCTGGTCTTCCTGCAGAGCGGCAAGGTGAGGAAGGCCATCCGCATCTACCTCATCAACCTCACGCTGGCCGACATCCTCTTCAACCTCACCCTGCCCCTCTGGATCCCCTACTACCTGGCCGGGGGGGACTGGCTGCTCTCGGAGGCCGCTTGCCGCCTGGCCGGGGCCGCCTACTACCTGGCGACCTACAGTGCCATCACCTTCATGGCGCTCATCAGCTTCAACCGGTACTGCGCGGTGCGGGCGGCGCGGCGGGAGCTGCCGCTGACGGGGCGCCGGGGGGCCGCGCTGGCCTGCGCCCTGGCCTGGCTGCTGGGGCTGGGCTGCGCCGTGCCCACCCTGGCCACCCGGCAGACCTTCCCCGCCCGCGCCGGGGCCACCGCCTGCTTCGAGCAGCACGGCCGTCAGCGGGTGTACGCCTACGCCATGGTGGGCTTCTTCGGCGTCGCCTTCCTGGTGGTGCTCAGCACCTACGCCTCCATTGCCCGGGCTCTCTCGGTGCCCACGGCCGCCTCGCCGGGCTCCCACCGGCAGCAGGCGCGCGCCATGGTGCTGGGGATGCTGCTGGTCTTCGTGGTCTGCGTGGCCCCCTACCACCTCACGCTGGCCCCCTGGGTGGGCAGCCGGCCCCCGGTGCCGCTCTGCGGGCCCCCCGCCACCCTGGACGTGCTGCACTCGCTGAGCGTGGCCCTGCTCAGCCTCAACAGCTGCCTCGACCCCCTCGTCTACTGCTTCTCCATCCGGCGCTTCCGCGCCGACCTGGGACGGACCCTGCGCAAGATCGGCCGGTGCCTCCCGCTCTCCCCGCCGGCCCCCGCCGGGCCCGTGCCCAGCGTCTGCGTGTCCTCCTTCGCCTCCTCGTAGCGGGGTGGGCACAGGGGTCCCGCCCTCCGGCTGCCCCACTGCCACGGTGCCCGTGGGATGGGGTCCCTGGTGCCAGGAGAGTGACGGGGAGCAGCGTGGGGGGAGCTTCGGCTTTGTTCACCCCCCCTCCTCCTCCCAACCCCCTCCCCTCTCCATGCACCCCCACGCGCTCACGGGCCCACGGGTTCCGTTCGCGCAGGGATCCTGCCCTCTGCGTTGGCGGGCACTGGGGGGGTGGCTCGCCTGGGGGGGGCTGAGCTGCTGCGGGGGGAGGCTGAGCTGTGGCGGGACGCAGCGAGACAGGACGGGGAGGGATGCCCAGGGCTTTCTGTCCCCTGCCGGGGGTCTCCATCCCGCGGGCACATATGTGATCAAAGACGTCCATGGCATGAGCCGGGCTGCCCGGGGGGGGCTGTTTGGGGTCGCGTGGCCGGTCCCGTCTTGCAGCGTGCCCGAATCCCGCCTGCTCTCGGCCAGGATTAAAAATGAATGAGCCAAAGGCTTCCCCAGTCTCATTGCTGGCAGGTGCCTGTGCCGCACACCGAGCAGCGCCAGCCGCCATGGGGCAGCCCCCGGCCCCCCAGCCGCGGCCCCCCAGCCCCGGCCGTGGCTCAGCCCTGCTCCTGCAGCAGGAGCGTGCACCGAGAGGGGGGCTGCTGGGCCCCGCTCCCCCCTGCCCCATCATCCCCTGCCCACGGGTGGGTGGCCGCGGTGGGCGCAGCACAGCAGCCCCCAGCCCCACGCCTGCCGCCCACCTTCCCGGCGAGCCCCGGTGCGCGGCGGGGGCGGCGGAGCCGGCACAGGGCCGTGGACGGCTGCGTGGGTGGAAGATGGTGTTTTCCCAGCCCTGGCTGGTTCCTGCCGCCACCGCAGCCCCGCTCCCCGGCGCTGCACGGACACGAGCGGCGGGTGCTGCGCAGCTCTGGGGCGCGCAGAGGCAGGGTGGGCTGGTGGCGGGGGCCTGGGGGGGGGGTCAGGGTGCATCAGCCGCCCCCCAACCAGGGGTCTCGCCCCCCAGCACAGGGCTGCTCTCCAGTATGCTCCAACCCACCGGTGCCTGGGAAGGAAGCAGGAGGCTTCGGGCAGGAGGAGGTGGGCAGCCTGGGGGACCGCTGGCGTGGCGTGGGCAGGGTGGCAGCCGGGCACCGGGGCGGCCGGGCGATGCTGTGCCCATCGGCCGTGCGTTGTTAAAGCAGGGAGGTGAAGCTGCGGGACAAGGGCAGGTCCCGGGGGGATGGGGACTTCATGTGCCGTGGGAATCGTGCACCTTCGTGACTCAGGGAGACCCCAGCACAGTTAACGTGGCGTGGGCTCGCGGGACGCCGGGGTGCCCGCGGTGCCCACGCGCTTTGCTCTGGCTCCACGCAGCCGTGCCCATGGGCTGGGCTGGACGGAGCTGGTGTGTGCGTGCCACGGTGCCGCACCTTGGCAGAGCCGGGCCATGGCCAAGGGTGTCTCTGCTCCGCACCCGGCCGTGGCCCTGCCGTCCTCGACCACCCACTTGTTCCCCTTTTGAAGTTCATATTAAATTTTAATCCTTTTATATAACTGCTCAGGGAGGCGGGCAGAGCTCCGCTCCCCGCATGCAGCAGCAGCAGCCATGCTGGTTGCGATGAGGGTGCTGCGGGGCTGGGCGAGGGCCGGGGCTGGGGCTCACGCCCCCGGGGGGCAGCAGAACTTTTGGGGGGCTGTCTGCAATGCCAGGGGTGGGGGCAGCCCCAGCCGCAGCTCCGGCTCTGGCCTGGCAGGGTGTCCGGGGGAGGGGATGGTTCAGTGGGGGGGATGGTGATGGGGGCCGTGGGGGCTGCTGCGCAGAGCGCCCCGAGATGGGGGTGGCTTTGCAGAGCCGCAGCGCTGGGAGCAGGGCCTGGATCCGGCCTCGCTGTCCCCACAGCGTGCTGCTGTCCCACTGCCCTGTGCCACCTCGGGGAAACACTCGTGTCCTCCAGTCCGGGCTGTCCCGCTGGGACACTGATGGTGTGACCGCTGGGGACAGCCAGCCTGGCTGAGGACCACAGCGCTGGGATGGGGACACAAAATGCCAGGACGCAGCTGCTTCAAAACCCGCTCCAGGCGCCTGCATGGGCCATGTGCCCCCGTGCGTGGGGCAGGGGCTCCCACGCGCCATCGCGGGCGGCTTCGGGGCCGGCGGGGCGCCAGGGCCGGGCACGTGCGGCAGTGTGGCTCCCGCCGCCGCGCGCAGCGGGGCGTTAACCAGGTTATTGTTCCGCTGCACTTGTCACCCGCGAATGCCGTAATTATTATTATTAGCAAATTACACAGCGCGGTGCGAGGGGCTCGGTGGGGGGGCGGCAGCTGGTTGCCCCCAGTCTACCGGGGGCGGGGGGGAGGCCGGGCCCCCGGGGGCTGCATCCGTCCCGGGGCTGTCCTGGTACCCCGACACCTCCCGGGCAGGACCGTGGCCACGGGCAGGGGTGGGTGACGGGTCCCAGGGTGCCCCCGCCGCCCCGGGAGGATGCCCACGGGTGGGTACCACCGGTGCCGCCGCCCGCCCGGCGCTGCGGGGCAGAGCCCCGTCCCCACGCGTGGGCACCCGCCGCTCCCCCCTCCCCACGCCGCGCTCGGGGCCGGGGGTCCCGGGGCGCCGGGAGGCGGCGGCAGAGCCGCATCGGAGCCATCTTGCGCCGCCGCCGCCCGTTCTGACTCCCGGGGAAAATCCACCGCCGTGTCTTGCCTGCACCGCGGCGGCGGCGGCGGCGGCGGCCCCGCTCCGCTCCGCACCGCTCCGCACCGCTCCGCACCGCTCCGCGCCCATCCGCGCTGCACTGCGGGGCCGCCGC
Organism: Himantopus leucocephalus; assembly: GCA_003993805.1. Classification (NCBI taxonomy): domain Eukaryota; kingdom Metazoa; phylum Chordata; class Aves; order Charadriiformes; family Recurvirostridae; genus Himantopus; species Himantopus leucocephalus. Next base: position 5,878,078 of record RSEF01000023.1, on the reverse strand, counting down.
CACTCGCATGCTGCCGCCCGCCGCGCTCCCACGCGCGGGGCGCCGGCCCGGGCCGCGCCGGGACCAACCGAGCCGGGATCAACCCAGCCGGGATCAACCCAGCCCAACCGAGCCGCTCCGGTACCAACCGGGCCGGGAGCAGCCGGGCCGGGCCGTCGGGGAACCGCCCGGCAGCGGCCGGAGGATGTAGGCGGCGGGAGCGGGGTAAGAGCGGCGGGGGGCGGCGGGCTGCGGGGGGACGGTGCCGCGGGGGCGTCGGCGGGCGGGCGGGGGGGTCTCGGTCCCGCGGNGCTGTCCCCGACGGGGCGGCGGGGCCGTGCGGGACGGGCCCCGGGGGGACGGGATGTGTCAGGCGGGGACCCATCCGTCGCCGCCGAGCGGGTGCTGGGGGGGAGCCGGTAAAATGGCTGGGGGGGGGCTCAGGGGCGCCGCGGCGCTCAGCTCAGGCAGCGCGGCGGGCAGGGGTCCCCCGGCGGGTGCGGGAGAAGGGGCTCGGGCGTCCCCCATCTCCTGGTGCGTGGGGCGCTGGGGAGGGGGCTCTCAGCCCTGGAAGGGGACACCAGCCACCCTGGCGCTCTCCGGCTGCGGAGGGCTCGGGCCAGCGTTGGGCAGGCCCAGGACCCCTCCCCAGCCCGGTGGTGTCCCCTCTCGCCGGCCTGCGAGGCTGTGGGGCAGGGAGGGTTGGCGCCGGGTGCGGGAGCCATGTCCCAGCTGGGCCGGTGCGGGTGCGGGGCTGCCAGCGGGTGCTGGGAGCTGGCACAGAGCTCAAGCCGAGCGGTGACTGTCACCGCGCATCCAGGCTCCGTGGTACAACCCAACCTGGCAGGCAAGGAGAAGCTTTCCGGGGGCCCGGGTCTGGGTGTCTCTCTCCTCTCATCCCCTTCCTTCTCCCGGACGGTTGGGTTTTGGTGGAGGAGCCAGTCTGGTCCCTCCAGCCCGTGCCAAACCTGCAGAGCAAGTTGGCGCTGGGACCGCTCCTCTCTCTCCATCCCGTGACATCCAGCCCTGCACGTCACCTCCCTCGTGGGGCGCAGGGCAGCGCTGCCCACAGCAGGTCCCTGCCAGCTCCCCGGGCGAGGCACGAAGCCCCGAGCGGGCAGGAGGGGACAGAGCCGGGCTGTTGGGTGCCGATTGCCCCCACAGGAGTCTGGGCTGGGAGCAGGCGGCCTCCCTTGGTGTAAATTGGGGCAGGACCGGCCAGCGGTGCAGATTCTCCTTTAGGAAATGGATGTCGTTTCCCATCTATCTCGGTTCCTCGTCTCCGTGCTCCCAGTGTCCTCCCGCACGCATCCGTGGCTCCCAGCCCTTGGGGACCCCGTCTGCTGGGAGATGGAGCAGGCGGGCGGCCACTGGGAGACGGGCATGGCCGTGCTCGGGAGGCTGGAAGGAGGCACGTCAGCCCTTTCAAAGCGTTTATTCAAGTGCTGGCAGGGCCGAGAGGGAAAAAATAGCCATCAAAGTGACTGTGGAGCATCTGAGCTGGAGGGGCCCCTCCTGGCTGCGGGGGCGGTGAGAGCATCGGCGCAGGGATGGCGCAGGTGGGAGCTGTGTTTGGGGCTGCCTTGGGCACTGTTACCCCACCGAGCCCGGGCACCGGGACCGGCTCCAGGCGTCCCTGATGCGGGGAGTGGGGTGACACAACCGTGGTGTCCCCATCCAGCCTGGGCGAGTTGGAGCCGAGCTCTCGGTGCCCACATCTCCCTCCTGAGTGCCAGGGCTTGTGATGCGTGGGCTGGAGGAGCATCACCCAGCACTCCTGCCGGGACTGGTCCCCAGCAGCCTGCGCAGGGTGCGGGGAGGGAGCGGAGGGCGGTGGGGAGCCCAGGCTGGGGGTCCCTGGGGGTCCCTTCCTTCAGCCTCCCCATCGTGAGCTCAGGGCAGAGCCGTGCTGGGACACAGTGTCCGTGCAGGAGAGCACGAGGCTGGTGGCTGTGCTGGTGCGTAGGTCTCCATGGGCATGCCCACCCGCGGGGGCACCATCCGGCCCCGCGCTGGGCTCTCGTGCCCCGGTGGTGCTGCTGCTGCCGGAGCTGGGGCTCCAGATCCAGGTTTTGCAGACGCTTGTATCTCTCTGACAAGCTGATCCGAAACCCTGGATCCCACCCAGCCAGAAATTTGGATCTGGAGCCAAAGGTGACTCTTGGCCCTTGTTGCCATCACGGGTGAAGCTAAAATCTGGATCTGAGCAGTGACATGAGGAGCCTGGATCCGGCTCAGGAGCTGAGCGTGTGGCTTGTGCTCCTTCTGCCCATCGAATTGGATTTCCTGAAATAGCCTGCTGAAGACCAGGGCCCGGCAGGGACCAAATGACAGGTCACCAGGGGTGTGGAAGCCCCACCACGATCCTGGCCGCCTCCTTCAAGACGTTGGCAGCCAGCAATAATAGTAATGTACGGTGCCATTGCCGGGAGAGCGCAGCGCCGGAGAGCTAAGAATAGCAGGCGAGACGTGCCGGCAGCCGGGGGACTCGCGGGGAGGGCTGGTGGCCGGGGGCGCGCGGTTGGATGTGCCCTGGGGGACATCCTGGTGATGGGGCGGATGGAGGTGGCTGCATGCCTTCCTCACGGGGGGGAGGACATCCCCGCGGTGCAGGTGGCACACGGCGGGTGCCAGTGGAAGGCAAGGGGACGGGGAGGTGCAGAGCAGTGCCCAGTGCCACCGGCCCTGTGTAGTGCCCTTCACCGTGGCCTCGGGGCTCTGCCGTCCCCAAGAGCTGGGGGTGAAGCCTGTGCTGCTGAAGTGCTCTGTCTTGATGGCCCCGTGAAATCCGGTCCCCCAGCGAGCGGCAGCACAGGGGGGGCCCCCCTGGGATGAAGGAGGGGGCCAGACTCCCAGCGCAGCACCCCATGCTTGCCTCGCCTCCGCCGGGCAGGATTGAGCCCCTTCTCCCCCTGCTCTGCCCAGCGCCCCCCGTGCCGGCCGTGGGGGGACAGAGGGGGCACGGCCACCATGGGCACGCAAGCCGAGCCGCAGGCAGGCCATGCTGCTCTCTACCAGCCACGTGGCATCAGAGCAAGTGCCCATCAGATTAAAGAGAATTAATTTGTACTTTCCCTGTTTCCGCGGGGCCGGGGGTGCTGCGGGCACCCGGTGTCCCCCTCCCTCGAGCAGCTGTGCTCCTGCAGCTCCCGTGCCAGCGCCTCTACAACCTGCCCTCAATCATAATTAGATTTTCCACGTCCCCCTCCCCAGCTCACTCCTCCCCAAATGCTGGAGCGGGAAGGAGCCATGACATGGTTTCTAATCAGCTCCTGAATTCAGATTTCTCTTGGCTGTCCTTGGAGGAGGCTTCTCGCAGCCTTTGTCTGGTGCTGCCCGAGCAGGGTGCTGCTCTGTGGTTCCCGTCGATGCCGCGGCGGCCGGCGATGCCGGTGCCCCGGGGAGCGAGTGGCTCAGTGCCGCGCGTGGAGGCAGCCGGGAGACCCTACGAGAAACACAGCGCTGTTTGGAGCTGGGCACTTGCACGAGCATCACCAGCACCCACAGACCCTGCCACGCGCTGCCGGCTGGGAGCCAACGCCAGGGCCGGCAGGTGCTGGGGCTGCCGCGTGGTGCGGCGGTGCTGTGCCGGCAGGGCCGCCTGCTCCTGGCAAGCACGGAGCGCCGCCGCTGCTGTTTTCCTGGGGCTCATTCTGCGTAGCCCCTGCGGGGCCGGGCGGCTGGTGCGGGAGCTGGGCAGCGTGCCCCACGTGCCCATCCTGGCACAGCTCCGCCGCGGCCGGTGCATTGCTGGCTTTGGCTCCTTCCCCGGCACCCGGACCTCGTCGGCAGCGAGTTGTGGCTCTGGGCGAAGCCAGGGGATGCAAACACTTCCCAGCGCTGCCAAGCCCCAATTAATAGCCTGTGAATCATGATGCCGTTGGAAGAGCAGATGTTTGCGGCGTGGTTGCCAGCGCTCGGTGTTTCACCGAGGGTCTGTTTGGCCTTAAACCGGCAGCTTCGGGCGGCAGGCGGTGGTAGGAGCCTCGCTGCCTGCCTGGCCCTCTTCCCCGGCAGGGCCGGGAGCCGTTTGGGCTGGGAATTAGCTGAAGTTTTTGGTGGGCAGAGCAGAGCGGGAGAACAGCCTGTCCGTGGGCGTGTGGGGGTGCCGCTTCGGAGCGAGAGGACTGCGAAAGCTGAAGGTACCGAATCCCAACGCGGTGCCCGGTGGGGGACCTGCCAGTGTCCCATCCCCAGCGCTGTGGCCTCAGCCCGGGGCAGCCCCTGTGTCCCCAAGGGGCTGGAGGGGCTGTGGTGGGACTGGGGACCCCAGGCCCCTCGGTTTGGGGACGGTGAACTGGTTGTTACTGGGGATACGCTGCGTGTCTTGGATGTGGCTGTCCCTGCCGTGATGGTGCAGCTCGGCCGGGTCGGTGTCCCCAGCCGGCGGGTCGGGGGGAGACCCCGTGGGGGTTGATGCACCCTGGGTTGGTGCCGTCTGTGCCATCGGTGCGGCCGAACCGAGGGACGGTCTCAGCGTTTCATGTCATGACACGCGTCTGCTCCGGGCCCCCCGGGGCCCTCTCTGGGTGGGGGGAATGGGGACAGCCCTGCGGCGGGTGCCAGCGGGTG
>RSEF01000023.1:5862899-5873427 GCA_003993805.1 Himantopus leucocephalus | reverse complement strand
TGGGAGCAGTGTGGGTTGCGGGGTGCACAGCGCTGCAAGCGGTGCGGGAGAAGCCGGGTGCGCAGGGCTGTCCAGGTGCGCAGGGATGCAGCGGTGTGGAGCGGCCGTGTGTCCGTCCAGGCGTGCGGGGCCGTGTGTCCGTCCATCTGTGCGGGGCTGTGTGTCCGTCCGGGCGTGCGGGGCTGTGTGTCTGTCCGTCCGCGCACAGCGATGCAGCGGCGCGGTGCATGCGGTGCAGCGCGTGGGCTGCTGGCGTGGGCAGCCCCTTCCCGGGGGTGCGTGGCTGTGCGCGGGGGTGGCCGAACGCGCCGGGGAGCGCGCGTGGGTGTGTCCCAAGCGCGCGGGGGCGCCGGCTCCGCCACCGCCTCTCGCCGACTGGAAGGTGCCGGTGGTGTTGGCCTGGGCAGCGGGAGCGTGGCCGCTGCCGCGGGTGGCCGTGGGTGGCCGTCACCCCCCCGGGGACGCTCGCTGCGCGCGGCCTGGCCGCGGCATGGGCAGCCCGCAGGGATTTGGCAGGAAGAGAGCGAATCCAGCCGCCGCGCCGCTTCCGTCATCCCGAGCCCAGACGGGCAACTTGATGGCTTAGCGGCAGCGGCAGGGTGAGTGGGGCGACGGGGGGCCGGAGAAGGGGCTGCCGGGTGGGAGGGGAGCGGGCCTGGCTCTGTGCGGGGGGGTCCACGCCTTGCAGACCCCCCCTCCCGGGTGAGCCCCATGTCGTGCCCAGCGGTGCCAGTGCAGCCGATGCACTTGAGAGGGGGGAGCTGAGTCCCCCCAAGCCCGGGATGAGCGGAGCCCCCCAGGCAGCGCACACCCCCGCGCAGCCGCTCCTAACCCTTTCCTGGCCGAGTCCTCCTCCCTGGCAGCCACCTCCTCGTCTCGGTGTGCAGCGTATGGCTCCCGGCCAGCCCTCGCCCAGACAAGCCTCGGCACAGCCTCGAAGCTCTCCCGGTCGGGATGGGGAGCTCCCAGCCCCGAGGTGTCCCCTCCCTGTCCCTGCAGCCCCCCTGCGCCGGGCTGGGGCCGGGGGCTGCATGCGCTGGGGCAGCGTGCGCTCGGGGCTGTGCATGCTGAGTCGCAGCCTGGGCTGTGCCTGTGCTGAGCTCACCCTTGGGGACACGGTGCGCTCAGCCCTGGGGACACGGTGGTCTCAGCGCGGGGTCAGGATGAGGGAGGTGAGATGCCGTTGCTCCTGGCCCAGCTCTGCACGGGGCCATGCTGCGCTGCCTGTCCCCGAGCCACGCAGCGTGGGGGGCCGTGGCTGGCTGCGGGGGCAAGGAGGGAGCGGGCTGTGCACAGGGGAGGCTTTGCTGTGCGCTCAGAGCCGAGGGGATGTGCCAGCCTTGCCTGGGACCCCGTGGGGTGGGTGTTCGTTTGCCTGTTCCCAGTGTCCCGCAGGGCTTTTCCTGCCCCACTGCAGAGCAGGGAGCAGAGTCCCAGGGCGGCTGCGCTGAGCGTGTCCCAGCAGCGTGGGGAGCGGGGCAGGGCTGCACCTCCATGTGTGCCAGGGGTCCCCTCTGCGGTGTCGGTGTGTTGGCCCATGGGTGGAGGTGGGGAGCCCCGGCTCTGCCTGCCTGCCAGACGGCCCCGCTGCCGGTGAGCGGCACAGCCGGTGCCGGCATCTGTGCTTCAAGCTTTGTATCTTCGGTTCGCTCCTTGGCACAGTCATGGTGGCAGTTGGGTCCCTCCATACCTCTCCATGGTTTTCCCCCACCACCTTGCCTCTCCATGAGGCAAACTTCTATTCTCCGGTGTGTTTTCTTGGAGGGGAAACTGAGGCAGGAGGGAGGGAAGTAGCAGAGCCCTCGCCCGATCCCCGCCATCCTCAGGCTCGGTCCCACGCCTCACCTCGGGTTGTTTTTTCCTGCCAAGTGATGCCAAAAGCTGGAGGGAAGCGAGGGCATCCCGGGACACGGCCCACGGCTGTGTCTGCCCAGGGCCCTGGAGCCGCCCGGCTCCTCCTGCCGCCGCCTGGCGCGTCCCTGGCCTGGGGCTGCGGGGTGGCTGTCTGCGGCGGGTGCTGCCGGGCGGCGCGGTGGCTCTGGTGGCCGTGGTGGCCACAGTGGCAGTGGTGGCCATAGTGTCCGTGGCGGTGGCCGTGGTGGCCGTGGTGGCGGCGGGCGGGCGCTGTCCGCGGTGCTGATCCCCCCACGCCGCGTGGCCGCGCAGGACAACGGGCAGCGTGTCCCGACCCCTCGGTCACCCCCGGGGGTGCGATGGGCGCGCTGGGGCTCGGGGTCCCCCCACTCCCGTGGGTTCATCCCGGCCCCCCTCAGCCTTTGATGTGCGGCAGCTCCAGACAGGGCTGGCGGGACGGGCAACCGATCCGCGGCCGTGGCCACCACACACCCTGCCTGCTGGGCTGGGCACGGCCTGCCCGCCGCCGGGCACTGCTGATTGCCCTGCTGCGCAGGTCGGACGGGGACCGGGTGCCGTGAGTTGGGCTGGAGAGCGGGGCAGGGCAGAGCAGGCCACCCGGGGACACAGGCCACCAAGTCTCCATCACACCCTGCTGGGTTTGGGGCAGAATGGAAAGGTGCCGCCAGCTCTGCTCGGTGCACCCCGGTGGGCGCAGGGTGGCCGATGCGGCGTGCCTGGGGACACTGCGCCCACCTCTGCCCCTGGAGCCGTGTCCCCAACCACGGTGCCGGTGTCAGTGTCAGTGCTCCCAGCACAAAATGTCAAGCCATGCAAATGAGGCTGCAGGAGCGGCTGATTGAAGGGCCCTGCCCCGCCTTGGAGTTGCAATCAAATATGCAAATGGCTCCCGAGGAGGCTAGTGAAGGCTATTAATAGCGGGGGATGAGGCTGTGAGAAAGCATGGTGTTCCTTGAGAGGACGAGGCTGGGGGCTGAGCTGGCTCCGCTTTGTCCCTCTGCCGGGCGTGTGCCACCCGGGCAGGCACCCGCCTCTCTGCGGATCCCCCGGATGGGGTGACGGGTGGTCCCAGCATGGAGCCCACGGTCACCGTCACCAGGTATCGCTTTGGCCACTGTGACCCTTTGCAGGGTGGGTGCTGCCTGTGTGCCTGCGCTCCTGCCCAGCGTCCCGCACGAACGGTGCGTGTCTCCGTGCCGAACTGCCGGGAAACCCCGCGGGGAAGGCACAGTTGCTGAAAATGCCGGGCTGAGATTTTCCCCCTGGGGAGTCTAACCTCGAACGAGGAGGAATTAGGTACCCGGGGGGACCTGGGCGCTGCTGGGAGGGGTTGCTGTGGCTCAGTCTGGCAGGGGGAGCTTGGCCTGATGCAGGCGTCACCGTTCTGGTGTAGGGAGGGAGGAGGGGACTGGGGAGGGCTCCTCCCGGCCCCCCATCCTTCTGCTCTGCTTTCATCTCCCCTCCTCTCTCCCGGTTTCCTTCCGTTGCCATCGAGGCAGAGGATGTTCCTCTCCTGCCGGCTCCAGTGTGAGCATGAGGCGGGTTCCCACCGTGGCGCTGGCGGGGACCGCGCTGTCCCCAGTGTCCCCAGCTGGCGCAGGGGGCTCGGTGCGCTTGGGTCCCCACCGCAACCCCTCTGCCCCGTCTTGTGGGTTTTGGGAGCCGGGAACCACCTGACCTTTTTAGAAAACTGTGGAAGCAAGGCTGGAGACAACAGTAACTAATTATTTAAAAATCTGAAACTGGAATAATTAGCCCAATTAACAGTCTCAGGTGATGTCTTATTCCGTCTGATAATGGCCTGAGGAAGAGGGAAATTAATTAACCTGTCAGCCTGACGTTTGTAGGTCACCGCTGGCTCCTCGAGCCCATCCAGGCGGAAGCAGGGACGGTTCGGGGGTGCCCATCCTGCTTGGTACAAGGGCTCTGCATCTTTTGGGGGTCTCGGTGCAGGGAGGGGGCTGTGGGTGAGCCCAGGCACCAGCCGGAGGAGATGGGTTGGGGGCTGGGGGGGACGGGGCGAGGGTGCCCTGGTCTGAGGCTGGGGTGATGGGCAGGGGGACGGGGCTTGGTGTCCCCCGGGAATGCCACCAGCGCAGGTTCGTTAGCGAGGCGGCAGCTGTAGGCCTTTAAGGTTGCTGTGGAAACGGTGGTGCTCGTTACTGGGAGGAGCATCCTTCTTCCCAGGCAGGTTCCCCCCACCCATCGCTGCGGGAGGGGGACCCCTGCCCCGGGGACCCGGGACCTGCAGACCACCGTGTCTGGGGAGGGACATGGCAACGCCACGGCCGTGCACACGCAGGCGGGTGGCGTTGGCTGTGCAGCTCCTTCTGGCACAGACCCCCCCGTCCCCCAGCTTGTCCTTGGCCAGTGGTGCCAGGCAGGGCTGCACACGCATGGACACGCATGCATCCCTGCACAGCGCGGGTGCCAGCGTGCACGCCTCCCCGGGCAGCGCAGCCGTGCCCCCGCACCCCCTCGGGACCCTGTCCTCGCACCTCCGCTGGCACGCGGCCGTGCGTGCTGCCGGCACCGGAGCGTGCACGTGTGCCCGGGAACCTGCCTGCACCCCAGCCTGGCACCGCGGCCGCGGTGCCGTGCTGCCTGCCCTCCCCGGCACAGCGTGGCACGGGGACCGCGGGGTGCAGAGCGTGCCGAGGCGGAGCCCCCGGCAGCTCGGTGAGGCCTCGGTGCTGCTCTCGGCTCTTGGAGTTTTAATGAGGTAAATTGTATAAAAAGCTCCGTTTGCCCTAAATGCCCATCCCTGCGTGAAGCTGCTGCGGCGCAGCTCGGGCCCACCCCGGGAGCGGGGCAGGGGGCTGCGGGGCTGGGGACACGCTCTCGGGCTGGGCACGTGGCAGCGGCAGGAGGAGGACGAAGGCGTTTTGGCACATTTGCAATCATTTCCCTCCTCCCCCCCACCCCAAGTTTACAGCTTACCTCAGCGGCTTATCAGCCTCCAATCTCATTAAATCAGGCAAATTGTAGCATCTGATATTTTATGGAGATTAAGGTGTGCGCCCAGACTCTATAATTATCGGCAAAGATGTATTTACAATACCTTGTTGCTAGTAAACAAAAAATAACTTCAGATCAAAGTGCTTTTACAGGGAAATAAATCTGCCGATAGAGCCCTGCTGCGGCGCGCGGCGGGGAGACGTCGGTGCTGCCCGGGGCGGGTGGGCTTTGTGGGGGGATGCGCGGGGGGCGCTTTGGGGATGTCCCTGGTCCCATGTGGCTGCTGTGGATCCCGTGTGCTGGCGCGTCTCTTGCTGGCATCTCCCACGGGTGCCCGGTGGCGCCCACCCCTCCGGCTGCAGCTCCGCCAGGGTGGGGGATTTCCACTCCGGAGACCTCCCCGCGCTCCTGCTGACGCAGGACTGGGATTTATCAGCACGAGCCTGTGAGCGGCGGCGGGAGCACCTTGCCCCTCGATTTTTCACCACGGTGGGAGCGCTGCGGATTACCGATGCGGCGATGCTGGTTTATTGCTGCCTGAAGGGGATTTATCGGCACGGTGGGGCCCGGGCTCACCGCCGGTGTAAATCACTGCAGCGCGGCTAGCACGAGTGCGGTGGCCGCCTCCCGCGGGGCCAGGGTGTTCCGGCCTCCCCGGGGGTTTTCGTGGCCGGGTTTCCTGCGGGGCCGTACGGTGCACACCCCAGCTCCACTGCAGGCACGGCCGTCCCTTCTCCGTCTCACTCTCCTGCCCACTGAAATGAGAATAAAATGGTGATAACGCTGCAGTCGTCCTCTGGAAAGGGCTCTGAGGCAGATGAAGAGCCCTACTTAAGAGTGAGGCCATTATTATTAATAACTCGGAGCGAGGCTGTAAATTCAGCCGACACAGCTATTACGGGAAATGAACCTGTTCCCGTGCGGGATGGGGACAGGAGAGCGGGGCTGGATGGCCGCGCGGCTGCTGGCCGGGTCATGTCTGCAGCCATTGGGGCATCACGGCCGGTGGGGGCAAAACCTCTTGGCAGACACCAGCTCCATCTGGGCTCGCTGGGACGATTTCTTGGCTTTTCTGGGAAGGCCGGAGATGTGCAGGAGGGGATCTGGAGCACAGGTCTTCCCCCAGCAGGACAGGAGGTGGCTGAGGTTTGCAACAAGGCTGAGGCCTGGCTGAAGCTCAGGACAGGGGTGACGCAGGCTGCGAGGAGCACGGCGGGGACTGGCACTAGGGCTGGGTGTGGGGACAGGGGACACGGTGCTGCGGCCGGCATGGGGCTGGGCTGGGCAGGACCCGCTCTGCCCGTCCTGGCACAGGCTGGCTGTGCCCATCTGGGGAGTGTCCGTGGGAATATTACACCTTGGCAAAGGTTACAATAAAATAAAAATAACCTGGTGCCGTTCATCGCCCGGCATCTGCAGCCAGGTCAGCAAAAGGCAAAGAGCTGCCGCGACTCCCGCTCCATCGGGATACCTTCACCTCCGGCACTGCCACCCCACGAGCGGTGCAGCCGGGGCAGCCCTGGGGCCGGCGGGATGCGGGTACCCAGGATGGGCAGAACGGGATGTGGGGCCGGGCGCGGGGTCCTGTGGGGACGCGGGGTGCCGTGGCTGTGGGCTCGTGGTGCTGCCTGCGCCCGGGTCGGGAGCTTCTGCAGGGGAACGAGCTTTGATATAAATATCTTTTTGCTCAGCACACGACCTACTTTCCAGACAATGCCATTAGCCTCCCGACTCCCTCATTCATCTTCCGCTGTCCTCCCCCAGCCCGCCCCGCAGCAGCGCCGGCGCTGCACGCCCAGCCGTGGTGTGGCAACTCAGGGTGGGCGCCCGGCTCGGTGGCAAAATGGGGACCCCCGTGCTGGGGCTCGCGGCTAGCTGGCAGCCCTGTGACTGGTGGGGGGGCTCTTGCTGCTTGGCCCCTGCCCCTGCTCTGGCCTTGCAGGGGGTGGCTGGGTCCCCTTTGGGGTTTCTTCACCCTGTCCCGGAGGGTCCTCAGCTCTGTTGTCCCTTCCCACCGTTCCCTGGCACAGTCCGCGCCCTGGCTGGCAGACAGCCTCGTCCAGGGACAGCCCTGTTGGGGACATCCTCCTCGGGGCAGGGAGGGGAGCGCGGTGAAGCGGGCAGCAGCCAAGCGCTGGCTCCGGGCTGGCCCATGGGCAGCGTGTGGAGGCCAGGGCTCCTCCTGAGCCCCCCCGGAGCATCCCTGGCATCGGGACCACGCACGTGGTTCATCCAGGGACGATCGCGCGGGAGCTCCCATGTGGCGGCAGAGGCTGTGCCGTGCAGTTGGCAGCCGGCGGGCGGCTGGTGGGATTAGGGGCAGGTTGGGCAGAGAGTGCCCGGTCCCACCGATGTGGGGCTGCCGGGACGCCCCGGCCCCCAGTGACAGCCCTGGCATCGGTTTTGCCCTGAGAGCTGGTGTTGCCTCCCCGGGCGGCCCCTGGGCCCACTGCCCGCACACCTCCACGTGCCCCCGGGGCCAAGCCCCGCTCCTCCCCTGCAGCTAAAATTAAATATTCAATTTGTATTGCTCGTAAATCCTGTAAATCTCTTTTATCTCTAAGCTCTTGTAGCAGGAATATCGGTGGTGTAATCTCCGCGGGGGCCCGTCCCGCCACCCTTTGCAGCTCCCCGGCTCGGACCACGCTCCCCTTTCCCCACGTCTCTCCATGGGATGCTTCGGAGGTTGGTGGCAGAGCGGGGCTCTGGTGCCCACGGCAGAGCACCCGCCCCATGGCATCCATCCTGCCTGCGCTGCCTGCTGCGGGGGCGAGGGTGTGCGCCATCCCCACGCTGTGCGTGATGGGCATGCCCGTGCCCGGGTACCCGACGCGGTCCCACCAGAGCGCTCCCCATCCCCACCCTGCCCCCGGCTCGCCAGCCACGTACTCCCCCCTGCTCTGCCCCCGCGCCGGGCCCACGCTAAGAGCATTGTGCAGAATTATGTATTTAAATATTTAGGTTTTCATCAGCTTTGCAAATTAAGCCCATCCATTAAAGCGGCAGTTTGGGTCCTCCGCTGGTGAGCTGGGCTGCGCCGTGCCCCGGGCTCGCTGTGCCTGTCCCAGCCCTGGCCCCGAGGGACCCCGGGTGTGGGATGCAGCCTGGGGATGGGGCACGGTGCCCTGGAGCATCCCTGCTGGCGCAGGGACCAAGGGCTCCGCTTCCTCGCCGTTCCCAGGTCCTGCTTGCTGGAAACCCTGGCCCCTGCGGCCCCGCTGCGGGAAGAGCCGTGGGACGGGACGGTGTTGCGAGGGGAACTGGTTGGGTTGGGTGTTCTTTGAGGTCGGCGCGGAGGGTGCTGCGTGCCGGGGAAAGCGGCGTGCGGAGAAATGCCAACGGCAGGTGAGAGCCCTGGCACGGCCGAGCGCCCGGCGGGAGCAGAGCCGGGGACGGAAGGGCCGAACCGCCCCGGGGCTCGGTGGGGACGGGCAGGGGACGGCCAGAGAGCGTCGTTGCTGCTGCGCTCAGCGCTAACGCCGTGCTGCCCCGGGCTCGCCAAAGCAGCTTTGGAGTGATCCCCAGCTTAAGTCATTACACCGGGTGGCCGGGGAGATAAGTGGCTTTTTAAGCCCCGGCAGCACGGCCCGTCCTGCCAACGGAGCGGGCGCCTGCGGGTGGGGAGGGCGAAATGGGGCTGGGTGGGGAAACGGGGTTCACCCGGCACCGCCGCCAGCCGGGGGCCCTGGCACAGCCGGCAGCACCGGGGGGGCTGCCATGGCCCCCAGATGCCTGGAAAGGGTCCTCCGATGGGGGTAGGTCTAACTCTTGGGGGATCCCTGGAGCCCACCACCCTCCTGGGGCTCTGCTGGGCACTGGAGGAAGGTGCCTGGTGGGGACGTGGGCAGAGCCCCCAGGGCGAGCGCAGCGTGGCGGGATGCCCCTGCTCATCCCTTCCCTTTGCTGCAGGTGAACATTGGGCGCGTTGGTCTCGGGTCAGCCCTCTGTCCCGCCGGGCTCCCCGGGGTCACCTGCACGTCCCCCCTTTCCACCAAGCGCTGGAGTGGCACCGGGGGAGTGCGCCGGCTGCTGCCGGCCCCAGGCAGCGCGGGCAGATGTCGAGTGCGTCCGTGGGAGGGAAGCTGTCCGTGGGCATAACCGACGATGGGTGCTCATCCATGCGGCGCAGCGCCCATGAACCCTGCGCCAGCTGGTATGGGCTGGGGTCTCCAGGGCCCTGCCTGGCCTGGGGGTCCCTCCAGGGTGGTCTCCCGACTCAGTCGACTGCGCTCCTGCCGCTCTGGCCGTGGGGTCCCACCTGCGGGACTCGGCTCCCTGTGTGCCGTGTCCCGGCTCCCATGGGCAGGATGAGCATCACTGAGGGGGCCGGAGGTGCCGGCTGCTCACCCCCGCCAGCCCTGCCTCTGCCGGTGCTGCCGTGGTCCCTTCCTTGTGCCACCTCTTTCCTTCTCAGCCAACTTCTTTGCGGGCGCTGGCTGCCGGCCCCAGCCGCTCCCCACTTGTAGAGGGCTTTTGAAGAAGTGGCTGTTCTGCCAAGATCTGGGTTTGGGCTTTGCAGGGATGGAGCACCAGGCTCCCTTCTCCGCTGGCTTTGCCCCGGCAGCTCCGGGATGCTCCGTCTCCCTCGCACGCCCCGGCACAGGACCGTGGCTCTCGCACCGAGGGAAACGGCTCTGGGGACCAGGGTGTCCGGGCAGGCGGTGCTGGGCTGCGTGTGCTGTGCGGGGCGGGGGGTCCCGCTCCCCCTGCAGCGGCGGCGGCCGGAGTCACCTGCGTTGCGGCGGGGAGACCCGGTGCTGGCGGCCGTGCCGGGATCCCTGGCAGCTGGGGCGCGTCGTGGCCGTATTTCCTCGCTCTGCTCCAGGAGTAATTGCTCAGATGGGGACTTGGGGCAACTCCCATCCCTCTCCCAGCATGGTAATGAGTCAAGAAGACTCAAAGACAAATGGCTCATTAAGAAGCAGTGCTGCATTGCAGGATTTTTCATCCCACCAACCGCTGCATCAGCAGAGGCAGCACCTCTCGCGCTCGCTCTCCCCAGCCCTGGAGAAGGAGCTGTCAGGCAGCCGGGGCCGGTGCCAAAATTAATCATGTGCTTAATAACCTGCCCCTCCCGTCGAACGGCCTTTCCTCAGCCTCCCCACGCGTGGAGTGGGGTGGCAGCGCTGGGCTGGAGCCCTGGGTTTGGTGCCGGGAAGTGCCCGTGTTTGGCGAGGAGGGACGTGCTGGGGCAGGGCTGAGCCAGGGGAGATGCCCCCCGGCACGGGGGTGCCAGTGCCCCCCAGCACAGCTCCGTCAGGGTGCCGGCTGGCCGTGCTGGGCAGCACGACGCTGCCGGCCCCTCTCGGCGGCCTCGGTAAACACTTCCTGCTCCGCTCACATTTGCAATTCTTCAGCTGGTATTTGTCCTTCATGACTTTTTAAAAATCTCTCCTCATCCCTTATTTACAGCGGCGGCCGGTTGGTTCTGCCCCTCGCAACCCAGCGCCCGCCCGCTGCCCGCTCGGCTTTCTTGCCTTAACAGATTTGATTTNCATGACTTTTTAAAAATCTCTCCTCATCCCTTATTTACAGCGGCGGCCGGTTGGTTCTGCCCCTCGCAACCCAGCGCCCGCCCGCTGCCCGCTCGGCTTTCTTGCCTTAACAGATTTGATTTCCTGATTGCATGGAGCACGTTTGCTGCTATCTTTGCATCCTGCTCACTCCCCCTTCCCCTTCCCCTTCCCCTTCCCCT
>RSEF01000023.1:5820330-5862799 GCA_003993805.1 Himantopus leucocephalus | reverse complement strand
TCCCCTTCCCCTTCCCCTTCCCCTTCCCTGCCCTTACCTGTCGGGGTGACAAACCTCTCCCTAATGACACTCTCTTCCCTGCCTGACACAGCTAATGAACCATCGGTGAGCTGCTTTCAGCTAATTCACCTTTTAAGAAAATAATGACTTGGCGCAGAATTATGTACTAAATTAGGCGATCTCTTACTAAGCCCCTTTTTTTTTTTTTTCCCCAGGCTGAGTAAATTTTACTAATACAGCCTAATAAAANTAAAATAACAGAGCAATTAGTAATAAAATAAAATGTTTGCTTTCCACAATCCTTCTCGCTTACAATGAGTTGGGAAAAAGTAAATAGATTAAAAGCGCGGTGGAAACGACCTGGCGGTATTCCATATTTATTTTCTTCCGACGACCGTAGATCAAATTTGCTCAGCTCCTAAGTGGGAAGACCACTTTATTTTATTTTTTTTTTTCCCAGGCTCCAGCTTGCGCGCGGTGCCGGGCGCTCACGCTGCGTGTTTGTTCTCTCCTGCTTTCATCCCCAGCCATAAAGATCCCCAGCAGGACCCGCGCTGGCAAAACCTCGCGCTAATTTGCAAAGCAGAACGGGCCGAGCTCGCGCCTCTGCCGGGCCGGCAGCTGGGAAAAAAATCCCTTTGCTCGCGCTGGAAAGCCGGGGTGGCGGGAGGAGGCTTTGTGGAGCATATGGCCGGATCCAGAGCAAATCAAAGTCAATGGCAAGGTGGCCGCTGGGCCGGCTCTGGCGCCCGCTGGCAGGGAATTGCATAAGAGGATGGGGCTGGGGATGGTTTTGGGGCTAAGCTGGGCGAAACACGTGTCTGCGGCTGTGCGGAGCCGTTCCCGTCGCTACCGGCGCAGGCAGCGCTGCCTACGGGGTGGCCTCGGGGGAGGAGGGAAGGCTGAGCTGCTAAAAAACCACACGGGGAGCGGGGGTCAGGCTGTTTTTGGGGAGGAACACCCTTGCTTTTCCTCCCTGGGCTTCATCCCCCTCGTGTCGCTCCCCCAGAGCCTGCTGTCCCCGGGAGACCCAGCGTGGAGGAGCCGCCGCCGCCGGGGCCATGAGGACAGCATCCCCCTGAGCGCCGGGCGGTAAGTGCTTTGCTGGGACACCGGCACGCCACTGATGGGCTTTAATGGGACACCGGCACACACTGCCCACGGTGGGGGCTGCTTGGGAAGGGTGGGGGGCCAGGACGCCCTGGGCGCGGGGCCGTCAATCCCAGCTCTCGGGGTTTGAGCTGGAAATCTTGGAACGCCCAGCTTTGTCCTGTGCCAGGGCGGTTTGCTGGGAAGCAGAACCGGCTCTGCCAAGTGCCCCTAAGGAAAATTAAGTGAGGGGGCTGAATTTTTGGTGTGGCCCGCAGCACTGGGGGGGGGCTATGGGCCCCTCTCCTCCCTGTGCTGACCCTCACGGCGGGGAGAGACGCGGCAGGAGCAGGCGTCAGAGGGAAGGTGGCAGGGTGGGGAATTGCTGGTGGGAGTTTCTCCAGGCTTTGGATGCAATAAAGGCAAGAAGTGAGTTATTTGTAATGGTAATTATGCTCTTCCAGTTTATCCTAGCACATAATTGTGTGGGCGGTAGGTTCCCACTGGTGGTAATTACCCTGGTGTTAAATGGCACAAAATTCAGCCAGGCTGGGATTTTCCCCCCTTTTTGAGTCTGCGGTTTGGTGTCGCACATCCCCTCCTTCCCGAGGGCTGCGCGGCGTGACTGCCGTCAGCGCGACGCAGCTCTGGCTCTCGGCTGCAGCCGTCTGCCCATGAGCTGCGCTCCGGCCGGCTCCCCCGTCCCCGCACGGCAGCGTCCTGCCTGCGCTGCCCACCCCGGACGGGGCAACTTCTCCTGCCCTCTGCGTGTGGCCATCCCTGCCGGGACATGGGGACGCGGACCCTCGGCCACGCTGCCTGTGCTGAGACCCACAGGATCGCTCCCGACCCCTTCCCCATCCCCAGGGTGCCCGTGGCGGGGACCGGCTGGTCCCTGTGGTCCCTGGCCAGGGCGCAGGTGCCTGCGTGGCTTTGGCGGGCTGGCGCTGGCCGGGACCTAGTGTGTTTCACCATGGTGTGTCCCCATCCTCTGCCACGGCGTGTCCCCATCCCCCGTCCCATCCCGCTGCCCCATCACTGCCTGCGGCTGCGGGAGAGCTGCGGCGCTGCCTCGCTGGTGCGGCGGCGGGGCCCAGCTTTGTTTGATTCCTCCACCAGCGGAGCACAAAGCCCGCTGGGCTCGTGGTGACGGGCTGCTCAGCTATTTTGACTCCTTCTTCCCGCCGCTGCGGCAATATTTGGATCAGCTGAGAGCTTCCCTCCCCGAGCAGGAGATGATAGCTCAGCCCGTGGAGGCAGAGCTGGGGCTGGGAGCCTGTCTGTCTGTCCATCTGTCCATCTGTCCTGCTGCTGATGGCCGGCTCCATCCCAGGGCAGTGGAGGCAGCCCCTTCCCACACTGCTGTGCTCGCTCCTCTTAGCAGCTCTCCCGGGAGGGGAGAGGCATTTCTTTTTGTAACAGGCTGCAGCATCCTTCGGTTAAGATGCGGCAATTAGGGAGCCTCGTTAGAGCAGGAGTGCGATTGTGAGGGTGGGGGCAGAGGCACAGGGCCGAGCCATCCAGCCTTGAAGCCGGGAAGGAAGGCGGCGGCGGCTTATTAGGGCAGACGCGTTCCCCGGGCGCTGCCGCGGCCCCGTCTGCCGCTCGCCGCCAACGCTCGCCTCGCCGCCCGCCCCCGCACCCCTCGGGGGCCTCCAGCCCCGCTCCGCTCCCGGCGCTCCTCGGGCACGCGGTGCCTCCGTCCCCCCGCATCCTCCCGGCATCCCTCGTTTCCCATCCCCACGTGTCCGACGGACCCCGTGTACCGCGGGGACCGTCCCACGGTCACCTTTCCCTGCAGCCAGTCTTGGAGACGGACTGCCCACAGCACCCTGCCTAAGTATGATAACAGGAGCATTAATGATGCCTGTTAATTAGCCGAGCTACACTGGAGAATAAGTAATTTCCTCATTTGCAGTCATACCAAAGGCAGAGCCCTTGAGGGACCGTAAGGAAGACAAACCTCTGTGGGTGTGCGCAGCCCCACTGCTCCGGCGTCCCGGCAGCCGGCGCGGGGCTCAGCCCGGCTCGACGCCATCCATCCTCCTGCTTCCACCTGGGGATGCCCGGCACGTAGCGCAGCCGCCTCCGCTCCCTGGCTCTCCATCCGTGGGGGCCGGCAGGGCTGTGGGGGCCGGTGGGACGGCGGAATGGCTGCTTGTGGGTCTCCATCCGCGGTCAGGCGCGGCAGCCGGGGCTGTGTGAGGAGGATGGGCTGGATGGAGACATCAGAGCGTGGCCCCCCCCGCGCCCCGCGGCAGCTCATTAGCGGCTCTGTGAATCGCAACGGCTGAAAAACTCAGCCAGAACCGTTTTCCTAATGGAGAAACACTTCATAATATTTGGTGTCGGAGAAGAAAACAAGTTTCTGATGATGGCAGCGTGTCCTCCCTCGCCGTCTGCAGGCCCTGCGCTGCCTGCATCGCTGCCGGCAGCGCCTTCTCCTTCCCGTTCCACCCTTGTGCTGCCCTCTCCGAGCAGCCGAGCCGGGGGGGACCCCGGGTGCCCGGCCCCGGTGACGTGCCCCCCTTGTCCCGTGGGGAACCAGGTTTCTGGCACCCCAGCCTGGCTTCGCAGGGGCTCAGCTGGGGACGAGTCCTGCCCTGGGAGATTCCCACCACCCTCAGTCAGTTCCTGCGGGGTGGCCCCAACGTTTTGCTGGTGGGGGGGGGCACGGAGGGGAGTGTGACGCCATGCCTGTCCCTGTCCCCACAGGTGAGCCCGCAGGGACAACCCTGCAGGATGCCGAGGCTACGGGGAGGGTGCTGACACCATGAAGGGCTACCATGGGGAGCGTAGCCAGGCACAACCCTCCTCCGGCCACCGCTGCCGCTGCATCCCAGAGGATTGCGAGCATCCCACCGACTACATCCAGCACGGTTCCGAGGGCCGGCCGCCGTACCTCCTCAGCCCCAGCGAGCCGTGTTCCCTGGAGCATCCCTACTGCCCGGTGCGGAGCCCTGGTGCGGCCGGTGAGTGCCCGGGCGGGCCCCTGAGCGAGCCGCCCTCCGCCAGCGCCAGCAGCACCTTCCCGAGGATGCACCACGCGCAGCAGCCCTACGACTCCTGCGACGAATGCATGGCGACCGCCCACCCCGCCAGCAAGATCAACCGCCTGCCCCCCACGCTGCTGGACCAGTTCGAGAAGCAGCTGCCGCTGCACCACGACGGCTTCCACACGCTGCAGTACCCGCGGGCCGGCGGCGCCGAGCCCCGCAGTGAGAGCCCCAGCCGCATCCGCCACCTCGTCCACTCCGTCCAGAAGCTCTTCGCCAAGTCCCACTCCCTGGAGGCGCCGGCCAAGCGGGACTATAACGGCACCAAGATGGACGGCCGCGGGGACGGCTACCACCACCACCACCACCACCACCACCATCACCACCACCAGTCCCGCCATGGCAAGCGCAGCAAGAGCAAGGACCGCAAGGTGGACTCCCGGCACCGGTCCAAGATGATGGGCTGGTGGAGCTCCGACGACAACCTGGACAGCGACAGCAGCTACATGGTGTCCGGCCGGCACGCCGCCGACCAGGGCACCCAGTACTGCGTGGACGCTCCCGAAAGTGCCTTCAGAGACTTGACCTTGAAGAGTCTAAAGGGCGGCGGGGAAGGAAAATGCCTGGCCTGTGCCGGCATGTCCATGTCTCTGGACGGCCAGACGCTCAAGAGGAGTGCCTGGCACACCATGACCGTCAGCCAGGCCCGCGAAGCCTACCCCAGCGCCGGCGGCACCGAGAAGACCTTGATGCTTCAGGAGGCAAAGGCCAAAGACCGAGGGTACCAGTACCTGCAGGTGAGGGGCCAGGCGGGGCGGGGGGCTGCCACCTCGGGGACTGCAGCCAGCGATGCCGTGGGGCGAACCGGGGCTGAGACCTTCCATCCCGGCAGCCCGGGGCAGTGCGGGGATGCTCCAGCTCCGCTCCATGTCCTCAGCGCTTGTACCCTGTCCCCAGTATCCCACGCTGGTCCCCGCTGTCCCCTCGCTGGCAGTGCGATGCCACGTCTGCCTCCTCCTGCCCCGGTGTCCACTGGATTTGGGGTCAGACCGGCTCTGTTGGCTCGGGGCTGCCGGTGGCCCCGCGCCTGCTCCCTCCTCGCAGCTTTTATCCCGCTTGTGCCTGGCCGGGTGCCACAGCCTGCCACATCACCGACCCTTCTAGGTCACCCCCCTTCCAATTAAAAACTAATTAACTCTTCTCTCCCTTTCCCGGGGGAAGGAGACAGGCAGCGGTAATGCCGTGCTGGCCGGGGGCGGGAGGTGGCCGGGGCCCCGCTCTGCCACCGGCAGGGGCATTGGGGCAGAGTGACAGCCCGTGGGGCCCGGGGGACGCCGTCCCACCGCCGCAGCCCGGTAAGGACCCCGTGGTGCCGGCGTCAGCGGCGCGTGGTGGGACTGGCAGCCGCTACGTCAGCCGGGCGGCCGCACTGGCATGGGTGGGATTTGGCCCGGTCGCGCCTGCCGGGGGGGCTGCGAGGTGGGAGCGGCTGCGCTGCCCCGTGTTTTGGGAACGGCCCCGCACGGGGCACGGGGAGCTGTGGCTGTTAGGAGTCAGCGCTCCTGGGTTTAGGGCCTTTCCCACGGGGGGTCAGGGCCCCCAGGGTCTGTCCCTGCAGCCCCGGGGTGCCGTGGGGAGGGCAGGGGAGCCATGCCGCCGCATGCACACCAGGGTTTGGCCATGCACGCACGCCTGGCTCAGGCTGGCGTGTGCCACATGGCAGGCACAGGGCTCGGCTCCGCGTCCCGGCCGCGGGACCCCGGCCACTGCGTCCTCCCACGCTTGCCTCCTGCCCCAGGTGCCGCAGGACGAGTGGAGCGGGTACCCGGCGGTGGGCAAGGACGGGGAGATCCCCTGCCGGCGGATGCGCAGCGGCAGCTACATCAAGGCCATGGGCGATGAGGACAGCGCCGACTCGGAAGCCAGCGCCAAAGTGTTGCCCAGGGCGGCCACGCGGCGAGACAGCTACCGCCGCTCCTCCAGCGCCGACCAGGCCAGGACCAAGTAAGGGCTGTCGCCTCCCAGCCCTGTCTCAGCCCCGCGGGCGGCAGCGGGGCCGTGGGCTGGGGCTCCCCGGGAGCTGTAGCTGCCCTTGGTGGGCACTGGGGGGGACGTGGCTGTGCTGGGCTTCGGGGGGGGGACACCTGCTGCTGCAGCTATGAGCAAAGGTTGGGGAGGAGAGGCACGTACAAAAGGAGAAGACTGTGATGTGACCCAGTCCTGGTGGGTGACAGGCTGGCTTCTCATCCCTGGCCCCACTGTGTACTCCTCTGGTGGTCCTCCACCACTGGGGGACAGGTCTGTACCCCCAGGACAGTGTTTCGGGGCAGTTAGGAGTGGGGACAGCGGTGGCGGCCGGCGGGAGCATCGCTGCGGCTGCGTTTCCGAATGCTCTGCTTGAATGTGTTGCTTTTGGTGCGATCCCTTCTATTCCCACTGTCTCTCATTAGGTTTGCAAGTAGGCACTATTCTGATTCATATATCTGTAACTGTCCCAGCTGCTGCACGCCACCGCGAATGCTCCCGCGGGGACAGGGCTACGGGCGTTCCTTCACCACCGGCCAGGTAGGCTCCCACGTCACGGGCGCCGTGGGGCAGGATGGAGCAGGGGGGGTGGCGGATGCTCCTCTGAGCATCTCCTGCCCCGCTTGGCCCCGGCTCCATCTCGTCCCCCCCAGCCTCACCCACTGCTCTCCCCAGATCAACGATGAGCTCAACCACCAGTTTGAGGCCGTCTGCGAGTCGGTTTTCGGCGAGGTGGAGTCGCAGGCTGTGGAGGCGCTGGACCTGCCCGGCTGCTTCCGCATGCGGAGCCACAGCTACCTGCGGGCCATCCAGGCGGGCTGCTCCCAGGACGATGACTGCCTCTCACTCTTCTCCATGTCGGCCCCCGCCGGGCCGCCCATCACCAGCAGCATCCTGAAGCCCAGCACCTGTGAGTCCCAGGGGGTCAGGGGAGCTTGGCCGCGCGAGGGACCCCCGCGTCTCCCTGCCTGCTTGCCCGGGCACCCACCAAGGGCTGTGCTGCCCCTGCTCTGCCCCCGGCCCCGTGCAGCCCCTGGCACAGGATGAGAGCATCCTGCTCGTGGCTCGTCCCTGGCCAGAGGGCTGCTCTGTGCCCCCAGCACCCATCCGCCATTCCCTCCTTCCCTCCATTTCTTTCCCCCTACTTTGTTTCCCCATCTCTGCCCCTTGTTGGGTGCTGCAGCAGTGTGGGCAGCATGGGTCTGGGGTGGTTTCCAGTCCCTTTCTGGGGATGAATTCGCCAAAGAGCCCCTCTGAGCTCCAGCCCAGATCTCAGGCAGCAGAGGTGCAAACCCCTGTTCCCCCGGGGCCCCCGTTCGCGGCGGGAAATGAGCAAGTATCTGTGTTTTCACGCGCCTTTTCATCCTGCGCCTCTCCCACAACAGCCTTCAGTTACAGAAAAGCTCCACCTCCCATCCCTCCAGGAACCAAAGCCAAACCCCTCATCTCCGTCACGGCGCAGAGCAGCACCGAGTCCACCCATGACAGCTACCTGCCCGGCGAGGTCGCCCGCAGCCCCGCCTGGTCCAAAGACACCGCGGCCCGTTGCAACTCGGCCGAGAGCTTGGAGAGCTCCAAGGTGACGACTGTGACCCTCGACCTGCCTCCGGTCCAGCCCCGTGGTGCTCCCAAGCCCTCCACACTCATCATCAAGGCCATCCCCGGCCGGGAGGAGCTGAGGAGCTTGGCTCGGCAGCGCAAGTGGCGCCCCTCCATTGGTGTCCAGGTGGGCTTCGCTCCTCCCTGCGGGCTCTGAGCCGGCTCTGAGCCTGCCCGAGTGGTGCGGGCGATGCTGAGCCGCCGTGCCGCATCTCGGGACCGCCCTCCAGCGCTCTCCCTCTGCCCCTCGGCAGGTTGAGGCCATCTCCGACTCGGATACAGAGAGCCGGAGCCAGAGGGAGTTCCATTCCATCGGGGTGCAGGTGGAGGAGGACAAAAGGTACCGCATGGCCGGGCTGGGCTGAGACCTGTCACGCTCACTGCGCTGGGGGATTGGGTCCCCCTGGGGCTCCCTGAGCTGCTCTGCAGCATCTTTTCCCTCTCTCCGCTGGCTGAGGCCCCCAGAGCTCAGCACCATCCCCCTCCCAGGCCAGGTGCCCCCACCTGGGGCAGGATCTGCCTTCCCTTTGCCCTCACACCTCGCTGCTGCGAACGGACTGCCCGGGGAAGGGGCTCCCCCGCTCCCGCGCTGTGCTGGGGTCTCCTCCACCGGGGCTCAGCCCTGGGCTTTGAGCCCGGCCCAGGTGCAGATGACACCTTTGGGCTTTTCTGCAGCTAAACGTGACATTTTGGCTGGGGTGGGAGCGCTGCGTGCTGGGACCTGCACAGCCTGCAGGAGAGGAGCTCCGGCAACGTGCCCACGCAGCCCCGGTGCACGCTCCTCTCCATCCTCGGTCCAGCGCCGGTAGCCATGGAAACGGGCTAAGAGCAGAGGGAATGAGGGACCGGCAGGTTGTGGCTGCTCAGGGCTGTCCCTGCAGCCCCAAATGCTCCGAGATCCAGACCGGCATCCCCAGCCCCATCCCGCCTGCGGACATCCCTCACCCTGCCCCTGCCCGCCATGGTACGCGGTCCCCATGCGCTCTCGCTCTCCGCAGGCGAGCACGCTTCAAGCGCTCCAACAGCGTGACGGCGGGCGTGCAGGCGGACCTGGAGCTGGAGGGCTTCACCGGCCTGGCCGTGGCCACCGAGGACAAAGCCCTGCAGTTCGGGCGCCCCTTCCAGCGGCACTCCTCTGAGCCTGAGTCTGGCCGGCAGTACGCGGTGTACAAGACGGTGCACACGCAGGGGCAGTGGGCGTACCGGGAGGACTATCAGCTGCAGTACGACACGGTGGAGGTGCCCCGGCGGGATGCCTGGATGGAGCGGGGCTCCCGCAGCCTCCCCGACTCCGGCCGTGCCTCCCCCTGCCACCGCGACGGGGAATGGTTCATCAAACTGCTGCAGGCGGAGGTGGAGAAGATGGAGGGCTGGTGCCAGCAGATGGAGAGGGAGGCCGAGGACTACGACCTGCCAGAGGAGAGTGAGTCGGGGGCTTTGCGGGGTTGGGAGGGACGGGGGGTTCTGTAGAGCTGGGGGGGCACAGCCACGGTCCTGCACTGCTCCCACCTTGGGACCACCTTGGAGCATCTCCCATGCCAAGGCTAAAGAGGTTGGGCGGGGGCAAGAAACAGCAGGAAACTCTCTGGCGCTAGTGGGGTCTGGAGGAGCGGGGAGACACCACATGGGTTGGGGGGTTCCGAGCTGCCCAGGCTGTCCCGCTGCCCCCAAGGGGGTGCAGGTCCCTGCCCCGCAGGGGAGAGGCTCTGTGCCCCATGGGAGCACTGACCGTCTGCTCTCCTCTCGCCAGTCCTGGAGAAGATCCGGAGCGCCGTGGGAAGCGCCCAGCTCCTCATGTCCCAGAAGGTGCAGCAGTTTTACCGCCTCTGCCAGCAGAACATGGTGAGTGCCGGCAGCGGTGCTGCGGGGTCGGCCAGGGAAGGCGGGGGGCTCATAGGTGGTGGAAAAGGGACTTTGTAACACCACGGGGGAGAGCTGGACAGAGAGCCCCCCAGGCAGCGTGGGGTGGGATGGCTGCGTGGCCAGCAGAGCCGATGTCCCACAGGTGGACGTGGATGACACTCTGTCCCCACAGGATCCCAACGCGTTCCCCGTGCCCACCTTCCAAGACCTGGCTGGCTTCTGGGACCTCCTGCAGCTCTCCATTGAGGACGTCAGCATGAAGTTTGCGGAGCTCCAGCAGCTCAAGGCCAACGGGTGGAAGATCGTGGAGCCCAAGGTAAGGGCAGCGCTCTGCCGCTGGCACTTGTCCCCTGTCACCTCTCCCTCCCTCCTCCTCCCCAATCACATCTGTGCCCAAACCGCTGCTGCCGGGCTGTCGCCAGTCACTGCTTTAGCAAACACTTGAAAAACGGAGCTGGGAAAAAATGAGGCTAAAGAAGGGGCTGTTCCCCCGCCGCGCTCTCGCCGCTGGCTCGCTGGGTGTTTTGGGCAGCACTGCCTGCAAAGGGTGCCTGCAAAGTCAGGTCTTGGCATGGGCAGGGGCAGCGTGCCGCGGGCGCCTTCGCACCCATGCAGACGGACAGAGGGACGCGCAGCCCTGCCTTGCAACTTGGTGTGGTGCAGGAGGGGCGCGGGGCCGTCTCGCTGGGGCTTTGGCTTTGCCACCTATGGCAGCGCCGCGCACGTCCCCACACACTTGCTGGCTGTGCCAAACCCACCCATGTGCCCGTTCCCCGGAGGTCCCATCCCCACGCCCACCCTGAAGCCCCCGTTGTCTGTGCAGGAGGAGAAGAAGGTGCCTCCCCCGATACCAAAGAAGCCGCCGCGCTCCAAGGTGCACCCGGTGAAGGAGCGCTCCCTGGACTCGGTGGACCGGCAGCGGCAGGAGGCCCGCAAGCGGCTCCTGGCAGCCAAGCGAGCTGCCTCCTTCCGCCAGAGCTCGGCCACCGAGAGCGCGGACAGCATCGAGATCTACATCCCCGAGGCGCAGACCCGGCTGTGACCGCAGCCTCCGCTTTTCTACTCGGACTGGACGGCGCGGCCGTAGCTCACTGTGATGGGGGGCCGCGGGGACACCCTGGGGCAGCTCTTGGCCCCGCTCACAGCTTCTCTCTTTTCTATCTTAGACCTTTCCTGGATCCGACGGCGGGCGAACACAAGCCCGGTTCTGCCCCGTCCCCTTGCCCCCTGCCCGCATGCCCCTGCCAGCCTCTCCCGGGGTCCGGGGCTCTCCCTCCCTCTGCCCTCCCTGGGGCCGTGTCCCAGCTCTCTGTCCCCTTCCCACCCCCCCAGCCCTTCTGCACCCCCCACTAGCCTGCGTCCCAACCGAAAGAGAGGTGACCCTCGGCCCCCGGCCCCCCCGGGCTGGAGGGGAGGGGGCTGCAGGCAGGCCCCCCCGCCTTTCTGTACTCAGTGCAATCCCCCAGGGCGCAGCGGGGACGGAGCCCCCCAGCCCCTGCCCGGCCAGGGACCCCCCGGCCCCACACCCCGGCCCTGCCGGCACGAGGCTTTGGGACACAGCGGGGACAAGCGGCTCCCGCACGATGCCCCCGCCTGCCTCCGGCTTGGGTGCCACGGGGGACCCAGGGCTGCTTCCCCTATATACATATATATAACCCGAGGAATAAACCAGAAACTACACCTGACCAGCGCTGTGTTCTGGCTGGTGGGACGGACCAGAGCAGCAGAAGCCCCCGGTCACGGCGAGCCGCCCCGCTTCCCTCGCACGGAGCATCGCGACGCGCTTCTCTCCTTCCCGCTCAGCCCTCCTTCCCCATCAGTCTGTCCCTCCATCCCTCCGTCCTTCCCTCCTGCCAGCCTGGAGTCCGGGAGCACCTCTGCAGCGTGGCACTAGCCGGGGACTGGGGATACGGTCCCCCTGTGCCTTGCCGACGGTGGAAGCTGTTTCCCCGGAGTGCGAGCGAGGCGGTAGTGGTGGGGAGACCTGCCCGCAGCCCGTTTGCACCAGTGGTGCCGGGTGCCGCGGTGGCTCTGCCCTGGGCCGGGCTCAGCACCGGTGGGTGTGACGGGAGTGTGGGCATGGCCAGCAGCTGCCCCCTGAGTGCGGGGCTGCTAGAGATCACCCCGGGGGTCACCCCTTCTCCCCGAGCTCCTGGTGCCCCGCGGGGCTGGGAGACCGCAGGATGGGGCTGTTGTGTGCCTGGTGCCCCTTGGGGCCAGGGGACGCCCCGGGATGCCGCTGGTCCCATCTCCCCCATCGCTGTGCGCAGACCCGGGAGCAGGGAGGAGGGTCCCCAAAGGTCCCCTCCAGGGCGAGCAGTGTGAGGAGGCTGCATCTGCCCCGTCCCTGTCCCCATCCCCGGTCCCTCTCCAAGCATCCTGTCCCCCCCAGTGTCCCTTTTGGTGGCAGAAGCGGGGAGGACCCCATCCCTGTCCCCCACCCCACCATGCCAGCAGCCCCACGCAGCATCACCAGCCCAGGCCGGGTCCGTGGGTGCCAGGTAGCTCCCCAAATCCGGGGCCAAACCTTGCCCAAGGCCCTTGGGCAGGGCAGTGGGACTGGAGGCAGCTGGGGGGGGGGCCAGCTCGTGCCCCCCGTGTAGCAGGGGGGGCCGGAGCCGAGCAGGGGGAAGCCTCGCTGGGGGTCCCTCGCTCCAGGGGGTCTGTCGGTGCTAAACACCTCCGGGACGGCAGCGCCCTCTCAGCCACCCAAAGCCCTTTCCCACCCCACTCCCCCCCCACACACCCCGGATTTAGGGACGTGCCTGGGAAGGGCCCCCCGGCCCCCGCCCTGGCCAGCGCCGTGCAGTGACCGTGACACGTGGCTCCCTTTTTATTGTAACGAACCGCCGCAATTAATAAAGATGACTTTGGTTTACTCCGGGCCAGCGGCCACCTCCCCGCAGGGACACGGCCGGCACCGGGCTCGCCTTTCCCTCGTCTGCCGCCCCTTCGTGTCCGTGGGGCGGGAGAGGGGCGTCTGTGGGGTGGGAGAGGGGGTCTGCCTGGGGGTAGCTGGGGGGCGTCTGCGGGTCTCCCCGGGGGGTCTCTCCCTGTGGGTCACCCGCTGGGTGTCTCCCTGTGGCTCTCTCCCCCGTGGGCATCTCCCCGTGGGTGTCCCTGGGGTATCCCCTTGGGGTCACCCCGTGGGTCTCTCCCTGTAAGTGTCCCCCTTGTGGGTCTCCCCGTGGGGGTGTCCCTGCGGCTCTCCACCCTGTGTCTCCCCGGGGGTGTCCCCCGTGGGTATCTCTCAGTGGTTCTCCCCAGGGGTCTCCCCCTGGATGTCCCCCTGAGGGTCTCTCCCTGTGGGTCTCCCCACGGCTTTTTCCCTGTGGATCTCCCCATGGCTCTCCCCGTGACTCTCCCGTGGGGGTCTCCTGTGGCTCTCTCCCCTGGGTCTCCCCGGGGGTCTCCCAGGAGGTGTCCCCCCGTGGGTATCTCTCCGTGGCTCTCCCCGGAGGTCTCTCCCTGGGTCCCGCCGTGGGTGTCCCCCCGTGGGTGTCGCTCCTCCCGCGCCGCTGCTCCCGCTCCGCCCGCCAGGGGGCAGCACCGCCCCGCGGGCCCGCGGGGGCGCCTCTCTCGGCCGCGCTCCCGCCGCCGCTGACCGGAAGGGGCGGGGCGACGGCGGCGGCGGCGGCGGCGGCGGCGGGGCCCAGGTGAGCGGGGCCCGCCCGGGGCTCGGTCCGGCTGCGGCTCCGGCTGCGGGGGAGCCCCGCGGGGGCCGGGCGGGGGTCCCGGCGCGGCCCAGGCGGTTCCCGATTCCCTGTGGGTCAGTGCTGAGGCCCCGGTCGGTGCGGCCGTGTCCGCTGCCGGGCCCGCAGGCCGCGGGCGCCGCGGGGGGGGGGCCGGGCCCGGCTTGTGACCGCCGCCTTTCGTCCCCCCCGCCCCCGTTCGCAGCCCCCGGCGCCATGTGGTCCGTGCTGTGGGCGGCCGTGCGCTCCAAGGCCCCCTACGTCACCTTCCCGGTGGCCTTCGTGGTGGGGCTAGTGGGCTACCACCTGGAGTGGTTCCTCCGCGGCGAGCCCTCGCCCACGGCCGAGGAGGAGAAGAGCATCTCGGAGCAGCGGGAGGAGCGCAAGCTGCAGGAGATCGCGGGCAAGGACCTGACCAAGGTGGTGAGCCTGAAGGACAAGCTGGAGTTCGCCCCTCGGGCCGTGCTGAACAGGAACCGCCCGGAAAAGAGTTAATAAAGTTGTTTGGGCAGACACGGTGCCCTGGAGCGACTGTCCCCGGGGCTGGGGCTGGCTGCCGAGGGCTGTGTCCCGCGGCACCATGCTGGGGACTCCCCTGTCACCTGCACATCTTCCACCAGCCCTCCTGCACCGGGCCATACCTGGGCAATATGCTGTGCCCACTGCCGCTCTTCACCCTCCTGGGGCCCTCCGGAGGGTCAGGGTTTGCCCACCCCACGGATGCGCTCGAGACACAGCACCCAGACCTCCTCCTCTGTGGCAGAGCAGGCAGGGAACCACGCTTTGGAAGTGGAACATGTCTGAAATTTCAGCAGCTCTCGCCCTGTCCTGGCTCCTGAACCACAAAACCACCTCAGCCTGCTTCCACTGACGTCTCGAGTTTGGTGTGAAGATAGAAGAAACTTGGATCTGAGTGACATGGAGTCGGGGTCAGGCTAACTGCCTGCGGCAGGAGGACCTGCAGTCCTGCTTACAGCTCTCCCGTGGCTCTTCATGAACCCCGACCACAGCACCACACTATCACATTACCCCCATGGGAGCCTGAGCAGCGGTGGAGATCTCTGGGGAACCCCTCTCTGCCTCGTCCCCAGGCTTCGCAGCGAGCAAAGGGGACGGGGGGAGGTGGAAGTCCTGGCCCTGCTTCCGTCGTGGCGCTCTGAGCGTGGCGGTGCCTTTGGGCTGTTGTGTAGAGAACGGGGAGCTCTCTGCCCTGCGCAGGAACAGCCAGAATAAACTTCTGTCAGTCCTTGGGCCTCTGTGTCTTCTGCATCAGCACTTGGCCCTAGCCTTGGCTTTGAGCGTGTTTCTGCTCCCTATGTTTTCAAGAGGCAACCCCTCTCGATGGGAGAAATGCCATCGTTGTCCCGGGCTGGGCACTGACCTTGGGGCCTGGCAAGAGGGTGGCGGGCAGGAAGGAGGGGGAGGCACCGAAATCTCGGCCCGTGCTGTGGTTGTGCCCCCCTCCTGGCGCCCTGGGCCATGTCATCTGCTTCCTTCGTCCTCCTTATCTAGACAAGAAGGGCTGTGGCCGTGCTGGGTGGGGGCCCAGGGGATGGGGGGGTCCCACTGGGCTGCTGAGCAGGGCAGTGTCTTGCAGGAGAGGCTGGCAGTGAGCACTGGGGACCGGTGGCCTGTGTCCCTTCCAGCCTCGGGTGTCACCAACATGGCAGGACCAAACCCCGGCAGGAGCTGCCCAAGCAGGGCCAGCCGGTAACTGCTGCCGCTGTCTGCCAGCAGCGTGTCAGGGCCGAGTGGCCGTAGCTGGGGTTATCACTGCCTCTCTGCTTGTTTTTTCCCCTGGTGCCTGAGCGAGGCCTCACCGCTGCCCTGGCCCGGCCTTCCCCTCCCGGGGACGATAAATCTGTCGTGTCTGGTGCGAAGCCCTGAGGTCAGCAGCCAGTTCAGCGTTTCACATCGCTCCGTCCCGCTTCCTCGGGGCCAGCTCCTGCCCCGCTGACAGCTTTACTGCTGGCGCTGCCCGGCTGTGTTTACCTCCCGACCTGCTGTCCTCGGGCTGGATCGTGGCCCGGCACTGCCGGGAACTCGCAGGCCTTTGCTGCTGCGGTGTGCGAGAGCAGCTGTGGCTGCATTAGACAGTGCAAAAGGAGACTCGGGGCGATGCAAAGGCTCTCCCAGCCGTGCCTCATTGCCATCTCCTGCACTGGGGCTCATGGCACCTCTCGTGACACTGCCGTGGTCCCCCGAGGCACTGCTGGCCAAGGTAGACCCTGCCCTTGGCCTCTGCTTTCCCAGCCTGGCTGTGGGGTGATGCTGGGTGATGGCTGTTCCTTATTGTGTGCCGGGGTGGGAACGGTCCTGTCCCTTCCCCCAGCCGGGCCCAGCCGGACCCAGCTCGGAAACGTCTTCCGAAATGCCTTTGTNACCAGCCGGACCCAGCTCGGAAATGTCTTCCGAAATGCCTTTGTTCACCCCGCGACGGAGTGGCTCCCTCGGCTGTTTATAGCCCATTGATCTGCCTGTTCCCAGGACTGGCGGGCACAATTGGGCTTTGTCGGGGCCTCGCTGCCCCGTTTCCTCCCNGGACTGGCGGGCACAATCGGGCTTTGTCGGGGCCTCGCTGCCCCGTTTCCTCCCCTGGGCCCAGGCGGTGTCGGTCGGTCGGGGGCAGGGGGGGGTTGCTCCAGCGCAGCGCTGGAACAATGCCCTCGGGAAGGACTGATCTGCCGCAGCGGCTGCACGGGCACCGATGGCACCTGGCTGGGTAGCCCCTGCCCTGCTCCTGCTGCGGCTGCCTCGCTGGTCCTGCCGTGTTTCTGTGTGTCTGGGGACTCCTGACTGTCCCATGGCAGACACCGGCGTTGCTGCGGGGCCGTGGATTCCCGGCAGGCACTGGGGCAGGGGTGAAGCAGCCTCCCAGAGCCCAGTTGCCTTTCTCCTAAGTCCTCGGTGCCGTAAACCCACCCTTCCTCCCATTGAATCCCAACAATGTGCTGCCTGGGAAACACCGGCTGGACAAGAATAGGAGCCGGCAAGCACTCGGGGCTGGAGCGAGCAGCCACGGTGGCTCACAAATAGTGAGAGGAAGCTTTGTTGAATAAACCATTATGGCAAAAAACCTGGCTTCCCATGCCTGCACACAACTGCTCAAGCGCAAGTCCTTGGTCTGGTCCAGCGCGTTTGTAATCCAGCTGTTACCAGCACGGCACAGCTGGGCGCTGCAGCAGGAGTGTGGCGAGGAGCCGTGCCAGCAGCGCAGCCAGGGCCGTGCGAGGGGGAAGCCTGTCCCCAGGCAGGGAGTCCCACACTGGGCCCCGAGGCCGGCGTTTTGTGGGAAATCGTCCTCCCAGGGCTTGTCCGGCTTCGGGGCAGCCCCTACGCCGGGGCTGGTGGTGGCTGCACTGTGCCAGCAGCCGCAGAAGTGCTGCCCATCCCTGCCCAGCTTGTGGTGGCCGTGCCCCAGGCTCGGAGGGAGCAAGCCGGCTGCTGTGCTCTCGGCATGGCTCTGCTGCCTTGCTGCTTCCTCGCTGCCACCTCCGAGGGCGGCTGCAGCCCCCGGGCTGACCCTCTGCCCTGCCGGGGGCCGGGTTTGCTCCCGGGGGTCCATCGGGAACAGCTCGTGAGAGGAGCCGGTGGCGGTTCCCGGATGCAGGATGCGGGGAGCGAGCCGGGGCCGTGGGGGGGACTGAGCTGTGCCCCAGCTGGCTGGGGGTTGTCCCGGGGGACTGGGAAAGCTGCTGCACAGGCAGGGGCAGTGAGAGCCCCCCCCGGGCACTCGGCTCCGCTCAGCACACCTGGACAGCCGCAACGGACGTCCGGTTAGATCAGAGCAGGGATGCACCAGCTGCATGGGGCCGGGGATGCTGTGACCCTGCGCTGGCACAAGGGCTGCTCAGAGCCATCGGTCCCCTTCCCGCAGGGCCCAGAGTGATGACGCTTTGGGGAGGAGAGGAGCGGTGTGGGGTGCTGGGGCCCGCAGGGACTCACACTCCTGTGTCCCGTCCTGCAGCAGCACAATCACCCCGGGACACCCAGGACCTGCATGCAGCGCGGTGTCCGTGCAGCCCTGGGACACAGAGGGTGCTCACCCCAGTTGCACTGGAGAGCAAATGGTGCGTCCCCCCCCCCCGCGCCCCCGCCTCCTGGCGTGTCCCCGGCAGCCCCTGGGGACATCTCCCTGCCCTGCTGGCCGAGGCTGTTTTCCCAGGCTCTGTTTTTGCCCTTTTCCGGAGCGCAGCTGAGTCCTTTCCCAGCCTCTGGGTCCCACTTGCCTCTTCCTGCCACAGCCCCACGGTGCAGGTCTGCCATGCCGTGCCCAACGGCTCCTTGCCGTGGCTGGCAAAAGCCCTGAAGTGCTGTGGGAGAGGAGCAGCTCTGCTATACATCGAGATGCTGCCCCTGAGCCCTGGCTGGGGACAGCTACAGTGGACACATTCCCCTCCTGCTCAGCATCGCCTCTTCTTGCGGCCACAGCCCAGGGCTGAATCCCCGTCCCCAGCACCCTGGGGCCACCATGGCTCTTTGCTCTCAGACCACATTGCCCACCCTGTGCCAGAAAAAGCCCCTGAGCATGTGGGCAGCAGCTTCTGTCCCCGTGGTGCTGCACTGGGACGATGCCCTGAGCCGCTGGCAGGGGCAGGACCCATCCCAGGGTGGGCATGGGGTGCCGGGTGCCGTGGTCCTGTTGCCTCCATGCAAGGAAGCGGCCAGAGGGGAGCGACAATGTCAGGATGCGGGAAGTCGTCGGGGCTATTGAGCACGTTTCCTCCCGCCCGCGGTTCTCACACGGGGCTGTATTGTCTGCCTTGCTCGCGCGTGGAGGGCTAAATATAACCCCGCGCTGGGGACGGGCCTGCGGGAGGAAGGGAGCTGTTTGGGGTTTGCTTTTCCTTCGTTGTGCGCTGTTGGCAGTGGCGCTGATAAGGGCAGGATGGTACCTGGTTTGGTGTTGCCTCGATGGTGGGTGCTGTGGGCACGGGGCGCTGGAGCTCGGGGGTCCATGCCTGGCCCAGGAGGGTGCTCCTGCCTGTGCCCACTCCCCCCGAGGGGCTGTGGGAATGGGGCGCTGGGGGCTATGGGCAGAGCCCTGGGCATGGATGGGGCTCCAGCGGGACGGGGAGACCATGGTGTGGCCCCGGCTGGCATCCCCCTGCCCAGCCCTCTGCCCTTCCTCCCCTCCGAGCTGTGATTTTGCTCCTGCTATGGCTCTTCCTGCGAGCGGGTCGGATTTAGACACTTGCTATTTTCTGTACACTGGGAAAGCTTAAAAATAAACTCCTTGGTGCTCAGCCAGCGCCTTGGGCAGAGCCTTGCAGGCGGGACACGCTGCGGCAGCCCTCACGGCTCCTCTCCTGCAGCCCAGGGCAGGATAGTGCAGGGGGAGCCCAGCACGGACTGGTCCTAACTGGGAGGAGGGCAGGAACCTCCCTACAAATGCGTGGCCGTGGGGCAGAGTTACTGGCACAGGCTCCTGAGGGCCATGGCTGGTGTTAGACCAATGTCCCCAGCAGGAGTTGGAGTCCCAGGACTCGCAGAGCCACCCCAAAGCCTTTCCTGACTCAGGGGGGTGCTCCAAGTGGCCACCCGTGCCCCCCTCCACACCCCCAGCATCCTCCTGAACTGCCGGTGAGCTCACCGAGGTACTTCTGGGGGGCTGTGGCTGCACCTTGGAAAGTACATCCAGCTTTGGGATGGGATAAACCCTACAAGGCTCTTAGGTGGGGGTACAAAAGCTGCTCGCCCCGAAAACCCGCACCGAGGGCACTGCCAGCGTGGTGGTCACAGCCTGTGAGTGGCCACGGGAACAGCGCTGCAGTGCTCCCACCCCATGGCTGTGCCCGGGGGTCTCCACCGTCCCAGCTTGGTGGCTGCAGTGGGTCCCGGTCCCCGCATACCACGGCACATACTCGGCGCTGTGCTCGCTGCCTGTTACCCCAGAGGTGGGTCTCAGGTGCCCGGGGGGACCCCCTCACCGCAGCCCCCGGGCTGCCCGTGCTGCTGCAGGGCTCAGCATCATGGTACGGGGCCAGGCTTTGGGACAGCGGGTGCCGTTCCCAGAAAGGGACCGGAGGGGCCTGTTTACTCAGGAGGGAGCACGGAGGTGTGAGAAAGGCCCTGTGTGTCCGGCCGGCTGCTATCTGTCGCCGGGCTGTGCCAAAGGGCTTCACCGGGACAGCCCTCGCCCTTATCAGCCACCAACTTTTATTTGCCTAAGGGCCGCCCGCCCACCTTCTGGGGGGCTGCTGCCAACACCGGCCCCCGCTGCCGCCCCTTCCCCGGCCCCACCGCGCAGGTGAGCCCCTTGCTGTTGTTGTTGGCGTGCAGGTCCCGGCGGCGGGGGGTCACGCCGGCCGCCCCGAGCTGCCTTGTCACAACACGGGAACAATAGCGGGACGCGGAGCTGTGTTTGCGCAGCGCCTGCGGCCGGGCACCGCGTCCAGGCAAGGGGGCTCTCGGCCGTCTTGTTTTCCACCTTGCAGGGCCGTTCGGAAAAGTGTGATGCTCCCCTGGTGCCAACAAAAATATCAGCCCAGGAGAGGGGAGGCGAGCGGGGAGCGCTGCCGGCGGGTAAACACACGGCGCGGCTGCACCGTTACCTTTCACACGGGCATTTCCTCCTGGCCGAGCACGCTGGGCTGCTCGCCCCAGAAAGCCGCAGCGCTGCGGGGCTTTGCAGCTCTGCTGGTGCCTGGTGAGCACTGGGCTGTGGTCCCCCATTGCACGGGGGTGTCCTGGGGGTCCCCACCGGGCAACAGTGGGAGCAGGGCAGGGTCCCTCCAGAGATGGTGGGAGCAGGGCAGGGTCCCTGCGGAGGGGATCTGCCCCAGTATCCTCACGGAGGGCGCAGGGGAGGGCTGAGAGGTGGCAGTGTGCTCCCCAGACCCCCACCCCGGGGGCTTTCAGCCCCCCCATCCCCAGCAGGGTGGGGACCCCAGGGCGGGCTCGGCCACCAGCCCAGGCTCTGCACCAAGGGCAGTGCAGCCGGGTGCCTCCCTCTCCGCTTCCTCCAGCGGCCGATGGCAGCGATATCCCCCTGTATCACCCATATTTCATTTTCTCCAGGGTATTTTTAGTGCGTCCCACCCTTGCTGAAGAGGCCCTCGGCAGAGAGCAGCCTCTGCCCTGGGCTGGCTTGGCCCGAGAAACTAAACAACAGCCCCAGCCACATTGTGTGCCTTTATCTGCCGCTCATTTCCACCTATTATGCAGCCGTGAGCAGCTCCACAGCCTCCGCCGGGTTTATCTGCAGCAGAGCTGGGGCAGAGGCTGCCTGCGGGGCCGAGCTCTGCTTTGGGCCACCCAGAGCCTACGCCACGATGGCCCCGCGACAGCCCCTGGGCTGAAGCCAGGCTCAAGGGGACAGGACACTACAGCAGGGGGGATGTGTGTGCGTGTGCTTTCAGTGGGTGAGTGGTACGAGCAGCACAACTCAGAGGGTGCCCGCACTCACCCCACCACCCACGGGACAGCGGCTTCCCTCTCCCTCGGCCCCAAACCCGTACCCACCCTCCCGGAGGCAGCTGCATGAAGCACAGTCGCACCACACTTCACCTTTTCCATTCATCCAACTTTATTCAACAAGACGCAACGCTGAGCCTGCCAGGGGGAAAGGAAACGGCGTTGAGGAGCAATGTCTGCCTGCCACGCTCCTGTCTGGGTCACGCGGGACCCGCAGCCCCTCAGTCACGGCAGGACCTTCCCCCTTCACAGCATCGGTGGGTTGGGGAAGTCGGGGCAACCGCTCTCGCGGCAGCAGTTGGTTCTTCGGTGTCCCCCCAGCACCTCAGCCCACAGCAGGAGATGACTAGTGCAAAGTAATAAAACCAAGAACCCCCCAAACCAGCAGTTGCTAGGCTAATTCCTCACCCAGAAACCACAGGGCTCGAGGGCACGTGGCCGGGCTGGACACAGCTCCCCACATCCCCCCCACAACGGCACCTTTAAGGCAGAAAGCTCTGTGCTCAGGCCAGCAGGTTAAAAATAACTTAAGAGACGCACATCACATGGGAAAGGGTCCAGGGCCAGGAGGCGGCGGGGGGGCTCACACTCACCCGAGCGGTGACCCTGTAGCGATCGGGATCAGCCGGTCACCGCAGAGCCCTGGCTGAGAGCTGCCGGTGAGCTCAACCCCCCCCGTGCCCCGTGGGGAAGGGGCAGCTCCTGCAGCAAACCCCGGGCAGGAGTCGCTGACCCCGCTGGCTCCCAGCCGGGGTCACAGGAACAGGACGGGGCTGGTGGCCAGGACCCGTCAGGCAGTGGCTGCCCCAGCCCAGCTCCCCCCCAGCCCTCCCGGGCTCAGCCCGCTCCGTGCGGAGGCTGGAGGCGAGCGGCTTCCCACGGCCGCACGCCCGGCTCTCACGCCGGCGGGGGCTCCAGCAAGCCCCGGGGTCCGGCCGAGCTGCGGCTCCCGAGGGGCAGCAGCCTCCCGCCACGGCCCCGGGGACAGCCTGTTCCCAGCCGCGTGGCTCCAGGGATTTCTCCCTTTCCCACAACGGGACACGCCGTCCTGGGGAACTTTCTGCAGTTTCCTTCCTTGCAGGCTCTGTGGGGAAAACAGGAGAGAGCGGAGGCTCTGCTCCAGGGCGGCGCTCAGCCCCGCTCCCGAGCATCACGTCCCGAGGGCAGGCAGGTCTCTGCGGGCACTGCCTCCGGAGCGGGGCTTGTCCGTAAGGCACAGCACCAGGCAGGAGGCGGCAGCTGCCTGCCCCCGGCCAGCACCTTTGCAGGCACGAGGGACCGAGGAAGGTCCCCTCGGCCGGCCGGGGCCAGCCCGGCACTAGACATACTGCTTCTTGGAGGCTGAGCTCCCAGGCCGGCTGCACAGCTTCTCCTCCGGGGCGGGGGCTTCGGCAGCCCTGGGGGCGTAGGGGTCCGAGAGGGGCCGGCTGCCGCTGCCCAGTGCCAGGTTCTCCTCGTTGTGGAAGTTGGCCCAGTTCTGCTCGCTGGAGAGCTTGTTGTAGGCCTGGTAGGACGGCGTGTGGCTCTCGGCCATGGGCAGGAAGGGGTAGTGCTTGGGTGGATAGGGACCCGAGACCATGTCGTCGGCAAAGGTGTCCTGGCTTGGGCCGGCCGGCACCGGCACCGACGCCTTCTTGATGTTGCTCAGCAGGTTCTTGCAGCAGAGGTGGAAGAGCTCCAGGAGGTTCAGGACTAAGGAGACCAGGCCCATCACCAGCATGAAGATGATGAAGATGCTCTTCTCAGTGGGGCGGGAGATGAAGCAGTCCACCTGATGGGGGCAGGGGTCCCTCTTGCACACGTAGCGGGGCACCATGGAGAAGCCGTACAGGTACCACTGGCCGACGAGGAAGCCAGCCTCAAAGATGCTCTTGCAGATCACACTGATGATGTACGTCCACATCAGCGCCCCTCGGATCTTGAGCCGCCCATCCTCCGTCATGTAGATCTTGGACATCTTCTTCTCCACAGCTGCCAGGGCCTGCTCGATCTTGGGGTCCTTGCTGTGGATAGCCCGAAGCTCGCTCTCCTGTTGCTTCAGTTTCTCCTCTTTCCGGGAGAGATAGACAACGTGGCCAAGGTAAATCAGAGTTGGGGTGCTGACAAAGAGGAACTGGAGCACCCAGTAGCGGATGTGGGAGATGGGGAAGGCTTTATCATAGCAAACGTTGGTACAGCCTGGCTGCTTGGTGTTGCACACGAAATCCGACTGCTCGTCCCCCCAGACGGACTCCCCGGCCAAGCCCAGGATGAGGATGCGGAAGATGAAGAGCACGGTGAGCCAGATCTTCCCGATCACAGTCGAGTGCTCCTGGACTTGGTCCAGCAGTTTCTCCAGGAAACCCCAGTCACCCATCTTCTAGGGAACCTTGTGTCTCTGCAGCAGAGAGGGGAGGAGAGGGGAGCCAAGTCAATTCTCTGTTTCCACCCTGGAAAGCACAGAGCAGATGGGGCTACCTAAACCCCAGGCTTTTTTGGGACACTGCTGCTCTGCAGTGGGTCCCAGCAAACCCACTGGGGAACATCCCACACCCGAGGGAAGGAGGCGGGCAGCATTTCTGAGCCCAGGAGTGTTCCTCCTACACCCCACTGCCCAGTGTGGAAACATTGGGCTGGGGGGGGAGAGCAGCGCAGGGAGTCGCCTGCCCCCAGCAGCCCCCATGGCTGTCCCAGCCTCCCAGGACACAGCCCACGGCGGAGGGCTCGCTGGCCGGCTGGTTTGGGGCTGCCCTGGGAGGTCAGGGCCACAGCAGCCAGCGAGGGGCATGGCGGGGGCTTACAGGAGCAGCCCAGATTTGCCTCTCCGACAGCCCGCTGCTCCGGCTTCACCGAAGTGCAGAGAGCCGCAGGGTTGCGGAAGGGGAGTGCACCCCCCCGGGGTACAGCAGCCACCCCGACACCCGTCCAGAGCTCACCTCACACGGAGGGGACAGGCCCCAGCCAGCTCCCTTGCTGTGGGGCGACAGCAGCCCAGCCCCAGCGCGCTCCCCCTTGCCCAGGGCTCTCCCCAGCCCGGGGACCCCCGAGACCACTCACCGCTCACGGCCCCGATGCTGCTTTGGGGTGTCTCGGCTTCACCCCCCGGCTGCCGGCGAGCGCAGCCCGCATCCCCCCGCGGGAGCTCAGCCCCGCAGCCCGGCTGGAAGAGAAGAAGCTGCTACGGCCCGGGCTCCTAATTAACCTCTGCTAATTAAGCAGGCAGAGGTGCCAGCTGGGCCGTTAAAGGGACACCCAGCCGCGGTGGGGCTGGAGGGGTGCCCCCAAGCAGACAGCGGGTGCCAGTGGCGGGGTGCCCCCCCCCCGCCCCCAAGCACGGTGTCCCCGAGCGGTGCCCGATGTCCCGGGGGTCCCGGGGGTCCCGGGGGTCCCGGGGGCCGCTCACTCACCTCCGCCGCGCCGGGCACGTCCCGCCTGGCTCGGGCCGCGCTGGGTGTGAGCGGCCGGGCCGGGCCGGGCGGCTGTGGCCGTGCGGGGCCCGGGGGAACCGGGGGAGGAGCGCGGGCAGGAAACGGGGGGCCGGGGCTTAGCGCCGTGCCGCAGGTGTGCGGGGCCGCCCCCGGCCCCCTCCGCTCCCCCCGGCCCAGGGGACGGCCCCGGCGGGGCGGGGCGGGGGGCGGGGGGTCCGCGGAGCACCGCCCGGCCGGGACCCCCGGGGACAGCCGGGACCGCCGGGAACAGCCGGGACCCCCGGGGCCGAAGCCGGTGGGAAGCCGGCGGGGGGCGGTGGGAAACCCTCGGTGTCCCTGCCCGCTGGTCCCCGGCGAGCTGCGGGGACAGCCCGGTGGCCGGCACCGCCCGCGTCCGCACCTCCCGGCGGTGGCTGCGGCTCCGCCACCGGGACGAACCCGCTGAGCGGCGGGGGGACCCACCCGGGGTGCCCGGACCCTGCCCGCGGGTGGGACCCTCAGCAAGTCCCCCCCTCCCCTGCGCGCCCCGAAAGCCGCCGCGACGGCGGGGGGAGGCACCGGGGGAGGTGCCCCGGGGCGTGCGGCGGGGTGTCCCCGGGGATGCTCCGTCCCCTGCCCGCTCCGGCCGGGCCGCCGCTGCGGCGCTCGGCGGGTCCCCCCGCGGGTCGGTGCGGCTCGACGGGCGCTGGGTGGTGCTGGAGCCACACCGGAGCCCGGCGCTGCCCCGGCCCCGCGGCCCCCGCCGGCTCCCGGGCTGAGCTGCGCCGGGGAGCCCGGGGCTGGGACCGGGCACCGGGTTTTAAGCTGAGCTTTGCTGTCGGGGGGGCTCTGAGGGGGCTTTGCGGGGGGAGCGGAGGCACCGCAACAAGGAGAGGGGACAGCGGGTGGGCAGATGCTCAGATTTGATGCACAGGCTTAAGTCCGGCTGACTTCGGGGGGGGGGGCAAAAGCCCTGCGTGTGCCCCCCGCGCTGTCCTGCAGCGGCCGCAAAGGGCTGGCACACTCGGCATGGGCTGCGTGGGGCCCGCCGAGGGCTACGGGCTTGGGCTCTCGAAACCAGAAACCAGGCCAGTCCGCTCACACAACTGGGAGCTGCCGCCTCTCCCGCACCGACGTGGCATTTCCTCCTCACAGGCAGTGCCGGGGCTGAGCGGAGGGCAGAGCCGGAACAGCATCGTTATATTTAATATAAAATAATTGCTGTGCTTCAGGTAACGCCCACGTGCCGCTCCACGCTGCGGCACCAGGGTGCTGCGGAGCCCAGTGCCCATCTCCCAACTGGCCCACCGTGAATACTGCTTCCCCCTCCCACCACCCCCTGGGTTGTGGCTGCCCAAGCGGCACAGCCGCCTCTTGGTGCCTGTCCCCAGTGATGCTCTGTGCCCCACCAGCCCGCGGCGGGTGGAAACAATCCCCTCTGGGGAGCTGCTCCAAAACCACAAAGGAACGGGAGCTGCCCTCACCCACGGTGCCAGCTCCCGTGTTGCTTTACCCACCAGGAGGACCATGCCCAGCATGGGCTACAGCCACACCAGCCACAGGCCCCCAGTGAGCAGTGCAGGTGTCCCAAAGCAGACCTGCCAGTTCCCAGTTGGACACCTCGTGCTGTTGAAGCTCCTGGAGCATCTTTCCTCTGGCACAGGTTGCCCCATGCCCAGGGCTGGCACCACAGGTGACATGGTGCCCATGGGAGCAACCCGTGCTGCAAGCGCTTTTTCCATATCCTGGCACAGAGACACGTCACCCTCCCAGCAGTGTGGGCATCGCTGTCACGGCCTCTCACACGAGCCCCGGCTGTGTCAGTGCACACCCCGACACACTCATGGGTCTGGGGGAGCATGGGTGGGCCGAGCAGAGCTGGAAACAGCGCTGGCCAGAGCGCCAGCAGACCCTCCGCGTAGCGCTGCTTAAGGAGAGATTAAATGGAAATCATTTCTATTTATTGTAATATTTATCAAGGTTTAGTAAATAATTGATGCTGATCCCTCCTTGATTTCCTTGGGGGCCAGTGTGCCGTTCTGGTGAATTAACGTTTAACGACGCGTGACAAGCTGGGAGGAGGCAGAACAGGCAGACGCTAGGTGCGCCGGCCCCGCGGCTCGACCCGTGCTGCCCTGGCTACTGGGGAACCTCTCCAAATCCATTTCTTCTGGCTTCACCAGTCCCCTTGATTTACAGTGTGCAGAGCAGATCCAAGTGTCTACAAACAGCACGGCGTTTATTGGCCCTTTGGATCCATAGCTGATGACACGTCTGTCTGAGGTGAGGGGGGACACAAAGGCACCGAGGGAAGCAGCAGAGCCAGCAAAGCCATTTGGGCAGGACCTCAGCACCGTGCTTGCATGAGCAAAGGGGGAAAAGCTGCTCCTGCCCCAGTGGGCAAACTGGAGACCATCACCACACTGGGTGACACCAGCCCTCACCAGGCAGCGACCGATGCGTTCGTACCCAGCTTCTCTTGGGTCCTCCAGCTCTGCTGCTCCCATGCAGGCAGCAGAGCTCCGGAGCTGCCCTCGCCTTACCCGCGTCTGCTCGGGCACCCACAGGCCTCTCTCAGGGGACTTTAGTTTGTTGGGATTAGTTATTTTTCACACGGGTCGACTCTCAAGGATCTGGAGACTTGGCAGGCTTGAAAAGGTGCTGGGCCAAGGGGAAGGCGAACTGGCTGGGACGGGCGAGCTCACAGCTCCTCTCCTCTGTGGAAAGAAGAGAAAACCTCAGGCATGCCCACAGGCAGCCGGCACCCACCTGCTACCGAGCGTGCCCACACCACTGGGACACCCGGGGACGTGCCCACGGCCCCAAACATGAGAGTGTGTCCCCTTCCCCTTTAGAGTCATCGAGGTCCTGGCTGGAGAGTCTGGTGGTGGCATCACCAGTGGCCACCTCTGGGGCGAGCCATCCCTGGACACCTCTCCCTCCTTCTTCCCCTCCCGGCACCCCATCAGATGGCAGTCAGGTTGGGATCTGAGGCCCGCAAGTCTGCCACACACCTAGTTTGGGACTTGTTGTCCTTCTCCTCCGTCTTGAGGTGGCACCGGCAGGTGGAGGCCTTGCTGTAGCTGGCGGAGCGTTTGGTGGACTTCTTCCACTTCTGTGCACTCCGCACAACCCGCTTGAAGATGAGGTAGAAGATCTCACAGACGGTGAGGACAATACAGATGGAGGAGGCTCCGACCATGAAATAGGTGAAGACTCTTTTCTCGGTTGGCCGAGCAATATAGCAGTCTACAGTGTTGGGGCAGGGGTCCACTTTGGAGCATTTGACCAGCCGTGGCAAGTCGAAGCTGTCCCACATCTTGTGGAGGAGGTAGAGGAACAGGATCTCTATGATAAGTTTGAAGAAGAGGCTGAGCAGGTATGTCCACCACAGCCCACCGTGCTTCTTGCCCGTGTTGCTGTAGAGCTTGGGGCAATTCTCCCCGTTCTTCTCCCGGTTCTTCTTCTCGCGGTCCTCCCGGTAGGCCACGTGCATGATGACCAGGAGGGAAGGGCAAGTGACAAAGATGAGCTGCAGGGCCCAGAGGCGGATGTGGGAGATGGGGAAGAAGTGGTCATAGCAGACGTTGGTGCAGCCCGGCTGCCGCGTGTTGCAGTCAAAGTCCTTCTGCTCATCTCCCCACACACGCTCGGCTGCCACCACGTAGACCAGCACGCGGAATACAAAGACCACGGAAAGCCAGATGCGGCCGAAGGCTGTGGAGTACTTGTTGACCCCGCTGAGCAGCGCCTGCAGCGTTTTCCAATCCATGGCGGCCGGCGGAGGCCAGAGTCACCCGACCTGGAGAAACAGCAACAGAAGCGGTGGGTGAAGAGTGAAGGGAGACTGCAACGGGGCAGCTCATCTCTCGCTGCACTTAGTCTCATTGACCCCCACAATCTCTCCCTCACCACGTTACACTCATTTGGGGTGGGGGGACCATCCCACTCGTGGGCAGTAAAGCCCAGCCCCGCACGCTCCCGGTGACAGTCAGAGGTGACTCAACCTCTCTGCACTTCCTTCTGACGAAGGCTTTGCCGTAAGGGATGAGCCACCCAGCCAAGTCCCTGCCACCAATTCCCCAGCCTGACTGCACACGTTGGTGTAAATTGGCAGCGCGATGCCCTGGAGCGGGCCAGGATCAACACAAGGGGAGGCCGTGCCGGGGTGGCAGGCGGGGACGGCTGTGCAGGGCGCTTGGCATGTCAGTAAAGGCAAGACCTGTGGGGACACCAGCCCCGCGAGCTGGCAGGTCCCTTGGGATGGGGGTGGGAGGGGACCCCATGGCGCATTTCCATCCCTGACCGTGTCTTCCTTCTCCCCCGCTGCCAGCAGGCGCACATGCTGTTGCCCATCAGGATGGATCCC
Source organism: Himantopus leucocephalus (assembly GCA_003993805.1). Taxonomy (NCBI): domain Eukaryota; kingdom Metazoa; phylum Chordata; class Aves; order Charadriiformes; family Recurvirostridae; genus Himantopus; species Himantopus leucocephalus. The sequence goes on along the minus strand of RSEF01000023.1, from coordinate 5,834,364 downwards.
AGTGCCTTACCAGACCCTTTCTTGGCTGCCCAGCACTGAGGCGCAGGTCACTGGTTGCTTCGTGTGCCCCTGATGCATCAGGGCCACGGTGGGAAGGACGGGGGGCAGCGGGAACCCCACCTGTACAGTGGGACCCCGTGGGAAAGCGCCCGGGCAGGGGCAGGGCTGAGCTGGGTCCCCACGGGTGCAGCACCGGACCGGCACAGCTCCCGGTCTGTGCTCCCTAGGCTCGTCCTCTTTCCTCCCCAGGGTTTCATGCGGCTCAGCCACGCTCCCCTGCACGAACTCCTCTAGCGTGTTTTGGGGATGGATGGGGACCTTTACCATTAGGGAGATTTCAGGGGATCTCAGGCTTCGTCCCAGCTGGTCCCAGCCTTCCCTGAGCCTCAGTTTCATGGCTAAAATGGGCTAAACTGGCTGCCATGCTTTCCTAATGCTGAGAGCCGAAGGGGAAGCGGCTGCTGCAGGGCTGGGATGTCGGGACACGCCAGGGACTGGTTTTCTCTCTCGCAGAGAGACGCCCGAGGCAGCCTGAGCACGGGCGAGAGCAGGGCTGCTGAAAGCGAGAGTCCGTGCGTGTCACCAGCGCGTTGCCCTGGCCGGCACCCCGCTCCCACCAGCATTGCCGTCAGCCCCAAGGCCCCGTGCCAGCCAAACCGGCTCCGCGGCTCAGCCTGGGGCTGCCCCGGTGTGAGGAGGGCGGCATGCTAAGCCGGACCCGGAGCTTTACTGCTGCCTGGATTTACAAACCCCGGGTGATTTTTACCCAGAGGTGAGTTGGCAGTGTTGACTCTGTGCTGTCAAGGTGTCTCCCGTGACAGAGAGCTTCCCAGGACGGCGGGCTGGCTCCGTCCCTCCGCCGGTGGCTTTTAAGGAGTGGCTCTGAGTAACGCACACCGCCGCTGATGGGAGCACGGGGGGTTTGCAGTGCGGGGGTGAAGACCAGAGCGAAGCACCCCGCGATCCCAGGGTAAGCAGGGAGAGCCGAGCCCTGGAAGAACAGAGCTGAGCACCAGCGATGCTCGGAGGAGACTTTTCGCAGCCTCTTTGCATTTGCAAGGATTAGTCTGGTTTTGCGAGGAACTGCCAGGGTTTGCGGGTCTGTGCCCGATGGTGAGGACACGCTGCAGGTCAGCCCCTCGCGTGCCGCAGGAACGGTCCCTCTGCACCCGCAAAGCTTCTGCGGGTCTGCAGTGCCGGGCACCTGCATGGCTCCGGCAGAAGGAACGTGCCGAAGCCCCATGGGAGCCGCGACTGGCCCGGCAGGTTGGGGCTGGGGAGGTGGCACCGTGACCGGCAAATGCTTCCAGGGGAAACACGTCCCAAATATCACCAGCCCCAACATTTTATTTCTGAGTTTTCTACAAGAGATGTTTCGTGTAAGAAAAATACGTCGGGTTTTTTTTTGGATGAATGCTTTGTTTCTGGCTGTTGAGGATCCCGCCTGGGGAGTGCAGGACGCCCCAGGAGCAAAGGGGCTGTTCCAGTTTCAGGCCAGATCAAAAGCTTTGTTCGACCCCAAACGCGCATTCCTTCAATCCCAGCTACTCAGGTCAGTCCGCACCGCGCACTTGCCTTCCCACTCCCCAGGAGCCGCTGCCCATTGCCAACCCGGCGCCCTCTGAGACGTACCTGGAAGAGGCTCGGGCTCCTTCTGCGCTCACCGGGGGCTGCGGGGTGGGAAGTGCCCAGTGCAGGGCATGGCCGGAGGCGCGATGGCACACGGGCGATCACGGTCCCCTTGTTTGGGGAGTGCTGTGCGGCACAGCGATATGTTTTGGGGCTGTAGGGAAGAAACAGAGCCTGGAGTGCTGCCCGGAGCCCACGGAGCTCCCGGAGCCTGTCCCCAGCCGGGTACACCCCATAGCGAGCCCTGAACCTGCCGCCGCGCTCCCATGCTGCTGGCCCGGGGACGCACCGAGAAGCGCGGCTGAGCCGAGCGGGGCCACGCTGTGGTCCTGTGCCAGCATGTGCCGAGTGCCAGGGCAGCCCCTCTGCCCTGCATACCTCTGCTCACCACCTCGCCTGAAACCGGGAGATCCTCCTCCCGGCAAACCCGCGGCAGCGAGCCGGGGTGGGGGGCGACGGCAGCGCTCCTGCCCAGCCCTTTCCCCTCCTCAGCCAAAAGCTGGTGCCAACGGCGGAGCCCACAGCCCCTGCATGCCCCCAGGGCCAGCGTCCCCTCGCCAGCCGGCCAATTCACCCATGTCCCCACCTCCAGGGACCCGCATACGATGCCGCCCAGTGCCCACCTGCCCGGCACCCACCTGCCTGGCTCAGCCCAGCGCTGGCTCCCACCATGGACCCGCGGCACGGGGTGGGACGGGGACGTGAGCGCTGTGCCGAGCCCTGTGCTGGGGTGTGGTGTGCGGCGCGGCGGCAGCCCCGCAGCGTGGCTGGCGCTGGCGGGCAGCCAGGCGGAGCGGGGGCAATACTGCGGATGTGCTCGGCTCTGCCTGCAGCACCGGTTTGGCTCCCGCGAAGCCCGGCGCCCTCACCAGCCCCCAGCGTGCCAGCCCGCTGCGTCACCGCCGGGTCCTGCCCCGCGTGGGTGCTGGGTGTTGGGCCCGAAAGCGCCCAGCTCCTGCCTGGGGTGCAGACGCAGTGGAGCGGGGCTGTGCACGTTCTCCTGTGGGGGGGGCTCAGCCTCTTTCGGTCCCCAGGGAGGGTGGTGGGATGGAGGAGCATGGCCTGGGGTGGCCGTTCCCACTCCTCGGACTGCCACGCTGTGCCATCCCCCTGCGTCACCCCCCGGGTGCGCAGCCCCATGGGTCAGGGGTGTTGGCACTGCCGGTGGGATGCCAGCGCGGCACTGTGCGCTGTTGGCATCCGCACCTTTGGCCACCTAACACAGGTCCCACCCACCCCCTGTTAGCACCCTGGGGTCCGGTCCATCCCACCCCCCAACCTGCAGGTCCCCAGCAGCCCTGCGAGCACCCCCCGCCTCAGCGGTACCTGCCCAGCCGGTGAAGGGACACGGGGAGGTGGCCGGATCCAGGCACCTTTCGGAGCGGGGAAGCTCTGTCCCGGCTGTGTCGTCCGCAGCCCTCCTGCGTGCCCGGGTTTTGTGCACAGCGCTGCGCCTGTGTGGGGAGGGGAAGGGTAGTTTGTTCTGTTCCCAGTAACTGGGTGAGTCTGGCAAACAGCTCCCGCAGAGGTTCTTGTCTGCGCACATGCACACACACGCTCGGGTTGAACAATAAAGGCGGGTCAAATCCTGCAGTGGGATCAACGGAGCCGGATTCCTCCGCGAGCGACGCCAGCGGCTCCTGCCCAGGTGATGCTCTGTCCCCCTCAGGGGCGTCCCTGGGCACTGCAAACCCGGCAGCAAACCCTAGGCAAGACCAGGGCAGCCGGCGACCAGCACCGGGCTCGCACCGGGCTCGCACCTTCCCCCCAGCTGTGGATCAGCCAGCAACCATTGCTAAGAATCACAAGTTACGCAATTATAACCCACTCTTTAAATGATTTTGCCTTGGTAATAGTTTTGCAACAGCTCATCGGTATCTCCAACCTACGGCAACCGGCAGCCACCGCCCTGCCGGCACCGGGGCGTCCCGTATGAGACCTTTCCCAAAGAGTGGCCCAGACCGGGTGGCAGAGCATGGCAGCGGGGACCCCTGCAGTGGGACCCTGCCCTGCCCGCTGCCTCCCATCCCATCCTCCTGGGACCCGGGATGTGTCCCTAAGGGGACCGCCCCTCTCCCGGGAGCGCCGGTGGCTCCAGGAGGCCGTGTCAGCCCCTCGCTGCCCGGGCGGCCGGGTGCCCCCGCTCAGCCTCTCCCCGCAGCAGCCCCATTTCATGCCTCTGCAGACATGGCCCGGGCAGGAATACGTTTCCACTCGCCCGCGGTTTACCCGGCCTCTCGGCTGCCCCGAGGCTTTCCCAGCATCGCTCAGGCATGCCCCAGGGCCGAGCGCTCCGGGGCATTTTCCCAGGCGCTCTCTGGCCCTCAGAGCCCCACACGGTGCCTCGCCGGGGCCACCTCTCCCGTGGGGACACGTTTGAAGAGCCCCACCGGGTGCTTGATGCTGTGAGAGGTTTGCTCCCCGCACTCGTGGCGGACAAGGAGCTCCTCACCCAAGAGCTTTTTGGCTCCAGGAGGGGACACGGCAGGGAGAGGCCACGGGAATGAGACCCAAAGCAAACCCTCGTGGGGGCCTGGGGGTGCGGAGTGGGGTGAGCCCGGAGGAGGCACCCTCAAAGGGAGGTCTCGGGAGCAGCCGGGAGCCTCCCCTCACCCGGGAGCTGCCTTTGCACGGTCCTATCGGCGGGATCAGGAATTTAAGCTATGTTGCTGTAGAGAGCCGGCGTGGCAGGAGCCCCGTGAGGAATCTGGGGGCTGTGGCCTTCGAGATGAAAAACCCAGGAGAGAGGGAGGACGGCAGGAGAGAGGGAGGATGGCGAGAATCACCGGCAGGTCTGATNCCACGGTAAAGCTCTGTAAGGGCCATGCGAAGAGCGGCGCCGGATCCCCCCAGCAGCCTTTTACCTGCAATTTTGGCATTTCAGGAGAGGCCACGTGGCCACGGTGAGAAAGTTCAGGTGCCTCTTGGCACGAGCAGAAGATTTCCCCTAAGGCAGTTGGGTGGGGAAGGGAAACACCCCGTGTTTTGCTGTGTTTTGCAGTGTTTTGCAGCGCTGAGACATGTAGTTGGGTGTCCCAGCAAAGGACAAAGTCCCTGCGTCCCCTCTTCCATCCCTCTGCTGACTGATCCACTGTCGGCACAGGGACAAGGTGCCAACATGGTTCTGCAGCTCTCAGCACCAGGTAGCCCTTGGAGGAGCATCAGGTACATGTGCAGGCATGTCACCCCGCTGTCACCCCACTCCGGCTCGGCACAGTGACGGGTGAATGGTTTCAGTGCCAGATGAGAGCACTAAAAACACCCAGTGACTTCCAGCAGCCCGACCTTGGGTTCTCCATAAGGGAAAAACCCAAGCCATGGAGCAGGCGGCCGCCAAACCAGCAGGAAAACCTCAAAGTCGCTTTAAAAGGGCCTTAAACGGGGCATCGCAGGAGGCAGCACTCGGCCGCCCGCCGGGGCTTGGACCCAGTCCTGCCTTTGATCTCCAGCTCCCTGCCTGCCGACACCATCCCGGCCGTCCCGCTCCAGGGTCGTGTCCCTGGGGAGGAGACCTCCTCCGCAAGCGCCGGGGCGCAGGAGTCGTGGGAGCCTGGGAGCCGGCAGCCACTCACTCCGGCACGCTGGATGTAAATCAAAGAGTTTCTCTTCAATTCCCAGCAAACGGGCGGGTTTTGGTCAGGGAAGAAACAAGCCCCCACTGGGAAGCAGAGGCTGTCCCCGACCTGTGCCACCGTGCATGCGAGTCCCTCCACATCCCTAGCTGGGCTGGAGTTAGTGATGGGTTTGTTTTAAATCCCCTCTCCCCAAAATTCAGGGGGCTTTCTGGGCACCCCACGAACAGCACCAGCCGGGGAGGCAACCTCAGCTCCCCTCGATGGAGAGCACCAAAATGCATCGGGAAGAAGCAGCCAAACGCTCCCGTTTGTCCGGTCAGCCGCCACCGATCCCAAGCCCGGATGGTGCAAGACACCCAGAGCTTTGCGGAGCGGCTGCGACGCTTGCGCGGAGCGAGATAAAGCAGCACAACCACAAATGGCAACTGGATCGTCAGGTCTCTCGCAATGGGCAGCAGCTCCGGCTGCCGCTTTGCCGTGCGGAAGTGGGGCAGGCGGGCAGGGTGGTTGCTCTGGGTCTCGTCTCTGCGGCGATTAGCGCTTGCAGCTGGGGAACACCTCGGGGTTTTGCTAATCGAGGACAGCCTTGATCAACAGCGGCCAACCTTGCTTGAAAACAAACAGCCCAGCCCTGGCTCTTTAAATCAGAGGCAATGGCTTGCACACAAAGAACAGCTTGTATCCTCTGACATTAAAGGCTCCAGCAAAGAAAATAATTTTCAGGTGGCTAATCCAGCAAGCACGGCAAGGAGAGCCGACAGAAGGAAGGCAGAGTTCAGCACAGCTTCACATAAAAGAGAGGGAAGAAATCCACCTGTATGTCACCATCTGCCTCCCTTACCCCAACAGTCTCCGAACTCACCCGTGTCTTTGCAAGGAGCCACCATGTGCCCAGAGGGTCCCGGGCCGATGGCAGGGATCCCCCCAGGGCTCCTCCACCATCCCCACCCTTGTGGGGTGGCCGGGCCAGTCCCTGCGCTCCCATCCCACAGCGCTGCAGCCCTGCCTGCCCTCGGCATCCCTCTGGCCACAGCGGTCCTCTACGGTCCCCCCCGTCAGCGCACCCAGGCTGGTGCCTTTCCCCAGGGTGGGCTGTGGGGAGGAGCTCAGCTTTGCCCGAGGAGGGTCTCAAGGTGGGAGCTGGTTTATTGCGTCAGGTGTGCTGCAAAGCGGCAGTAGCTGCAGTGACCGGCCCCGGTCTGAAAGGATGGGTGACGGCATCTCCCCCCCGTGCCGCTTCCTTTGCGGCGGAGCCAGCGAGTGCTGGGGCTGCCGGTGCTCATGGAAAAAATAATAATCACACCCTCTAAATAAAGCAAAACCAGTAACAGATCGAGCTGCATGTTCAATGTTAATGTTACTTACGAGTGCATTTGCCATGAAATGATTGTTAATTATTCATCCCGGCTAATGCTCAGTTACCGTTGATGGCCTTAGAAATTGCAATACCGCCTGAGTCACGGCAGAACGCGACATATTACAGCAATAAACAAGATCATATTCTGCCATTTAATGTTATTGTTTAATCAATGGTTGGGGTGTTTTTCCTCTCCTTTATTCAGCTGTTTTGCTCGGGTGTTTTTCTCTGGCCAGGCAGGAAGAGCTGGTAGCCCACGGCAAGCTCTGCCTGCCCAGCCGGATCCCCATCCCTGCGCTTCGCTGCGGGGGCTGCCACACCAGGCACCTGCTCTTGTCCCCACTCAGCTAATGGGCATTATTAATGACAATCGCATCAGTCTGAACTGGCCCTGACACCTGCGGTGCTGCTCACGTAGTGTGAGGGGTTCCCTGGGGGCTCGAGGGCAGCCGCCCTGGCTGGCCCCTCTCCCCACCACCTCTGAGCTGCTTTGAAAATTTGTGACACATTTAAATCTCCCACCTGTAGGTCCCCAGAGATGTTCACACCCCTGGGTGTGCCCGCCCGTGCCCAGCAGCCCATCTTAAATCAAGAATTTATTTATTTTTTTAAAGCCAGGGATTACAGGGAGATAATTAAGCTGTCCTCCTCGCTCGCCTGCATCCAGTGCCCGCTGAATGCAGCAAGAGTTTTGTCATTAACTTGCTGGGTGCAAGGACAAGCCCTTCCCCAGGCAGCACAGACCTCGTAACACCCCGTGCGTCCCAAAAGCCACCCGCTCGGCCTCGGCGCTCCCCCTGTCTGGCCAAAGCCATGGCTCACGCTCAGCTCCAGGGGCTGCTCCAATTTTCAGTGGCTCTTCTCCAGCAGCCCTGAGCCTGCAGCCAGTGGTTTGTCACCGCGGCTGGTCCGAACCCAGCCCGGAGCTGGCCGTGGGAGCGATGCCTTTCCCGGGGCGATGCAGCCCCTACTCCCCTCTTGGCAGCGTTTTGCCCAAGGAGCAGAACAACCGCTCTGGCCATCACTTCTCAGGGACAGACTTTTTTATTCATTTCAAGGCTTCCCTCAGGACCAGCTAAGCCAGCCCGGCTGGGACGGGCTCGACCGCCGGGCACCACTGCTGGTTCACAGCCACCGCGGAGCTGCTTGTCCCTGCTGGCTCCCGGGGACCGCGCGTGTCCTACAGCACCGTGTGTACCCCAAATTCAGCAGAATGATGCAATGTGCCTTCCCCGGGATGGGAGAGGCAGAGAGCCCTCGGGCACAGCCCGACTCCGGGGTGCTGCCGCCCACAGTGCTCCCGCGCCGGGGGGATGGAGGAGGGTGCGAGTGGCTCCTGCCTTCTCCTGGGCAGCTCTAGAGAAGAGCCTCCTCCTCAGGCAGCGTGCTGGGGCTGGAGGCCGGCGGGGGGATGGACGCCACGGGGGGTTTGTAGTCTGCCCCATGGAAGACCTGCCCCCCCGTGCCTGCGGGCTCGGCATGGGAGAGCGCGCAGTCCTGGCTGTGCCGGCGGCTGTCCCCACCGCCGGCCAGAAGGCACTCGCGGCACCGCTTGCCGATCAGGTAGGCGGCCTCGACAAGGCTCAGCATGACACAGACACAGGTGGTGACCACCATGAAGAGGGTGAAGATGGTCTTCTCGGTGGGCCGGGAGATGAAGCAGTCCACTACATTGGGGCAGGGGGGCAGCTCGCACTTCACCAGCCGGGGCAGGGTGTAGTTCCTGTAGAAGCGGTAGAAGATGTAGAGGAAGACCACGTCCACGCCAGCCTTGAAGATGAGGCTGAGCAGGTAGGTCCACCACAGCCCCCCCCGCTTCTTGCCGGGGTTGGGGTAGATGCAGCGGCAGTTGTCCCCGCTGGCAGCGCGGTGCCTCTGCGCCTTGGCTTCCCGGTAGGCCACGTGCATGATGACCAGGAGGGACGGACAGGTCACCAGGATGAGCTGCAGGGCCCAGAGGCGGATGTGGGAGACGGGGAAGAAGTGGTCGAAGCAGACGTTGGTGCAGCCCGGCTGCCGCGTGTTGCAGTCAAAGTCCTTGTGGTCGTCACTCCAGACCCGCTCGGCCGCCACCACGTAGACCAGCAGACGGNGTGGTCGTCGCTCCAGACCCGCTCGGCCGCCACCACGTAGACCAGCAGACGGAAGATGAAGACAAGGGAGAGCCAGATGCGGCCGAAGGCTGTGGAGTACTTGTTGACCCCGCTGAGGAGCCCTTCGAACACCCCCCAGTTCATGGTCCTCCAATACTGTTAGCGAGCCTGGGAGGAGAGAGAAGACACAGTGACACCGACGAAGCAGCAAGAGATCTCCATCGGAGCACCTGTGTGTCCCAAAGAACTGAGCCGTGCTCCTGCCTGAGTGGCCTTGAGGAACTGTCCCTGGCCTTTGCTGGCACACAGGGACACGCACTGCCACGTGCCTCAGCACAGACCTGGTCCCAGCGATGTGTCTCCGCAGGGCGCCCTCCCCCTCTGTGGGGTCGCAGGGATCCGGCAAAGCTTCCTGGTTCTGCCGCGGGAAAAGCATCCTTCAACCACTGCCAGCTACGGTCCATGCCCTGCTCAGCCCGCCGCCGTCCTGCACCGCCCGCCCCATCTCTCGCCTCGTTACCCAGGTATTTGTTATTAATTTTCCTTACGTTGCCAGGCCTGGCCCAGGCAGACAACAAATAGGAGCAGCCGGGGCATGACTCACCCGGCAGCTCTGCGGCTCCACCGCTGCGTCCTCTCCCATCGCTGGAATCTGCCGTCGCCTCCGCTCTCCCGCCCAGGCAGTGCGGGATGAACCCTGTGCCAACCCACGCCGGGCACGGCATGGCGAGCGGGCACCGTGGAGCAGAGGCAGCGGGCGAGCTGGGGGGGCTGCACAGCCCCAGGCAACGCCGAGGTGCTGACCCAGGGCTGGGCGGCCACAATAACCAATTTTCATCGGCTCAGACTGATCTCACCCCATACCAGTGCCAGGAACCCGAGCGGCTGGTTTGTCCCTGGATTGCATCGTGCCGGATAAATGCACCCTCCACGGTGCAGAGCCACGGCTGAGTGGGACTCCCGGGGCTATGTTTGGCACTGACTCTGCTTAAACATTTTAACTCTCACTAAAATAACAAGATTCCCCCTCACCGGCAGAGCTCTCGGGGGTGGACGCATCCCGCTGCTCCGCACATCCCAGCCCGTGCAACGCTCGTGGTGCTGGGGCGGCCGCAGGCACTCCCCGGGCACATACCTCCCGTGGGAGCCGACAGCTCCCGTCTCACCGGGGCGATCCCTGGGAGGACAAGCGCAAACCCCAGATTTCTCCTTCCCCATGCACACTTCTGGCAGCAGCCCAGGATGCGCCCATTGCCCCGGCAGCGGGTCGGGCCCTGCGGCGTGCTCCCTGCGGCCGACGCACCTTCCCCAGCCCCAGCACCACCTCACCAGGGCGGGGGGCTGCAGCTGAGGAGTGTTTTCATGCCGCTTACCTGCGGGGTGTCCCTCTGCCGAGGCCGGCGCTGGTGCCGGTCGGTGCTTGCCCACGGCAGGAGCGCATCGCCCGGTGCGAGAGACACAGGCGCCGCGTGAGTCATCCCTGGGCTCCTGGGAGCGAGGAGGAGATTCCCAGGGGGAAGGGACGGAGTTCGAGGCAGGTCCCCACGTGCCCCATAAGCTGCCAGATTACCCGGGGCGAAGGGCTGCCCCGCAGCGTGCGGGGGCCCGATCCTGCACTGTGCATCTGCTGCTCCACCGCAGGGTGGGTGCTGGGCGCCAGCTGCCCCCCCGCTGCCGCAGGGTGCCCAGCACGGCCTGGGGTCCCTTCACCCCCTCCCTGCGGCTGCCTTTGCTTGCTCAGACCTGACGCGGCCAAAGCCCTGCGAGCCCCCACCCAAGGCACTGGGAGCCACTCAGCCGAACACCTCCCTTTATAATCCCTTTCTACCCAAACTTTGCACTGTGGCAATAACGTAAGAAGAGCCTTCATCCCTCCCCACCTTCAGACAAGTGGGCGGCAGTTGATTATTTCACTGGGAATTAATTAACTCCCCTCACCTGCAAGCTGGCACAAGTCTCTTCCCCATCACCCCCTCCCTGTTACCAGAGCCCTCCCAAGATGAGCCCCCAGCCCAGAGCCCCCCCTCTTTGAGGCCTGACCCCCAGTTCACAGCTCCGGGGCGCAGCGGGGAGCACAGAGCTGGGGGGGGGGTGTCAGATGGGTGGGGGGCGAGGAGCGGGTGCTGCTGCATGGGGTGCAAGAGCTCAGGTACAGCTGGAGTCATCTGAGGAGCAAACACACATTTCATTTGCAATTCCGCTGGGTTTTAAAAAAAATGTAGAGAAACAAATCTAAACAGCTGTAAAGTAAATTACCACTGTTTGCGGATGGCTCCAGGGAAGAGTTCTGCAGTTTGAAATCAAACAAGCCCATTTTTAGGTTTTTTTTTTTTATTTAACATGGCTGTGCGGTGGCTGTGCTGGGAAGGGGGTTCCCGGGGGCTGCGTCCCCCCACGGGCAGGCAAGGAGGGCACGGAGCAGCACCCATCCCAGCAGTGGTGGGGGGGGATGTTCTGCCCCAGGCACCCCCAGGCTTGTGGGTGTCCGAAGGGGCTCTCATGGCTTTCTGGGTTAAAAATCCCCTCTTTTGGGGAGCTGCCAGATGTGACGAGCAGTTTCTGCTGGTGCTGGGCCCCAGGCAGAGCACACCTCCATCCCTCCACAGCGCCCAACAGTCCTCCTCGGAGTGTGGGCATGGCCATCGTGACCCCCCCCCCCCTCCTCCTGCCCTGCTGTGATGGCAGGACGAGAAGGTGAGCGGCCACGCAGCTCCCCTCCGTGTCCCAGGCTGTCTGGCCAAGCCGAAGCGGAGATCAGCCCCCGTCTGCCTGGCAAATACCTGGTGGAGGCACAAAACAAATAAACAGGGAGGGAGAAAAACACAGAGCGAGGCGAAACAAGAGGCAGGAGCTGCTCTGCCATCGTCTCTCCCTCCCGAGCAGCAGACAGGGCTGACACCATCCAGCCAGAGCCATGGCGGGTACCAGTGCCTCTGCTCTGCAGCCACCAGTGCATCCTCTGCCCTTGGGCTGGGGGGCACCGAGCTCCCGCAGCCAGAGCTGCCATCCCACCGCTTCAGTTTTCTGGAGATTTCCATTTCCCACAGGCAGAAGGGGGGTGCTGATGGCTGCACCCTCCACCAGCTGAAACCAGCCAGCCCACGCCAGTCCGCGGTGCTGGGGACGCGGAGGTGTATTAATGGCAGCACTTTATCTTCCAGGAACAAGCCCCATTAGTACATTTTCACTACAACATGAAATATTAATAACACTTTGCATTTATATAGCGTCATTCATCCAGGAGTCACCAGCCAAGCTCCTGACATGAATCAAACACCGCAGCCAGCTCCGGAGGAGGCAGGTAAATAGGATTATACCCATTTTCCTGCTGCACACACCGAGGCACAGGGTTCCCTCCAGGGCACCGGTGCTTTGTGCCGATGCCTGTCACAGGTGAGACCACCAGCGCTCTTCTGCCTGCTGTCAGAGGACGCCACCGCCCTAAAGCTCAGGGGCTGCCTGCTCTGCGTGGGGCATCTCCGTCCAGCCCCCCCATTTCCTTATCATCAGACAGGAGTTGCTGTAGAAAAGCGAAATGCTTCCTCGGGCCGCTGACACGTTGCTTTGTCCTTGAAGGTTTTGGAGTTGCAAGAGAAGTTTTTCCACTTTGTAAAATAACACAATATTAGAGCTTTTTTGCTCCTGTTGGTCCCTTCCTTGACAGATTTTGCAGAGGTGAAGCACAGCAACCCTTGTGCCTGGGACTTCACGCCCTCAGCACAGCTGGAGGCTGCTCCGCTCCCTGGGAAGCCAGGGGCGTTACTGGGTGACACTTCAAAGCAGCTCCCATCCCTCGGCAGCATCTCCTGCAGCTTTAGCTGCCCGACACTGCGCGAGTGACGCGTTCCTGCTTTCCCCAGCCCATCTCCAGGGTCGGGTGCCTTTGCTGAGGATGGCAGGAGCCAGGCTGGGCCGTGCCGCGGGGCCAGCACGCGTTTGGGGTTATTGGCTTGGATTGAAAGTAATAGGCAAGGAAGGAAATGTGGTTTGCATTCATGCTGTTTTCATCTTACTAAGGTGCCTTATATTTAAAGCCTTCAGGTCTGTAGCACAGGATGATCGCGAAGGCTTTTACACACTAACTCAGCAGGAGTCGCTTCTGCTTTCGGCGCTGTTGCATGCAGACGCTGGTTAGCAGGGCGGAATCCCATTATTGATGCTGGATAAATACAGAAAAATAGGTCCTGGGTGACGGTACCGAGCGGGTGGTGAGCGGCGGGAAGCACTGTTTGCACAGACCAGCCGCCCGCTGCTCCCTTTACCCGGCACCGGTGTTATTCGAAGAAAAAGGCACCTTGTTTGCAGATAATTAAAAAACCCAAACAGATTAGTGAAAACCAAACACACAGAGCAGGCTGGATGTTGGCTAAACCTCTGGGAAAGTCGTGCGAGGCTCCGTCGCTGTTGCAGCCAAACTGACTGCTCCGTGCCCGGGTCAGCCCTGGTGCCCCCCCTTCCCCGGCCCATCCGCCCGCCCATCGCTCCCCGCTGTGCTGCATCCCGCGCTCCCCCATCCGGGGGCTCATGCGGGCGGTCACCACCTCCCCACGCTGCCAACGCCTTGGGACTCTTGCAAAACCCCCAGGGATTTCCTAGGAGGGCTCCCCCACCTTTTTGGGCTCCCCCTCTGGTAGGGGGTGCCAGTGAAGGGCGATGAATGGTCCTGGAGATGCTGGTGGCTGAGGGACACGTGCCACGGGACTGACCTCCCGTCTCCCAGCACACATGGGAAGAGCCAGCGCAGCCCCAGCACCGCAGCCGGGGGCTCAGCAGGAAGGGAGAGGGCCACAGAGGCTTCAAACTCCATTTTTAACAGGTCCCACAGGGTCCTGGGGACGATCTCACCCAAAGCACTTCATGCAGCGCTGCTGGGGAAGGGGTGAGGCTACAGTTAAAGGGAGGATGGTGAGAAGGTCATGGGACCAGTACTGTTCAATATCTTCATCAATGACACGGACAGTGGGATTGATTGCAACTCAGCAAGTTTGCGGATGACACCAAGCTGAGTGGGGCAGTGACATGCCTGAGGGATGGGATGCCATCCAGAGGGACCTGGACAAGCTCGAGAAGTGGGCCGGTGTAAACCTCATGAGGTTCAGCAAGGCCAAATGTAGGGTCCTGCACCTGGGCTGGGGCAACCCCCAGTATCCATACAGGCTGGGGATGAAGGGATGGAGAGCAGCCCTGCCCAGAAGGACCTGGGGCTACTGGGGAGTGAAAAGCTGGACATGAGCCGGCAATGTGCCCTCACAGCCCAGAAGGCCAACCCCATCCTGGGCTGCATCCCCGGCAGCGCGGGCAGGAGGGGATTCTGCCCCTCTCCTCTGCTCTGGGGAAACCCCCCTGCAGTGCTGCCTCCAGCTCTGGAGCCCCCAACATC
>RSEF01000023.1:5782589-5820230 GCA_003993805.1 Himantopus leucocephalus | reverse complement strand
ATGTCCCTGCTCATGGCAGGGGGTTGGACTAGATGGCCTTTAACTGTCCCTTCCAACCCAAACTAGTCTGTGATTCTGATTCTGCTATTCTAAGGCGGCACTGCTTAATGAGGCTGCAGCAATTAAACCGCCCTGCTGGCCCAGCGGGGGCTGAGGGCAGCGTGCTAATGAGGNTAAACCGCCCTGCTGGCCCAGCGGGGGCTGAGGGCAGCGTGCTAATGAGGAGGGGGCTGCGGCCCCCAGGGAGAGCGCTGCTGCCTGCTGAAGACGTCTGGACCCAGCGTCACGGAATGGACGCTGCAGCGGCGCAGGGGCTGCGGTTCTGCTGCAGATGGACCTGTGGGCACCGTGGGGCGAGGGGCACCGCGGCCCAGCGCAGCCACGTGCCGTACCCACCGCTCCCCCCGGCACCGGCCCCCTGCACCGAGGCATTGAAAGGACCTTTCGCTGCCTCATGGCAGCATCAACCCTGAGCTGCCCTGAGAGCCGCTGATATTAATGCTTCCCCTGTTGGAGGTTTCCTTCACGTGGCCAGGACAGTGGTCTGCAGATACGCCGGGTCTGTTCAGAGGCTCTCCCGTGGCAAGCCCGTGTTCCAGGACCATCTGGATGAGAGCAGGCAAACCCTCCACGGTCCAGCCTGCCAGTGGCCATCTAACATTGCCAGGACCCAGGCTGCAGGGAAGAACCTCATTTCTAGGGAGAGCTTAATTAATCATGGGATCAAACTGACTCGATGAGATGGTTTGCTACCGAGGAGATAAATTCGCATGGTCAGCAGTGGCTGAGGATGGGGACGAGGTTAGCAGGGACCTAAATCACAGCAGTTGATGGCGGTGAGCAGAGAAGGGGACAGGGCGAGTGGGGGGACAGGGCACGGCTGTCCTGCAAAACCTTTCTCTGCGCTGGGAAGCACGTGAGGGGGGCACAGAGGGGAGATGCTGCTGTGGCACTTTGCCCCTAAGAGGGCAGAAAGAAGAGCGTTTCCAGTTTGTGCAGACCATGTCCCTGCAACGATGGCAAGGGAAGAACGTGGAAGGCAAACTCGTAAGCTGGAGGGGCTCATGGGCAGTCACCTAAACCCAGGCGGGGAGGGGTTGGGGTCCCGGGATGCTCTCAAAGTGGGAGCAGGGTCCAACCCAGCCCTCAGCCCCTGCTGACTCCTGCAAAGGGGCCCAGTTACGCCTGTATTGGGTTGTTTGACCAAATAATCATCGTGCAAATGACATCTTTGCCCTTGCTGCTGACCTTGGCGTCATTCAAATGGGCGACCCGCAGGTCAAAGTCTTTATATCCTATTACCAGTCTCCTGAGTCATGCCTGTCCCCTGGCAAGTCATATTATTTTGAAATGGCAGCTAAATGGGAAAGAGGTCGTGCTCCCAATACGGCGACAATAGGACATGACAGCACTTTTCTGAGTGATTAAGCCTCAGGTGATGTCGGGGCTACAAGACAAGTGGCTGAAGGCTGAAAGACTTTAATCACCTGGGACATGTCATCGCATCCTCCCGCTCCATCCTGCCGGGGTGGGCTTTTAGTGCGAAACGGGAGCGATGGAAAAAATAATCAAGCTCAACCTGTGCACCCACCAGTTAGTTATCCATGCTGCAGGTACCACTGTTAATAATCAGCCCGAGCAGCCTGTTGGCCCTCAAAGATCATTCTGCAATAAATAAGCTCTGATGCCTTAAAATAACTGTCTGGGGCCGGTGGAGCAGACGCTAGATGGCATTGGGAGAACGCTCCGCGCGGCGCCGGCCGCCTTCCCTGGAACAGTCTGGCAAAGCGGAGCAGAAAACTCAGGATGACGGAGCAGAAAATGTCTCTGCCGGGGAGAGGCTCCCAGCTCACCTTCAGCCTCGCACCAGCCTTGCGGCGTGGTGGAGCTCACGGCGCTTAGTCTCTTTGCTGAGCTAATAAAATAGTTTCTCCCAATATATTTTACTTTTTTTTTTAATAAGGAGCAGGGGGCTGGACCCCACAGGGCCGCTCGTGGCTCCCCAGATCCCAGCTGCCACCGCTGGGACCAGCGTGGCCGCGCGGGGCTCCGTGGGTGCCTGTTGGGTGGGGGTAGCGTGCAGCCGGCCACCCCGCACCAGGGATGGCTACGAGGAGCGGGGCTTTACAGCGAGTTCAAAGCTGAACGCTGCTGCTGCCCCATCCCTCCCCTGCTGACATCAGAAACCTGCCAGCTCCCTCCACATTGCAAAGGAAGGTTTTTCTCCTGCAGACTGAGCATATGCTTTCCCAGCCATCGGCAGACAGAGGGGTCCACAGGGGAGCAGGGAAACATCCGACGTGGGTAATTGGGGGCTGCGGCCCCACATCCCGGCAGAGGCAGCTGAGGATTAACCCCGGAGCGGGCAGGGGATGAGCAGGTTTGCTCATGCAGCAGGGGTTAAGATGCCCCAACGCATCCCAACTCGGTGCCCTGGGAACCCCAACAAGCCAGACCCTGCCTGCCACCCGCCATCCCTCTGCCCCAAAATCCCCGGCCACGGGATGGTTTGGCTCCAGAAGCCTCTGCCAGGGACAGGCTCTGCATCCCAGCTCCAGTGTTTCATCCCAGGGCAGCGTCTGCCGCTGTAGCCTCCAGCCAGCTCGGGGCTGTGACAGCAAAAGGGCCTCTGCACCGAGACGGATGAGCCTTTCAGCCCCCTGTGCCGGGGGGACGCCCCGGGCCAGCTCCCCCCGACACTGCAGATCTCACCCATGGGATCAATCCCCACACGTGCCCCTCGCAGCCCGGCGGGACGCACCGGCCCCACTCCCATCCCTGGGGCTGGGTGTCCCTCTGCCTCCCCGGGCACAGCCTGCTGCTGGGCGAGGACAAACTGGGGTCACTGCACCCACTCTGGGGGGGAGCTCTCCCCCAGTAGTGCCCGCACAAGCCCCTTCACGCTCAGAATGAGAAGGAGCACCGTCAGCCCCGCAGCCCCTGCTCAGCAGGGTGCTTCCCCTCCATTCCCACCGGCTCTTTCTCCCGTTTCCTGATCAACCTCTCCCTCCAGATCAGCCTACCAAGAACTGTTTATCTGTCTGTCCATCCACCCCTCTGCACATCGCTCACCCCCTCGCCTGCCTGCATCGGTATTTATTTGTCTCACCCCAGCATCCCTAGGGCTGGTGCGGACGGGTCTCTCCTGGGAGCAAGCCTGGGGATATTCTTAGTGGGGCGGCGTGCTCAGCCCCCCAGACCTGCAACACCGGGTCGAAGCCAGAAACTGTTTGCAGCAGCCGGGATCAGTGGGGCTTTTTCCCCTTTTGTCTGCTCCCCATCGCCCGCCAGCCTCCTCCCGCCCCACAGGGCCAGCATCTCCTTCCCCCAAACCACCTCCTGCAGCCCCGCTGAGCCGAGCCGACTTTTGCGCTTTGTCTCCTAAATGCTGCATCGTGCAGGCAGCCCAACAGCCACAATACATCTCTTGATTGCAGCTCGCTCCCTTCCAGCCAGCCCCGGCCTCGCAGCCCGCGCCTCCCCTCTGTGCTGGTAGCAGCAGACGGCACGGCACGGCACGGCACGGCACGGCACGGCACGGCACGGCACGGCACGGCGCTACGGCAGCCCACCCCTCCTGGGGATAATCCAAAAGCCTCCAGCCCTCTGGAAAATGGCATGGCCAGACTCGGTGTTGCTCTGCTCGTGTAGGTGAGAGCTGCTGGGGTGATGCTATGGTGTCTGGGGCACGGGCCGCTCTCCTACCCCAACCTGCCCCTACCTCCCACCCCGGGGGCTGGGACTCCCCCTCCCCTGTTCTCCCTGCCCGAGCAGGGTCACACGTAGCAGAGCCAAAACTCAAAACACCCTCACAGGCACCGCTGCTACCAGAGCTCAGCTTTCTTTGGAGATCTCTGCCCAGGCAGCCTGACATTATAGTATTCTTCCAAAGGCTAAAAACTTGCTCACACCCTAAGAAAAATACTAAATTAAAAACAACCCATTGCCTCCCCTTAATTTGCTTGCACTGCTCCCAGGGACTCCGGGCAGCAAGCGTGTGAAATGAACTCTGAAAAGGGCCCAGACTTGGCTCAAAGCAAGAGATTTCGCATCAGCGTGGCTTAAAATGTCAGCACTTTAATTAGCTGCCATCTGAAGCTGGAGTGGGTCTGTCTGGAAAACAGCTAGCAAACTGTTTTGCCCCTCTCTTTTTTCAGCTCAGGTTGAGAAATTTGTTCAAGATGACCTTTTCCCTCCCAGACCTAAAAAAAGTTCCCAATCCATATTGCCATTTCCTAAAAATAGGACAAAATACTCCCCCCCAAAAAATACCAACCAGCTGTAGGGATGATGTTGTGCTCAACTAAACTGCATCACGCCAACGCAGGGAGGAGCCACGCATCAGAGGACTTCAGCGGCGAGATTCCTGCCCCGGGAGAGACAGGCGATGCTCCCGGGCTCCCGCGGTCACCCGTGACTGTTGCATGCCCCGGTACATCCTCCTGGCATCTCTCCAGGGCTCCCACCGTGTCTCATCGCCTCTTCATTAACCTGGAGGGCTCCGCAAGATTCATTAGGTGCCGGTCTGGGACGTGCAGCAAAGCCAGTGGAACACTTAACGAGCTGGAGATTCAGCCAGTCCGTCAGCCCGGCCGCAGACTGGAGCTGCGGCTGCCGGCGCCTGGCTGAGCGGGGACGGCTGCTCGGTGCTCCCCATGCATGCTGCCACCATCCCCAGGGGGGCAGGGACGGGCCGGCATGGCAAACCCAGCGAGCAGGGGGAGGTTTGGGGGATGCAGGGTGCTTTTGAGGGGAAGATGGTCCCTGCCATCGCCCACTGGACCTGTTCCTGGTCACACCAGCCCCCAGCCCTCTGGGAGCCCCCAGCCAGCTGCTGCCGAAGGGGATGGAGCTGCTGCAGGACATCACCCCCTGCAAGCAACCTCCCGAGGCAACGCAGGCTTCCCCGCTGTCCTTCTACCTCCACCACCATTTGTCGTTACCATCAATGTTAGGGTTTTCCCTTTCATCTCCTTCCAACACCGCTGCCAGGTTCCCTTCATCCAAAAGGCAAACCCCCAGCTCAAGTTATGTCAGATCGAGGTGTCACCTGCTCAGAGTTTTCTACTGCATCATTTAAATCTCCACTCTCACCCACCCTTCTCATTTTATTTTTTGTACCTGTAAGGCTGCCAGAGTCATAACTTATGCTCCAGGATAATTTCTTGCTCTAAAGGATAGAGAGAATTTCTTCACAATTTGCTGACCAGATGAGAACGCGTCTCCAGGTGGGTTATGCTGGGTAATTATTGGAATTTCAGCTGCTGGAGTTGGAGGTTTGAGCCTCCTTATGCTCTGTTTGCATGTGTTAAATTAATCAAAGCAAAGCCAGAAGATGCATCTGAAAGAAACAGGGGAAAGTAGGAGGCCACGATGCCCCACCGCAGCTGCTGCTTTTGGAAATCTTGGTGCCACACCACCTCAAGGGACTCCGGTGGCCCAGACAAAGTTGTCTCCAGCATGACATCCAAGAGCAGAAGCCACCAAAAGCCAGGGACCGCTGTCAGGAAGGGCCACGCAAGCGTCCACCATCGTGATGGCTGGGGACTGCCAAGGGCTCAGGGATGTTGGTTTTGGGTCTGAACTTGGCCTGGAGCCCAGCGAGCATCTTCTGCGAGATCGGCTGGTGCCGCGCAGGCCACCAGCACAGCCTGGCACCGCGGGCGCCTCTGCCCTCTCGAAATGGCAGAGCAGCAGTTGGTCCCCTTTGCAGAGCAAGGGAAACCGCGAGCCAGAGAAATACCTTCCTCAGAGCCTAATGATTCTTCAGCACGTCAGAGGAAGAAGAAGGGGATCAAAAGCATCCTCCCTGCCTCCCCGCTCATTGACGGAGAGCCTGGAGTCCTGGCCTTGCCGTGCTCCGGCTTTGGTGGAGTGCGACACTCATCTGCGGCATGGCATGCAATTACGGCTCGAAAAAAGAAGGGGCAGATCGCCCCGGGCGTGGGAAGAATGAGAGCCAGCTGCCTTTCATCTGCACCCCACCGTCCGCCGCCTGCCGCTCGCTATTCTTATCCCTCCTGATCAAGGCGAAGCGTTTTCTCCTCCTGCAATTGAAGCCCGGAGCCCCGGCATCGCGCGGGCGGCACGGGGAACCGACCGGCTGCACCGGGCGAGGGACAGAGCTGCTCCCGGCCCCATGCTGCGGGGCACGACCCTGCAAAGATGGCTTTCAAGCTCAGAGACGGCCTCGTGGAGACAGCTATGTGTGTGTATGTATGTACGTACAGCTCCGCCGCTTCTCGCACGCGGAGGAAGGTCAGCCTTGGTTCACGCTTGATGTGGGAAACGCCGTAGCTTGGATGATGGCGGGCAGCAGAGGGACCGTTCATGCACCTGCGTTAGTGCCAAACAGAGGTTGTGCCCTAAGGGAAGAGGAGAAAAGGGGTTCCAGGAGGAAGCTTTGGTCATTGGGATTTAAAAATCTCCTCGTGTTCTCATGAGAGAGACTATGACTTTTGTTTTCTGCTTGGGCAACTTTGCCCCAGACTTTAGTCCTCGTGAGAAAAACAAGATCCCGTAAGTTCTGATGGCAAGTGGTCACTCGGGGCTGCTGGGAGAGCTGACAGCTTGTGTCCCGCTGCCCTGGAAGAAGATGGAAGTTGCTGCTGGCACCATCCATGAGTAGAAAGCAGAGCTGCCTTGGTGGCAAGAAAAAAAAAAGAGTTCCCAAGAGTCTGGGTCTGTTCAGCCCCACAGCAAAGGGCGATGCCCAGGGCAGGCAGCGTAATGCAAGTTCAGCGAGTGCTTGAAGGTGATTGGGTGCATCTGTACTGATGTGAAGCCAAGCCAGCAGAGCTATCCCAGGGACCAGAAACATCAGAGGAGCAACCAAGGAGACATCAAACTCACCTGGTGATGCTCACAGCTCCCATCTGCTACCAGAAGACTTTCCTCGTGCAGCTGACGCTTCCAGGCTGCCTTTGCCACTCCTCTCTGACTTGGCTGTCTCCGGTTCTTACAAACCGCTCCAGGAATTAACCAAACCCAAGGTTCCTGGAGATGCTGGAAGAGTGCACCGAGGAACACTGGGCAGGTCTCCAAGAAGAGGTTCTGAACACATCCAGCTCCCTGTGCCCTCCGGAGCAGAGCCAAGCCGGGACTGCAGCCCCCAAACAGCCCCGGGGCTGGGCTGGAGGGACCCCACCGAAGCCGACCTGCTCCACCACCACGTCAAGCGCTCACCTCTCCCCCAGCCCGGCTGGAAATGGTGCTCTGGGCAGCCTGTCCTCCCTCTCCCGCAGCTCTCTCTGAACTCCTGTCCCTGCAAGGACCTCATCACTGAAACCACCAGTGCCAGGGAGCCAACCGCCTGTTCTCTGCCAACCTCCCACCACTTCAGGTGGAGCATGATCCCACCCCTGGTCTCTGGCACAGCGGGCAGCCCAGCCCACCGCCGCTGCAGCCGGGATCACAGGCAGCAGGCCATGTGTTATTAATTGGCTGGGAGAGGCATCGTTATTCCCAGGCTCCTTCCTAGGACATTCTTCGTGCTGGTTCAATAACGCTGCAGGAAATCAGCTTCATTATCCTGAAGGGTCCAGCAGCTCTCCCCAAATGTCAACCGCAGAAGCAGCCCTGAGGGCTCTTGTAGAGAAATAAAAGTCCAGTAAAAGTTCACTCCTTACTTTACTCCCAGGGAACTTTTTGACACCGCCTCGGAGCTCACATGCCGATGGATGAAGCCTTGTGTTTCAGGAGCCGGGGCTGGTCTCTCCCAAGCACTGGGGACCACACGTGGTCGGTCCTCTCGCAGTCGAGGATTGATGGTGTGTTGCACTGAGGATGCCTCAGCGGGCTGGGGAGATGCTGAAGCGAAATGGCCCCGTGAAGAGGAGCGCAGCTCGCTCCCGCTTCTGCACAGCGCGGGGTGGGGAATTGCATAGGGCTCCTTGCTGCAGGTTCATGCCTGACTGCAATCGATATAACCTTTCAAAATTAATCTACCTTCTCCTCTCTTTTGCACACAAATACAGTTGCTGAAATTCCTCCATTTCCATGACATTTGGGAAAAAATTTCTGCCTCGGTGGAATGCTTTCTTTACACTATAGACTTTATTACTTTAGGGGGAAATTAAAATAAAGGCTGTTTTTTTGTCTATGATATTGGGAAATAAAGGTTATCTCTCCCACCTCATCACTGCGCCTTTGTACATATGAGCAACTGCCAAACGGAAAGAGCAGAGCAGTCAGGACAGCCAGGGGCTGCTCCCAGCGCTCCCAGTGCTCCTGCTTTGAAACTGGGGGAAAACCACTGCCAAAAGTTCATTGTCAAAGAGCAGTGCCCCAGGTCGGTCACCGGAGAGCCGGGGTGGCCACTCAGCATGGCCGCGGGCAGCCCCGGCACGAGCACAGGGACCTTCTGCGTTTTGCTCTTGCTCACAGTTTCTAAATATCTGCGGGAGATTGGCAGCGACGGCCGCGGGCTCTCAATCACCCACAGCCTGGACAGGGAGGGCTGCTGAACCCAGGCTGAGGGACTGATAAGGAAAGGATGACAGCCCCAATTTACACATCACTCTGCTCTTTTACTTAACATTTTAAAAAGTAAAGTTTCTTCCCCGTTTCCCAAAAGCAAAGCCCAGGCCCTTCCTTGCCCCGTCCCGCGCTGTGCCGTGCCCTGGGGGCAGCAGGAGGGTGAGGATGGGGGAGCGAGGAGCTGCCGCTGCGCCCTGCTGCTCCCAGGGGACGGCTCCGGGCCGTGATGCAAAGGCACACCTTGTCAACCAGCTCGTTCCCATGGGCGCATCTGTAAAATAAATAACTGAATCGAGCAGGGGAGAAGGGTCTTCACCTGTGCTGATGCGGTGGGACATGTCTCCTCTGTAAGTGAGCTTGCAGAGAGAAAAATGAACCCCCAGATACGATGGACCTGCTGTGCTTCAGGACAGCAGCCAGACCTGCAGCTGCCTCGGGGAGAGAAGGAAAATGGCTCAAAAAGCTAATTCAGGCTTTGCATTTGCCTCGGGCCCTCTGGGCGCAGAAGGGGTGATGATGCTGCTCACCCTCTGTCCAAAATTTCTCACAATTGCTGGTCTGCAGCCTGCTGTCCTGTGGGGTTGTGCCCTGCATCCCTGCACCCCCGCATCGCTGCACCCCCGCATCGCTGCATCGCCGCATCCCCACGTCCCTGCATCCTCGCCCCGAACCACCCCTGCTCCCACGCAGCCACTCCTGCCAGACCTGCCAGGCACACCGCGATCCCAGGCAGCGTGTTTCTGTGCACGGATATCCTATTTCTGTGCATCTGCCGGTGCCGGTGTTTGAGCAGAGGACACGGGCAGCGGCAGCAGGACCCCCATGGACCACAGGAGCCCCCGGCAGCGCCGCTCCCCGGGGAGGCTGATGGCAGAACTGGAAAGAGCACGGCAGGAGAGCGGTGCCCGCAGCCCGGCCAGGCAAGGCGAGGGGTTGCTGGTGTCACACACGCTCCCTGCTCCTGCAGGACAGTGCCACTGCCCACCACAGCCCTCCGGCCGCCCCTCGCTCCTGACGTCCCCGGCTGCGGAAGACGGGGCTGGATTGCCTGGAACAAACCCAGCAGCCTGCTCCTTCTCTTTCCCAGGCTATTTTTATCCTCCTCCCAATGACAGATTGAGGGCTTCAAAAACAGCCCCGTGAACTCTCTCCTGCTTCCCCGCCATGGAAATTACTGCACAGCGGTTCAAAATGGGAGACCAATTTGCAAAACAAATAAGTCTCCGATTAGCTAACAAGCGGCAGGCTGACCTTACAGGGACCCTTTCATTAGGAGACACTTATTTCCCAATACTTCTCTATAGAGCACCGATTAAGTGCATTGGGATGGAGGGAGCTACTTCATACTGTTTTAATGAATTAAATATACGCTCCTGTTTGGCTCTTAATGTTAGAAAAATATTAAGTACAGTAATTGTCACATTCCCAAAGCCAGTCATCTCTCTACCTAGCCATTCAGCTCTACTTTCACCTTCCCACCACAAAGTTTAATCCGTTAATGTGCTTCTCATGTCGCGGTATTTTCCTCCATTAACACCAGCCCATCAAAGCATCCCCCACCGTCCGACTGGGCGAGGGAGCACAACGGCAGCGGAGCGAAGGAGAAGACTACGTGATCACAAGTGGTACAGGGAACTCAGGAGCTCTCTCCTCCGGGTCTCCTCCCGCTCTCCGAGTGTACCCCAGGATACAGAGGAGAGCTGCAGGCCCTGTCCCAGCCATGAGCTCCTGATGGGCCTTTATCTTCTGCTCCTCCTCCTCTCGGCATCCGCAAACACAGAAAATGGGAGATGTGCCTCCACAGCCGGGGCTCAGCCAGCCCATGCTCCTGCCCGGGGTGATGCTGTCAGAGCAACGTGGCTCCCAAGGGACGCAGGGAGGTTTTGGGGACAGGTCAGAGGGGCTCAAGTGGAAACATCTTCTCCTGGGATGTTCCTCGNACAGAAAGCGGGAGATGTGCCTCCACAGCCGGGGCTCAGCCAGCCCGTGCTCCTGCCCGGGGTGATGCTGTCAGAGCAACGTGGCTCCCAAGGGACACAGGGAGGTTTTGGGGACAGGTTAGAGGGGCTCAAGTGGAAACATCTTCTCCTGGGATGTTCCTCGGCCTGCTCTGCTAAGGCGATACCCACCTTTGACTTCCTAGAAGCACGTCGCCTCCCGGGACCTCCGAGGGGTTGAGAAAAAGAGAAGGGGAACAAATAACGACAAGGAAACGGTGGAGGAAGCAAGCGACCGAACGTCCCGGCCACGGGGCCGGCTGTCCTGAAGCTCTCCCCCGCTGCCCACGGGGCTGCAAACCTCACGCGTTACGTTGATGTGCCTCTGACTGGCATGTAATTTAATTACTGCATGCTTAAAAGATTAAATCCGCGATTAAAAGAATTTATATGGATTAGCACAGGATGATTTTAAATCACTGCCAGCTCACGGCAAAGCAAACCGGCAATCCGCAACCCGCAGCAGAAGCACCGGCGACGCGAAGGGCTGAGCGGCAGCCCCGGCCCCGCTCCCTGTGCCAGCCGGCCCCGCTGCTGCTCGGGGAGCGGGAGAGCCGGGCACGGGGACCTGCCGGGAGCCCCCAGCCCCTTCCCGCCACGGCCGGCCCCGTGCCGGCGGCAGCGCAGGCACTGCCGCAGAGACGGGAGTGATTTCACCTTCCCGGCACGCTTCTCTCCCCATCCATCACTCCATCGCACACATCGCTGCTTGAGAGCATTCCTCTCCGAGTCCCCAGTCGTGAATTTTAGGCCATTGCTAAGCCTATCGGTTATTTTTCTTAAGTCACTTATTAGATGTCCCTTTATGGGGGAAAGAAAGAAGCTGGATGGGAGGAAAAATAAAGCATGCAAACTGGGAAGATTTACAAAATAAACTGGTTTAAATCAAATTCACAGGTCTCCAGCTAAAGCTGTGATCCAGAAAACATTATTGTTTCCCTCTCAGGGGTGAGAAGGAGAATGCGAAATTTGTTTTCCTGTGCTGGGAGGATCACGGGCGGCATTTTCATCAGCCTGCTCCTTCCAACACAGCCCTTTACAAACCTTCATCCCTTCCCACGCAGCCGCCTCCCCTGGCTGCCGTGGCCGTCCCTGGCACGGGCAGGGCTGGAGACCCAGCAGGTCCAGGGCCAGCCCGGCCAAACGGCTCCGTCGGCTCAAGCAAGCATTTTGCCGCATCTCTGAGAAAATCCCGCTTTCCTGGGCAGTGACCGGAGCGGCCGCTTTGCCCCTCTCGCCTCCCACCGCAGAGCGCGACAGCCGGCGCTGGTGCTCAGGTTTGCCCTCGCTCCGCTCGCGGGCTGGCCGGCAGCCGCAGGCACGCGCCCACGTGGGCAGCCGCAGCGCCGTCTCCTGCAAATCCCTGACGGCTGGACGGGGTTTGAGACGCCGGCCAAGGACACTCATCCAGCCATCTGCTAATAGCACGGCCGTGTGAGGGTGCTGAGAGCAGCCTCCCGACCTCCCGGCCTCTGCATCGCTGCTGCGTTAGGATACACTGGGTATTTTTGTTCGCAGTATTGCAGTGCAGTACTGGGCCCTGTGCAATCTGTTTGATTTGAAATATTAGTGAAGAGATTAGAAACAGTGCTCATGATTTTGTGATGCATATGGTAATTAAAGTGTTACATTGCAATTATGATGTAATTAAACTGTGGGATGCTCTTCAAGATGCAATTGCCACTCATTTGCATAACTGACGGATTTGCTTATTATCACCCTTTTAATACATGTATTAAAAAGAGCATCAAGAGCGTCGACTATGGAAGCTTGCAGCAGCTCTACCCAGCGCTCAGCCTTCCTCCAGCACACCGCAGGGCCCCGGCTGTCGCTCCCCGGCCCCGACCGCTGCCAATTCACTTCCCCGGCAGGGCTCCCCCCGCCAGGGCTCCACAGAGCGGCTCCGCCGACCACCAGCCCCCCCGAGCGCAGCCCTGGGCAAGGACCCCGGCTGGAGCAGACAAACCTTCACACACATCCACACTCCGTGCAGCATTGCACTGGGTCCCCCTCTCCCTGCAGCCACTAAACAGCCTTTGGGGCACCTCCGTCCCCACCAAACGCTGCCAAACTCCCCCCTGCTCCGTAGCCGCTGGGCTTTTTATTTCAGAGAAAGAGGTTTTCCCCTATTCCAGCCTTCCTAAGCCCGTTCTGGGTTATTCACCCTTTCAAGGATGCTGTTTGGGGGTGCCAGCCTGGGAAGCCCCAGCAAACCTGACCTTTCCAAGAGATTAATGCAAATCCCTCCCCACCAGCTGTGCACATCTGGCACGGTGCAGCCACCGAAAGGTACGCTGTGTGTGCAACAATTACCCTCAGTCATGCAAAGACCCTTCTGCATCTGTACATTTCTGTAGGTACTGAAAAAAAATCACCTTATAAAATAAGACTGATATTCTCCTCTTTAAACTCACCAGAACTTCCCCTGAGGAGCTAAAATAAAACCACCCTCAGAACTGGGCTGTCCATAACCTTGTCCCGATCAGGCTGTGAGTGGGCATCACACGCGAGAGGGAGGTGGGAACACGCTGGGGCAGCCCGGGAGTAACGGCTCAGGAAGAGAAATCTTCACTGAAAGCCAAATCCTGCGTCTGGACTTTGCTTTTATCCGGAGAAGGCCATGCCTTAAAACATCCCTGACAGCTGGTAATGCCTCAATCTGACTCACTGAAGAGCGCACAAGAAAAGGAGAAAGGACGTTTCAAATGGTTCCTTTTATCTGCTGTTTTAACCTGCACTGAGCAACACGAGATTCCTGAAAAATGTGATGTCTGGTATTCTGCAGAAATAGATCTATCAGGAAAATAACGGTTCTGCTTTGCGAGGACGGCGGGTTGGGCTCTGCGAGGTGCGGAGGGTTTCATCCCCTGCCTGGCGAGACCCCAGAGGACGTGCCCAGGTTTAACGCTCCGCAGCACAGCGGGGCACCGGGCACGGTGGTTTGGTGGCACGCGGGCAGGAGATGGAGCAACTCGCGCCGTCGGACCCGAGAGACGCACGGCTACAATCCAGGGCTCTGCCAGGCTTGCTGCTCAAAGACGTTCTGCACTTTCTTAAAAATGCATTTGTCTGCGTAATTGCCTTCCCAAACGATATCTTTCCTTTCATTACAGATTCTGTTAGCCTGCCTAGGAAAAAAAAAATGAATATTGATTTAGGCAAATAAGACTATCTCCGTTTAGACTCTGAACACATCCACGCGGTCCAGGATCGGGCCCCTGGCTGCAGCAGGACTGGGAGCCGCTCAGCCGCCCGGCGCAGAGCTAACAGGGCTCTTCTGCCGCTGCGAGGAGCCGATCGGCTTCCTCCTCACCCGAAAATGCTCTTCGGGGAAAACCAGAAAGCATTTTGCTATATGCATTGCTGAAATTCCAGCTGCGCTGCTGGGAGGCATTGCAGCAGTCAGCGAGTCTTACAAAACAGGTACAAAACGAGCACGGCCGCTCCGGTTTCCAGGCGTTTTTGGGGAATTGTGCTGCAGAAGGAATTTCAGCTTTGCTTTTCGCCCCCTTCTGAGCAGAGCCGACCTGAAAAATCGCAGCCTGACGTGCAGCCCGGCCAGGCTGGCAGCCACGGCTCTGCGGCGGCTGCAGCACCTCACGGCGGAGCTGGCGCTGGCTGTGCCGGCAAGCGGGGGGGTGCCCTGGGGTGCTGGCGCTTGGGGTGCCCGTGGGGCACTCGTTCGTCTTCAAGGGAATACGATCACTGCAGGCCCAACTCGCCGAAGATTTAGTACAGCTGGAGCTTAATTCCAGTTATATAAGGACTTGTCAAAGTTAGGAATATAAGTCATCGGTGAAAGGATTTAGATGTATGGCTCCGTGCTTCTCTTTTTAAACTTTCTTCTCCCCCCTCCCTTAAAAAACCGCTGTCACGAGGCAGCAGCACTGCCCGCAGGGCACCGGGGCCGGAGTGGGGATGACCTTTCTCCGGCACGGCAGCGGGCGACGGTGCTGGGAGGATGCACGCTGGGTGGTTGGTACCCAGGCACCTCCTGTGCGGGATGCAGGGGCGGTTTCTGGGCTCTGCCCACAGCCGCGGCCGCAGCGAGGGAGGAGGCTGCTGCTCCCCCTCCAAACCAGGCTCGGGAAGTGGCAAGCGATGGAGGTCTCCATCCATCAGGTCAAACGCCAGTGTGTCAATTGCCAGCCCCCTGTGAGCCCTCATGGCCGAGAAAAAAACATTTATAGTCATTTAGAGGCAGGTAGGGGAAAAGCTTTCCCCCTTCTCTCTAAGCTACAACAGATCTATGATGGGGCTTTTCAAACTTCAGCATCCCCATGGTAGCCAGCGTGTCGGGCCTGGAGGCGTAAATAAATGACTCCTCACCAGATTAAAAGATATATGGGACAGCCCAGAAGTGCTGTAGCTGAGGCACAGCCGAGGGAGTGCTGAGCGTGAGCCGGGCCATAGACCGCTGGTGCCGGGAGGGTGCCCGTGGGCTGGTTCGCCCCGGCAGAGCCGCCTGGGAGCCCCGTGCCCCGGCGAGGCGCTGGGATGCTGGCTCCCAACACAAGCCCTGAGCAGCCTGCAGCACTGCCCCCGCCCCGGCGGCACCCTCCCTTTCCCCATTTACTTCGGGTTAGTTGGGAAACTGTAGAAGCTTGCTAATTAAAATTGATGTCGTGTTCACCAGAGTCCAGTTCCGCATCGAACCCCTGTTGCTTCCTTCTCCCCCAGAGCAGGTCTACCATGTTTAGCCAACTTTTAGACTCATTAGCAAAAGCAGATGCTTAGATCCGCAGTCCCTAATGACTGTAAATGAGAGTATTAGTTTATTGATTGATGGCCTAATTGTTGCCACCATGACCACAAGTGATAGCTTTGAGCCCAAGTGCTCTGTGCTGAGGATACCCATCCTCTGGGGGAGAGGGGGAACGCCGTGGCGGCTGGGAGCCGGGCGAGCGGGATGGGCCATCCCGCAGCACCCGGGATGTGACCCGCAGGCAGACTTCCAAATTATTCCAGCATCTGAACGGTCAAGCAAAAGTTAATTAAATTACACCTTACTCAACAGAGGTCAAAGCCTTTGAGTGCACGTCGATGCGTAACCTTTTGCGGGGAGCACTGACTTGCGCGTGCTCTTCGCATGGTAATGAAGAGGCTGATGGGGCCTCTAAACCGGTGACAGCCCAGTCCCCGCGCCGCTCTGCCGCTGCTGGGACCTGTGCCTGCGTGACCTTCAGCCCCGCTCCTGCGCCAGCACCGTGACGGACAGTCCACAGAGCGCTCGCTGGCGTGATTAACTGTGGCTCGACTTGAATTTACAAGCATTTAATTTTCAGGCATTTACAACCTGGCCCTGACCCAGGCGGGCACAAACACCCCCCTGAAACCAAGAGGTTCTGAGCATGTGCCCGGACGGAGCCACGGGAAGACATCGCTGACTCGGGATGCTCTTGGGGAGACAAGATGCATTGCTAGCGGGAGCTGGCTTTGGCCGGTGTCGTATCACAAACAAGACCGAGAGCTGCCGCGCTGACCTGCAGAGGCTGCGAACGGTGCCGGTGCCCTGCCGGCTTTGGCAGGCAGCCGCCGCGGGAACTGCTGCACCACGCACCCGGACCCCCAAAACGCTGACGCAGCATCGCGTCTACCCAGCGGACTTTGGGCAAGAGAAATAGCTGTGAAGAAAGCAGCCTCTGCCTTAGGAGTTTGGCCGATGTTTCTCCAACACCTAAAAATCAACAGAAAAAAACAGATTTGCAAGAGGATTTAAGAGGCATCAAGTTGCCTGGATACCAGATCTTGTAAGTACCCAAAAAGTAATTATAAAGCAAGAAATCTGTCTCAGCTAAGCAGGTGGATGGGAAATTGGAAATCCATTTGTGAGAGACTTTCTGCTTTCTAACAAGACAGGTTACAGCTCACCCCTGCTTGCGGCAGCCGCACGCTCCTGCTCCCGACCCTCCCTGCCTGCGCCGGAGGAGAACGCTGCAGCTTTTCCCCGGCAGCCCCAGCTCCGTACCCCTCACACGCCGCAGCGTCTGCCCGTGCAGCCCTCCGCTCGCACTCCCGAATGCAAAGCTGCGGTGGCAGCAGCTCCTTTCCACCCCAGCTCGCCCGCCTCCGCAAGGCGAAGGCTCACACAACCCGACTCACTAACGCAGTATCTGCTCCCCAGCTTCGCGCGCTGCCAACGACCCCTCCAGATGGCTGGCACGCGCGTGTCCCCCGAGTCCCCAATTAGCTGCGCGGGCTCTGCTCTCCCCTGGCAGCCGCACAGCTCCTGCTCTCGGGGCCGCGCCGTGTTTACAGCCGCCCAGAGAACCTCTCCTGCGCGGCGGCGGGGAAGCTGGCAGCGCGGCTCAGGGATCGCCGGAGCCGCTTCCCTCGACGTCCTGCCCCGCCGCGTTGCGGGGTCTGGCCGAGGGAGCCAGCTGGGCACTGCCACACCAATTAAAATAAAAACCTGATGGCCCTGCCAATGAGAAACCCATTTTGAAACCTGCAGGCCTGGTGTCTTCCTCTTGGGAAATGAAAAATCAGAAAGAAAATGCCCCCTCTGCAATCACAGGATCCAGATTCCTTCGCAAGGACTCACCCCAAGCGGAGCAGGCTCACATCCGCCAGGAACGACTGCGCCGTCCGAGAGCACGGACTCCTCGGGGACATTTTTGGNCACATCCGCCAGGAACGACTGCGCCGTCCGAGAGCACGGACTCCTCGGGGACGTTTTTGGACCAGAGCGGTCAACTTCACGAAGTATCCAACAAAAGTCTCCCTGTGACCTCCCCAGTTCTTCTGCCCTACATCCCAGTTTCAAAGCAAATATTGCTCCCAGCAATAATTGGGAGTAAGAAAATTTGTTTCATATCGATAGTGTTTCAGGTGCTTTTGAGGGATAAGCCCCAAACATTTACTTATGTAAGAGTGAATATATTTACGCACACACAGGTAAACCGAAGTGCTAGGAGACCGGTACCTCACGCACGACACCGAGGTTCAAGGGAGCACCGCTTTTACAGACCAATTTCCGTCCTCTGTCACAAATATTTCCATTTTAATAATCTCCAAAGCAATAATTTTTCAAATCCCATTTTCCTCTTAATGCTCGTTCCCACTTTTTGCATTTCACTCAATAAAACCTAACTACTTAATTTCCCTTTGCTCTCCTGCCTCTTCTCACCACGTCCAGCCCGGGTGCACCAGGGCACGGTGAGCCCGGTGCGGCTCTCGGCATGGCCGTGGTCTCTCTGTTCGAGGACAAGTCATTTTTCCTAGCGCAGATCTCGCTAGGTGTGCTTCCCTGGGTACACCCCACTTAAATCCTTAATTAATTAAGGTGCCGTATTTCAAAAGGCAGGTGGCAGGAGGGATTCGAGCCTTCTGCAGGCTGTGAGGCACCAGGAGAGGTAGAAAACCAGCAGAAAAAGCTCTCTCCTCGCTGGTCTCCCCACCTCAGAGCTGACTCAGCCTCCCGGTGAGCCCGTGTTGCTGAAATTTGGCCACGCACCTTTCCATACTTTGAAGACCGAGGTGCAGGGGAGCTTCAAACACTTCCAAGGGAAGAATTCAGCACGAACGGGGTGGGAGCAGAAACGAGGAGGAAAAGCCTGGTGGCAGCGAGGTCCCGGCTTGGGAAGTCTGCTCAGCTCCAAGCTACACACGGACACACGGACACACAGGCTCCTTCTCCCTCTCATTCACTCAGGAAAATTCCATTCCGGGATCCCTGCTTTCCATGCGATATTTCTTTCTACAATAAGTCTCCTAAGTCTGCATTTCTGAAGTCAACATTTCTGACCTGACAAAGGGCAGGCTGGCAACACTCCCTGTGTAAATCAGCTCCTTAACGCCCTGATAGGAAGGGCTTCGCTGCCTTACTCCAGCTGGGGAACGCAGCGAAACCTATGTGAAATACCACTGCGGGATGACAGGCAGCGTCATGCCATGCGATGGGGGCTGGCGGAGGCACCCAGGAGGACGTCAGGGCTGCGGTAGGTGTAGCAGTAATCCTACGGCAAGAGGTGACCTTGACCCAGAAGATTTCTTCTTATTTTTTTTTCTTTTCACCTCTCCGCAGCACCGGCAACACTTCTCTTTTTTCAAAGGCAAATTCCAGCTCCAAAGAAACGAATTGCTAAACATTTATCACAACTTGCCTGGAGGTATGTAAAATACAAGAGGAAATCTCTCCCCCTCGCCTCCCACTGCACCCTACCCCGATGCAAGAGGAAAAGTCATTTGAGTGATCTTAGCAGAATCAGAACAAGCATTTAGTGGTCTTTAAGGACCCATAAACCACTTCAGTAGTTTGCTGTTTTATATCTGACTATCTTCCACATTAGCCATTTAAATTAAAACATTTATAATTAATTGAACAAATCATTTCCTCTTGCCCCCTTTGGGGACTGAAGCACGTAAGTCTTCAGTAAATTTTAGTCTCTTAAGCAACGGGGGTATCCGTTCCTTTTATAGGGCTTATTCTCCTGCAGGGTGGGAACCAAGGGCAGGCACAGAGCAGTTTTAACTGGAAAATCAATTGATAGGAAAGACAAATTAACGCGTGTTTTTTCAAAAGGGGAAATGAGAAAGGGAGCTCAGCACTCAGAGCCTGCCCTCCCCTCTGCCCGCGGGAGCTGGCTGCGATGCAGGCAGCCTTGGAGCCACCGCCGCGCGCAGGAGCCGCAGCCCGGCTCTGGGCAGCCACCGCGGCCGCTCGGGAAAAGCGTCCCTACATTCTGGGAGCGCTGCGGTGGTGGGAAGCCTGGGGTGGTGTGACCTGCCAGGGGTCCCGGCTTCGTACTGCGGTGCCAGAGCTGCACCGGGGCAGCCCCAAGAGCAGCGATGGGGAAGAGGGAGAGGAAGGGCCGTGGGTGGGGGCTTGGCAGGAGAAAGGGAGCCTGGAGCTGAGCCCGGACGGGGCGGCACGGTCCTGCCCCAGCCTCGCGCAAGGAGGG
Source organism: Himantopus leucocephalus (assembly GCA_003993805.1). Taxonomy (NCBI): domain Eukaryota; kingdom Metazoa; phylum Chordata; class Aves; order Charadriiformes; family Recurvirostridae; genus Himantopus; species Himantopus leucocephalus. Next base: position 5,800,852 of record RSEF01000023.1, on the reverse strand, counting down.
GGGCACGCACAGCACAGCACCTGGATGCAGGACTGTGAAGACGACACGTTGATGTGCAGGGTTACCCCAGCGGGAAACTCTGCCTGCAGTGCACAGAAGACGCAGGTCGAGGGCTAATTCTGCCTATCGCTTCCAAAGAGCCACTTTCAGATAAGAAGCTTAAAGAGAAGGATTATCTGGGCAGCGTGATCTTCCCCATCCCGCAACTGCTGCCAAAGACAACATCGGCAAGACCCAGCGATGCTGGGAACTAAAGCACTTCCTGGAAAAAGATGGTCCAAACAACCCTACCTGAGACAGCCCAGAGAGGGGGTCTGTGTGGCAAAGCCACCCCCCAGAAGGGGCAGGCTGGGACCGTCACCGCAGTCTGGGCTGCTGCACGCCACCCCCGGCCACTGCGGGAGCCGGGCGGAGGCAGGTGCGGCACTGGAGCTGCGCGTTGGGGCAGGGATGCACGTGCAATGCGAGTGCCAAAGGGAATCGGAGGAATGCACCAGGATAAAAAAAGTAAAGCAAAATCAGACCAAGGCTCAGAAACCCCATCACGAAGAGGACCAAGAGCAGAGGGGCTCTGGCAAGGCAGGTCGGATTGGGCTGGCTGGCAGCTGGGCAGGCGGAGAGCGGTGTCCAGGCAAGCAGGGGATGAGCAGAGGGACAAAACTCACCCAAGGTACACCACGCACGGGACCGCTCCGCATGGGTGACAGATGGGATAACCCCCAGTTGGGCTCAGGAGCCAGTCCCGAGTGTCCCGGGGACGGCTGGTCTGGGTGGCAGCTCTCTGCTGGGCTGCCTGCAGAGGTGGAGGAGCTCTGAAGAGCCCTGGTCTTCACAGAAAATACAGTTTATTTTGATGCCCTGGAAATGCCTTTGTCAGCAGATCTATTCTTTCATTGTGAAAAAGCCTATTAACTTCTGCTTTCTACTTCTATGGGAATTTATTCCTCCATCAGATCTTCAATATAAAAGTGCTTCCCTTACGGAGATTGATACCGCGTATATGAAAAGCTCCGTGTGCCTCTGGGCGAGGCGGTCCCTTCCCTTAGGAAGGATGAAGGATGGCTTTGAGAGCAAAGCACCGAACAGCTCGAGAAGATGAAATCTCAATTCCAAGGTCTGCTCTGACATGCTGGTGACCTTGGGCTGTCACCGGGGTCCCCGTGCAGCGCAGGACGTGCTGAGCTTTCAGCAGGAGAGCAGTCCGTGGGCGCTGCTGGAACCTCACCGCACGCGTGCCCCGCGCAGGGCAACATCCCCCAGCGAGGGGCGAGCGTGCTGGTAAAGCTTTACAACCCCGTCCCCTGCTGCGCAGCAGGCCCAAGAGTGGGGAGAAATCTGGGGGTNGCAACATCCCCCAGCGAGGGGCGAGCGTGCTGGTAAAGCTTTACAACCCCGTCCCCTGCTGCGCAGCAGGCCCAAGAGTGAGGAGAAATCTGGGGGTCATAGGGGGTCTGCCACTGCCCTGCGCTGCTGGCGCTGGCTCCTGGCCGGTATCGGAGGGGAGACGACAGGCGGCTCTGCTCAGCCCCGGGCTGAGCTCCGCAATGAAGCAGAGCTCTGCACAGAGCTGATGTGATGCTGTGACTTCAGTCCCAGCCACGCAAAACCAAGCTCCTTCCCCCGGTTCAACCAGTTAATTGGGAGGTAACACCGCTCGTGGCATTTGACGGATTTTGTCCCTTCACTCACAACCCAAGTAACACCAACGTGTGCAACACCCATTGAAGTACCCACGAGTGCCTCTGGGCACACCGGGCTGCCTGTGACCGCTCTGGTGTCAACGAATGAAAGACAACAGGAGGAGAAACGCGCTCGACCAGCTGCCTGTGTCTCCTGAGCCGCAGAGCGAGCAGCAGGCTGGAGACAGCGCGCTCCTACCCTGCACGGAGACAAACTGCTTTACCAGCCTGAAACCAGGTGGAGGGAGTCATGCCTGCCTTCAAATGGCTCCACTGTCCCCCGTGCCAGGCAGCGGTGGCACAGCACGTGGGGGCTGGCGTGATGGGCAGTGCCAGCGCAGCCCCCACCGGGCGAGGGTCCTCGTCTCGGCTGCTGTACCCCCTCGAGCATCCAGAGGACAGCCTGGTCCCATCCCAGCCCTCTGCCACCAACTGGTCCTCTCTGACCAAAGGACAGTGCTGGTGTGGACCCCCCCACACTCCTCCTGCATCCAGACCCACCGGTCTCTCCGCCCGTCTCTGCTCGGTGCCCAGCGGCACCCCCTGAGCTCCCGGCTCCCAGGGAGCAGTGGCCTCGCAGTGTTCCGGCTCCCACAGCGGGGACCAGGGCGAGATTAAAATAATAAATAACAATAATCATCTGCTCGGGCCGTTACAGAACGGCATTGCCATGGCAACCGCCTGCTGGCAGCGATGCTGCCTTGCTGATGGGAAGTATTTTCTTGGGACGGATGCAAATTCCTCCAATGCGACCCCAGTGCAAGCGTGTCACTGCTTGGGGAAAGGCTGGCGCGTTGGGAGAGGGTGACACGGAGAGGCAGTGACAGGGACAGGAGTGAGCCCTGACTGCCCATGCATATCTACTGCAAAGGGGGGGCAACCACGAACAGCCACACCGGAGCACCCCAGCAGCTCCGCATGGCCCCGACACCAACGTGTGACACAGCCAGGCAAGGATGGCTTTTTGAGTCCAAGCGACAGAATAAATTCTCACTCACAAACAGCCATCACGTTGCTTTTAATTATCAGGAAAGGTCCCGAAGCATCGCAGTCTGTTTAACTTGGGCTGACGGAAACATATTTGTCACAGCTCCATTATTTTTTTTTCCTGCTGCGTGTTTTTTTCCAGAGCAAACCAGCTGGAGCGACGAAGCCACGCGGGGCCGGGGGGAGCGGACAGGGCGTGCTAACCCTGGACAACTGATCCGCGCCCGGGCTGCGGCTCTGCCCGCCGCATCCCACTGCTGAGCCGGGACCCAGGCAGGGTCTGGGCTGGGGAACGTGACAAAAACACTAAGTGGGAACCTCTCCCGGCTCTGCATGAAACACAGCATCCACATTAAAAAAAAAANAAAAAAAAAAAAAAAAAAAAAAATTTAAACTCAAAGATGCCCAGGCTGAGAGTGCTCCTCTGAAACGTGGTGCCCTGGAGAAGGGGGTCACATCACCGCTGCCTCCCTTTTTATCTGCCCAGAGTCAAATTTAATGTGCTACAGCTTTATACCAGGCACTCCCAATTTAATCATCAAAATACCTTGCAGGGGATTAACTGCCAGTTTCCTCTCTTAATCACTATCGATATAATGAGACGACAGTCAGCTTTGCGAGGAGAGGGGGACACATATTTGTCAGGAGGCCTTTTGCCACTGCTGTGGCTCACTCTCCGTTTGGCAGAGGCTTCGGAGCTCATCGGCGACGGAGCAGATTCAGATGCGGAGGGGATGGGAGCAGCTTCGCAAGGGCAGGTTTCCACCGTCCTCTCGCCCGCAGCTCCGGCCAGCGCAAGGAGGAGGACTCCAGCCTCGGTCCCTTGATCTGCACCGAGTACTGGGACCCAGGAGCCATGGCAGGGACCGGGTAGCAGCAGGCCAGCCTCGGGGGCAGGACACACGTGTGACATGGCCAAAGGAAAGCTGGACTTGTGCCCTCAGAGTTGAAGCAAGAGAGGTGAGGTAGAGACACAACGAAATCTCTGAAAAACACCTGCCCTAGGAAAAACCCTCACTCTGCTGCCGCAGCATCTGCTGCCTGCTGGGACTGTGCCCCTCCGAGGGGACAGGGACCTCGGGCATGTCTAGCTGGAGGCAGGCAGAGCACTGTTGGGGGGTTTTGGGGCTCAGGGCTGCTTCAAATGCAGGTTTTCAGTAGTTCTGGGTGAGGGCCAAGCCCTGTCCACAGGAAAAGTTTGCCCCAAACCCTGCCTGGGAGCTCCTGCTCTTTGTGCCCGAGCCCAAAGGAAAGCAAGGGCAGAGCATCCCCCCCCCGGGGGGGACACACAGAGAGCCTGGGGACCTCTGCCATCGCCCCCGCTGCCATCCCCCTGCCCTGCACTGCAGGACCCCGAGAGGCTGCCAGGAGGGCTGCCCTCCCCCCTCCATCCCCTTCAGCTTCCAAAATAAAAAATAAGAAATTAAAAATTTATTTCACCGAGCCTTAAATCCCTCAGTAAAAGAAATGCTCAGGCGGCAGGAGAGCACCAGACTTAATCCCCAGATAGTTTCGCTCCTTTTGTTCCAGCGGGACAACAGCTTTCAGAGACGCTGGCTTCCCGTGGGAAGGCTCCCGCGCCAGCTCACCTCTCTGCCCTGCTGCCACCTGAGCCCATGGACGTCACCCCAAATCCCAACCCCAGGATGGCTTTTGCCATCCACAAGGAGCCAGCAAAGTCTGTAAACTCCGGTCAGCATTTACCCCGTTCCTGCTGGCGGAAGCTGGGTGGCTGACACTGAGACGATAGCCCTGCCTATAAATCATATTTTGCCCAGATTTAGAGGAGAAAGGAGCTATTATGAGAAATAGATCAGAAGTGACACAGCTCATTATTACGAGGTGAGTCCAAGTTGGAGACAAGGGCAAAGTTAATAGAAAACGTATCCAATCCACAATGGTAACTTTAATTGTTACCACTAATGAAGCCTATTTAGGATGGATTATGTATCTGGCACTTCAGATGCAGCCCTCAATTCATCTTCTGCGTCAGATGTCTCATTGCATCAGATCCAGAGGCAGAGGGAAGGTTTTTCCCCTTTCGCTGAACAACTAGGGTTGAAAAAAAACAAATTCTGCATAATCCATCAGCCGAGAGGACAATCTGTCCGGCCCAGGGCAGGGGCTTCGTGGAGACGATCGCAGAGGCCAACTCACCTCCCCAGCACAGCTGGGAGCTGCCGAAGGACCGGCGGCTGCAGCATCGGCACTGCGGACCTTGCTGGAGGGCAGCCGCCTCCTCACCTTTCCATCACCCACCACTACACTATTTCCAGCTACGACAGCCACCGAGGTGGCGGCTGAGGACCGCGGGAGGTGGCAGACGGCTGCGGCTCTGCCCTGGACCAGCCCCCTCCTTCCCAGCCTCCTCCCAGCCAGTTTTCTAGGCACACTTCTGGAATTAAGGACAAATTGTAATTACTTTCCTCAGTAACAAAACCTTTGGAGGAAAGGGCTGGTGATAGATTTCAGATTTTATCGGAGCTGACAAGGAGCATTATTCGCGCTGCACGAGAACTGGCACCTCGTCAGACACAGAGGTCTGTGGTGACCATTCCCCGGGGCACCAGCAGACACCGGGATTTATTTTTCTTAATATGGGAATTAAGCACATTGTCTTGTTCAGTTCCCTCAGCCCTGCTGAGCAGCGAGCCCAGCCCTGGCACATCGTCCCTGCTGGGGACGTCGGCACCAGGAGCCACCTCCTCCTGCCCCAGAGCAGGAGCTGCGGTGCGGGGAAACTCTCCAGTGGAGAGTAAAGCCACAGAAAGGAGAGACAGGTGACCTTCACAAAGAGCACACAAAGTTTCCTAACACTGAGTATAACGACACACTGGGCTACGGCACCCAGGGAGGAGGCAGAGCCTGTCACTGCAGCCCGATCCCATTTTGGGGCAAGGGCAATGAATTTCAGGATCCCTTTTCCACCTATTTTCTATGGCCACATTAACAAGACTCGCCCCACAAAGCAGGTTTAGGCTGTGCCCGTCTGCCGCAGCCAGCAACGTCCCATCCCTATGTAGGGGCCGAGCAGGAGGGATGCTGTGCTCCCGCTGCATCGCCTGCCCAGACGCAGCGCGTTCCCACCCCACGGCACATCCCGCACCTCCGCTCGGCTGCTGCCACCGCACCAGGGCTGCGCCACTCACGTTGATTAAAGTTATAATCAATGAACTAATTGAGCTTGTTCCGTTTGATCTCTTAAGCCGAGCTTTAAAGACCATCTCTTCCCACAAGTCACCTGCACACAAGAACCTCAGCTTTTCCTGTGCAGACTATATTTGTGGTCCATCTGGGGTTTTGCCCCCATTTAGGTGTTACTTGAAGCCATTTACTGAAACTGTTGATTGCTCACCAGGAGGGGAGGTCTCGGGTGCATTTCAGCCCTGTGCAGGGACGGTCTCTCCAAACTATTGCTTGAAAGGTCACTGTAACCCAAAAACAGTGAGAAGAAACTGCAAAGCGAGGAGAAAAGCGAGCCAGGGCTTTGGTGTTAAACTCCCCATGGAAGCGGGGCACTGCTGGGCTCTTCCCAAACCAAACCCAGCCGCAGGAGCTGCCTGGTCAGGGGTTTGCCCCTCCCTGCAAGGAGGCACGGCACCATGCGGGCACATCCCCGGTCGGCAGCAAGATGCTCCGGGATGTGGACAATGTCAGCGTACCCTGCTCTGAAAGGCAAGAGGGACCCCTCCAGCATCCAGCTCCTGTTTACTCCCGGGTTTGTGTTAGGCCCTGACTCAAGCGTCAGTAATTCACTCCCATTTAGTCTCGCTTTAGCTGGATGTAGTCATTCATTATCATGACTTCGTCATGAATTATAATGGCTGCTGCAGCCTCCCCCGGAGCAGGGAGCCGTTAGTCACCCAGCCTCAAATGGGATCATTCTCCCTTTTGTCCCCATTTTCCCTTCTCAGCAGCACTGTACAAACGGGCAGCAAATATATTTTCAGTGCGCTCAGGATTTTTTGCATGGCAAATCAGGGCAGAGGAATTAATTGTGAAGATGATTACTCGGCATTCGGGTGGGCGCCACAACTGTGCCCTGAGGAATTATTCCGTTGCCCTTTAGCAGGGCACAACGGCGCCGGCTGGAGTGGTGGCAGCTGGTGCAGGGAAAAGGGGTCTGGCAGCCCCGAGGACCCCCACACCACCACCGCTTCCAAGCACAAGCACAGGAAAGGGGTGTTGAAGCTCCCATGCTGTGTGGGAACATGAGCGTCCCACTGTCCTCCAGCTGTGCTCACCCTGAGAACAGGAGACTGAAATCAAGTGAGTAATGGGAGCCACTGGAAGTCTGAGATGGATGGATCCATCTCATCTTCCATCCGTTGTATCCATCATCCCACTGTATTTTATCTCTGTGTCCCTTTAAATAATGCTACTTGCTTTCCATTGTGGAGGGAAAAGAAGAAAAAAAATCGATTAAAAAGAAAAGGAGGTGAGGGGGGAAAAGGATAATTATGTTCCACAAAAATTAGGGAAAAGAAAAATGATGTAAAGAAATTACTTCTCATATAAAAGGGTATTTTATAATGGACCTTTAAAGCATTCCATCAAGTAAAACCAACACATTTATTTGAAGTGTTAAAGAGGAACCTTCAATCAATCAGAGAACTTCATTTTTACACTGTAATGAATTCAATTGACCTTTGTGTTGCAAAGATACGGTGGTGGAGGCAAGGGGGGAGCCTGCTCGGAGGCACGGCAGCATCGTTATCGCTGTGGGTGCCTGTCTGCCCACTCCAGCCTGCAATCCCCCACAGGCCACGCGGCCGGCCGGGGGAGATGCCCTTCGCAGCCGCAGGAGCTGCAGCCTTACTTGGGATTTAAGGAGTCTTTAAGGAGAGTTCCGACGCGACACTCAGGGAAGGGACCAGCCACTGCGGTGAGAATGGGCGTCACTGGAACCTCACTTGGAAGGGGACGCTTCTGTACGAAATCCTGAGATTAAACCTCTGCTCTCAAAGCAATTATTGCCAGTTAATGTGAGCTGGGAAATCGTCTCTCCCTTCCCACTGATTGAAATCCCATTTTGTCCCCCCACATTGCAAGTGGAAGGGCATTCACTTAGTAACCATGAAAACTAGAGATGAAGTCTGTGGCTCAAGTTTCGCTCCCGAGTGCTTTGGATGCATCGTGAGCCCACACAGGAGTGCAGCCAGAGGGATTTCGGGCATCGCATCGCTTAGGGATGCTAGAACCTCAGACCTGCAAGCGTTTTGGGAGCACGGGTCCATCTCTCCTGCACCGCTACAGCGGAGCGCCAGCGCGAGAACTGGCAGCTCCGGCAGAGCAGCCTTGCGCTGGGCATTGTCCATGCCGGGTCCCCAGATCCCCCAGGGACACTGAACAGTCCCACACCACCATCGGCCCCTGCCCGGGCTGCTTCTCTCGGAGGTGCAGCACCTTCCCCAGAACACCCGAGCCTCTGCAGCCCCCACCTGCCTTTTCTCCCAGTCATCTCCTGCATAAACACCAGAGCAAGTTCAAATAAAATGGTGGCTAAAAATACAGAAAAGGCATTTATTATTGAGGGAAGAATCCCTTGAATTGCACCCAGGCTAATTAACATTTATACAAAGTGCACTCATCACAAACATATATTAACCTTTGAAGCATATATAAGAGCAATTGGAAAGTATATAATGAGAGCAGAGAGACACCAGAGCACTAGACTTCCCTGCTGAAAATGCCACCCTTGCCTCCTCTTGGTTGAATTTTGAAGCAGTTTCCCCACAATTACCAGTTTTTCAGTGCTCCCAAGGAAGGTCCTTGACACCCCCCTGTCTCCCCGCTCAGAGCCGGGGGGGAATCGCCCACCCTGCCCGGAGGTTGCGGCTGCGCCTGGACACTGCCCATGGCTCTGCATCCCTCCTGCCTGCTGTTCCGCTGCGCTACGCCCCCAAGAAACAGCCATCGGTTCTCATGGTGAGCCACGCCGGAGAGCTCAGAAGAAAAATGAAGGATTCTAGTCCAAGATTTAAATTAAAATGGCAATCAATATCACTCCTGAAAGTGGAGAGAAGAGCAGCCATGATGCTGAGATGTCCTAATGATTCCAGTCAAAGTCATTAGCAAAGTTAGATCCCTGTGGGTTTTGGGGTTTTTTTTTGTTTTTTAATTGGGAATGGTGAGAGACACCCCCAGCATCCTCAAGGAAAGCAAGAGAAACATGAAAGACTGGGAAGACGTGGTATGGATCTCTATGTGCCAGTTGGGCTGGGAGGCAGCAAGGGAGGAGGAGGAAAAGGAAACTTCAGAAAGAGAAGTGCTGTATTTCTTCACCCCACTTACCTGTGCGGTGAGGAAATGGGTAAGTGGTCGATGTCACACCTCATTTAACAAGAAACTAATAATGATCAATACCCGCTCCTTAGCCTCCCCTGCCCCCACTTCATTACTGGAATTGGCACATTCCCACGGCAGCTCATTAGCACATGAACACGGCAAAGCCAAACAGATGAACGGCCATTTGTGGTGGAAGATGCAACTATTCTATCCTAACTACACTATCCTGTGGGGCAAGGCATGCAGCCGGGTCCCCCAAACAGCCTGCGTTTTAAAATCTGTACTATACTATATATAAATATATATAACACACACATATATATGAGCCCTTGGGGAGGTTCAGGGCTCTTTGTGAGAGGGCACTGCTCCACCACAGCCGTACCCTGAGGCAGGGTGGCATGGGCCACATCTCCCCACCATACCCCCAACAGCTCAACACACCACCGAATCCAGCGAGGGGTCAGGGAAGGAGGAGGAGGGGAAGGATCCATTTCAAGAGCCCTCACCGAGCCCAGGGCTTTTGTTTGCTCAGCAATCAAGAAGCACTTCTGATTTCGGTTGTGTGCAACTCCTCATAAATCCTCCCAGAGTCAACAAAAGCCAAAGTCATTTAACTCTGCGCTAATATAAAAGCGAGCAGGAAGGAGCTCACGCATGGCAGCGAGCACAAGACTTTCCAGAGGAACAATGAGGAGCAATTATGCTTATCGGGAACTGGGGTGGGATCCGGCACGTCTGCAGGCTGGTGCCAGTAATCACAGTTAATTTTACAAAGTCTGGATGACATATAGGGAAGATTTAGATGTTCTAATTACTCCGCTGAATACCAGGGGTGCTGCTGATGAGGGAGGCAGGCACATGCACATCCACACATACGCACTCAAAGCCAATTAAGAAAGAAAAACAGCAACAAGGAGCCTGCAGGCGCACAAGCTCTTCACAAAAAAATAGGGCTGAGCTGACCTACTCCATGCTGTAAAACACAGCAACCACCAACAAGCTGGAAGACTTCTGATGGCAAATTCCCAGCAGCGAGGATCCAAGAGCTTTGCACAGGGCAGGAGAGAATTCAAGCCATCAGCCAAGTGACAAAGCTTAATTTTTGGCTAATAACATGATGGTACCCAGCAGCCTCACGCACTGGGTATGCCGCCCACCCAGGGCCAGGAGCCACGACCTGGGACAGCAGCGAAGTGCTGCCGATCAGTGAAACCCTGCTTCTCCAACCCATAGTTTTCTTAGCTCTCACCAAGTGCCTGCAACACACTCCACCTCTGATGGAAACAGCCCCCAAAAGCCACCACAGCCCATCCCTTACAAGTCAGCATCGCGGCACTGACCTCCAGCCTCCCGCGACTGGCGCCGGTTCTGGCCAGCTCGCAGAGAGCCCGCAGGGCAGCACCACAGCCAAGCCCAGGACCAGCCCAGCCAGGGCAGCCCAGCGCTCCGCGACAGCCAGCTCCTCTCACCAGCACACCCCAGCACCGGCGTACCTGGGGCTGGTCCCTGCGCGGTCTGGCAATCCGGCTCCTCCACACAGTCCAAGAGCTCAGCGGGCAGCACTGGGGAAGGGGCTGAGCCACGCAGAAATACAACTCCATACACTTCTTCCTAAGTTAGGACTGTAACAGTTCCATTAAACCCCCCCTTTGGGATTTCACTTGTTTCTGGGTCAGTCAGACTCTCCCCAGTAGCACCTCCAACCCTCCTGGGCTGTTCTCCAGCTGCTCCAGGACAGAGTCTTCATAGCCAACATCCTCCTACCCACCAGCCCTGCCAGCACAGCAGAGAAACTGCTCCCCAGCAGCAGCAGCAGTCTCATTAAGTACCAGGTGGAAGGACTCATTTGCTTATTATTAGAGCCTTGAACCAGATGGAGTTGCTGATTTAATCACAACGTTCTCTCCTGACTAGTCTGAAACTCACCTACAGGCTCAACAGAAGACCGGAGAGCCATTAATAGGACACAGGTGCCTCTCTGTCCTCTCCTCCAGACTCCGTTGCTACCAAGTCCCCTGCCAGAGGAATATGGAATAAAGAACTCAACCCCGTAAAAATGAAGTGGACCTTTGGTCCTGGCGGGAGGGGGGGGAGGGGGAGAATTACCCAGAAAATCCAGCAGCAGAAATTCCGAGGTGCCTCAGCCCTGCGAGCGCCGGCACGCTGCACCGTGCACGCTCCGCGAGGGGAGACCCGCCAGCCACGGGGACGGGGATGCTGCCCGGACACAAAGGGCAAGAAGCAGGAGTTTTAAACAACCCCTGAGAAGCAATGCTATTATCAATGTTATTTATTGCAGAAAGTGGCATTAATATTACTACACTTATTAATACATAAAGCTGTAGCATTATTACTAAAACAGCTGCAAAACACTGTATTACTATTAATGCTGACATTAATATATTAATAATACGTTATTACTGGTTTGTTTCGCGGCTTACACTTCCCTGAAACAATTTTTTCGCACTAAGTTTTGTTCATGTTTGTTCAATATTTCGGCAAGTAGTTATGTCTAATCAGTAATCAGGGCCCAATTTTCTTAGACAGCGGACAAAGAGCGTTTGCCTGAAAAAGCTGGAAGCTTCGAAGGTGGCCCAGGGTCAGTGCCGGGGGAGGAGCTGGCTGACGAGGCCGAATCCTGGTGCTTTTCAACACGGCCATCAAAAAGGGGCACGTGTAAGCGGGGTACCCCAAAGCAGAGGCTGCGAGCGCTGCCTGGGGCGGGGGCTGCCACCGCCTCACCCCCTCTTTTGCAAGCCCCAGCGCGCTGCTCAGCGCAGCGGGGTCCGAGTCTGCCCTGGGCACGGTGACCGAGCCACCGAGACGTGGCAGCCTGGCACAGAGGCTCCGCCAGGAAAGCATCATAAATCCTGGCACCGGGTAAGTGACATTCTGCTGGGCACTCTCCCAAATCGCGCTCGTTCCTCACGCTGAAATCCTGCCCTGTTTTGGCAGCGGATGTGCAAGAAGGAGCAGGCATGGTTCCGCGTGCTTGTGCGGAAGGAAAGTCAGCGCGACGGAGAGCAAACGAGGCTGCGCCGGGCTTTCAAGGCGTCTCGAGATTTCTTTGCGAGCAAAGGCGGGCGTGATTGAGTTCAAAGTTACCTAAGGAGGAACTGGACCCTTTGAACAGCACGAGCCATTCGTCTTCCCTTCCTGGTGCCAGAGCAAAGCAGCCACGTAACGCAGCCAACCTCCAGCCAGTGCTGTGCTGCTCCCGAGACGGTCACCAATGCCCCCCCCCGACACTCGGTGCAGTCCGCGGGGCTGCTGAAAACCTCGCTGTGCAGTTCAGTCTTCACCCACGGAGTGGGAAATCGGCTGCACTGTCTCAGTCTTGCTGGATTTGATCACCAAAAAGCAGGATTGCCACGGCCACGCTTGTGAAACGGCGCGTGCTGGCTGACGCTTCCTCCTTCAGCAGCAGCTCCTGGAGTCAGGGGATGGTGCAGAATCTCAGCTGGTCTTCCAGTGACGCTTACGCGTGTGGATGAATGCCAAAAAGCACAATCTGAAAGACTTCACAAGCAGAAGACAAACATGAACATCAGTATTTCCTTTTTCAGTCTTGTCAGTTATATCGCAAGCTGTTGATTTATTTTGGGGCAGGGAGGGCCTGTAATTACTAAGGGCTGCTGGTCCTGTAATCCCTCGCTGGAGGTTATGGTGCAGAAAGGGAGATGTCAGTGAAGGAGAAGGACTTTGTTGTGCAGGAAATGGCATGTTTGAAATGCTGATATAGCTCACATCTCAGAGTAATACAGGTAACCTCTCGTTCCCCCCTCCTTGTCTTCTAGTATTTAAAAAACGTCTTTTTAAAACAGATAAATACATAGTGGAGGAACTTTTCATTTCCTCTATGGTCAGGGGCAAATATTTGCGCTTACAGAGATAAGAATTTGATGTTCCGGATAAGTGCAGACTTCTGCTGTCCAGAAAGGAGACATTAATGCAAATTCCTGTCCACTTCCATATTTAATAAAAGTATCACCGCCTTCATCTTGTTTCAGAAAGTCCTCCCATCAAACACCAACGCAGTGAGCTGGAGCTGACCATCCGCCTCCTGCGCTGGTGGGACGGACGGCTCACAGCTCCTAAAGCACTCGAGAACCATTTGCCAATGACGCTTCTTGCAAAATTGGGTCGGTGAGAAAACTGTAGGTTTGGCAACTGCTGAGAAGGACAGACAGACTCCACTGAGCCTGCAGCAGAGCCAGCACGGGGCTGCGCCTCCACCGCCGGCACCGGCTCCTCCACGCACCGTGCTTCTCCCGTGCCTGCTCCCCGTTGCTGCACAAGGAAAACAGCACCTATTTAGAAAGTGCTTTAAAGATACATGGCAGCAAACTCTAGCCAATAAGAAAGCTAAATCCTTAGATCTTAAATATAAAAGATCAAACACCTCCTAAAAAAAATACCCTGAAAAATTAAAGAAAAATCTAAAAGTACAGAGCTGAGTTTTAACCTTGATGCCACGCAGTCTGTGAAGAGATCTCTGTTGCTATTGATTTACGTGGAAAAGGCTCTGATGTGCTGCGGACGGACAGCGGGATGAAACGCCACGACGGAGGCAGAGATCGCGACCCCACGGCCTTCCGCGCTGCACGAACGCCCAGCAAAAGCAAGCAGAGTGGGAGTTTCTTTGAAATTCGTTTTGGTCTCAAAGAAGCCAGGACCCAGGGTGCTCCTTCCCGCAGCTGCTTTGAGTCACAGGTTTTTGCAGCGGAGCCGGGGGAGAGGCAGAGGAAGAGCCGTGCGGCAGAGCCCCCCTCCGCCCGCGCTGCCCGGCTCACGGGGACCCCGCTCCTCGCAGCTGGCTCACCGTAGATACTGCGAGTTTCAAATAAAAACCTTACTTATCTGGCTGGGGAGAAAGCACCGGCTTTTAAACGCTACATGTTCCAACAGAAAATACTCACCTCAGCCTCTGAAGAGCTTTACACGGAGCGCAGCCTCATTTTTTTCTTTAGGGTGTTTTTCCTCCCTCGCAATAAAAAGCATCCACCATCAATATCCTTCTAGGATTTTCTTTCCCTAATGTGCACACATGTTTTCCTCTTTCTCTCTCTTCTGTAGCTGTGCCATTGCCAAGGCTTTGACCTTTCGGAGCCAGCCGGGGCTGGGGAAGCCCCGCGGCAGAGCCGGCCGGGCAGCGATGCGGCGGGGGGCTGGACAGCCGCGTGGCCAGAAGCTGGGATCCCTCGGACCCGGGGAGACAAAAGCAAGCGCAGGTTTCTTTGTACAGCTCATTGCAATATTGTTGGCCGCTCACAACTGCTCCACTCCCTGTGAGTGCCGAGGATCTGCAGTGACCGCGCTAACCGGGCACTGGTGGGTGCCGTAACCTTGGGCTGGTGGTAGGACAAGACCCAGTTTGCCTTCCTGGATCAGCCACTACTTTACCGAGAACAATTAAAAGAATTATGCCACGGCTTTGTTCTCCCATTTGGATGTCAAAACCTTCCTCAGTGTTCGGTGTAATTAAGGCTACTGGCTGCACAGCTCCAAAATGCATCTGCCGCGGGGAGCGAGCTCACTGGGCAGGGCTGTGTGTTGGCCGACAGCCTCCGCAGAACATCAAACCCGGCAAGCTCCAGCCTCAGCTCCACTTCTTCACGCTGCACCGTGATTTCAAAGCACTTAATGGTGCAAAGCAGTTGGAGCAGCTCTGTATTTCACTGCAAATCAGCAGGGGGGTGTTGTGAAGACACAACGTGTTTAAGGTAACTCAACTTGGGACTCAGGCAGGACGTGACTGGCAATTCCAGTGGTCCGTCCATACCCACCCCGAACGGTGGCTTTCTTGATATAAGTGTATCTATGGGACAGCTTCACCGTTTCTCCAGGAAAGGCACTGAGGGGCACCACGGATTTCGGCTCCAGCAGGCGCAGCCCCGAGCGAGCTCTGCCTCGGGCCAGGGAACTCGCCAGCTGTGAACAGAAGGTGCTTAATTTCCTTTGCATGTCCCTATTTATGGGGATGTTTTATTTATTTCTCTATTCACTTGGTAATTGCCTGGTGGGTAGGAAGAGAAGGTGGTTAAACTGTTTTTTTTCCTCGGGTATTTGTTAATGCATTTTTAGCATTCCTACAGGCCCTGAAGCAGCAAAGCATGAATTTAACTTTGAACACACCCAGACGACATTTTCTAAGGCATGGAGGGGCTGAGGCCCCGACCCCCACGGGCCGGTGAGACCCCAACCAGCAAAGCCCCGACTCCATCTCCATGAGCACGTCCCAAACGTCCCCGCAGACGCCAGCGGCGCAGCAGCGGACCTGCACACGGGGCTGAGGGCGAACAGCCCGTCCCGGAGCGCGGCCGTCCCCGTCCCCAGCTGGCGCACAGGGCGCAGTCCCCGGGGGGACCCCCGGCAGCGCAGGCTCCTCTGGCTGCCTCTGCCGCGCTGCACGGCTGGCACCGGCTGCGGGACACAGCAGGGACACACACCGCTCTCCTCCCGGGGCAGGAGTCACCCTGCCATGGGTGATCTGTGCTTTCTCTCCTCCTGAAAAAGAACTGAAAAGCCTCGGCGGTATTTTCACAAAGGGGTCAGGGGAGAAAGAAATTGCACTGCTGTAAAATCATTGGGGTTAAGAAACCAATTTCCTTTCCAGATCTACCACTGAATACGAGGAGAATCCAGTCACTAATGACTTACAAAAGTTGAGGGCGAGAACGCAGTAGAGCTGCGAGGGGAACGACGCCTGGACCTCCCACCTCCCCGGCACATCTGCAGCCACTCTCCTCCCTGAAGAACACTCGGCGCTTTCTATTTTTATCCTCTTTTCAGCGCACATCCCTACCTGCGCCAGAAAGGAAGAAAGAGGAAAGAAAGTTCATCTCACGTTGAGAGTCAAAGGGAAGATAAATAAAAGCCCGGGTTGCTCAGAGGTGGCCCCTCAGGATCTCAAAGCTGGTTTTCCCCCGGCAGCACCGGCCGCAGCTTTGTCATCTCTCACCTGGCCCGAAAGCAGCAATCCATCCCCACCTTCACGGGCACCAGCTGCCTCCTTCAAAGGTCAGGAGACAGGATTTTGTCCGGCGTGTCCATTGTGATCCTTGCCTTCTGCTTGCTCTTACTTTCACCGCCTTCCTTTGGCCGCGGGCACGGGCTGCTCTGCGGGTTAGTGCCATGGATTGGTACCCGACCCGGGGCTGTGGAGAGGAGGAGGAGGGAGCTGAGGAAGAAGGAAAGATGTGCACATAAGCACAGTCTCCATCCAGGAACCGGTGTGCCCGTCTGGAACGGAGCGGGGCACTGCTGAGCCTAACCCTGATACAACTCATTTCATGAAGTCCAGCATCTTCCAGGCTCTAACACCTGCATATGTACTCCGTTCTCTCACTCTGGGAGGAAGATAAGCGTGCAACAAAACATATACACAAACGTGCAGCTTTGAAATGGTGATAGGGAAGACCGAGCTGAAAAACTACACTTGGCGCAGCAGAGCAGAGGCGGCACCCGGAGCCCCCGCAGGCACCGTCCCCGGGAGAGCTGCGGGAGCTCTGCGCGCCGGCTCCGTCCCAGCCCGCACCCCGCCTGCAGTGCGCACTGGGGGAGCGGGGGATACGGGCTGACCCCCCGCTACTTGACTGAATTACAGAGAATATCTGAAAATGCCAAAACTTGCACCAAAATGAATGGGAGTTAGATGCCAAAATACCTTTGTGTATGTGGCCCTCCAGGTCTTTATCTTGATTCAATATTCTTTGGAAGTCAGTGTAGAGTGAAGGATAGGTTTTCATCTCAGATTTTGCTGACTAGAAGTCACGGGCTGTAGGTAAATCTCACCTGGTAATGTGTTACCCGTCAGGGCTCTTTCAAAACTCTGGGTAGCACGAGCATCCATCAGGGCTGACACATTAATTCAAACAGTGTTATTTTCACATCGTTTAAGGCCTCTATTCCCACTTTTGTTTTGCAATTGAAAATATTTTTGAGGCATAACACAACTGCCATCCTCACCCTGCTGTCTGGAGCCACTGCCGCCGTCCACAGGGACTATTTGCATTCCGGTCAGAATTAAGCGTTGGAAGAGGTTTAGTTTTAATCCCATTCAAATATGCCTTTTGCTTAGGATAAAAGAAAAAATAGCGCTCTCTTGCTGAAACAAATCAAGCCCAGGTGATGCTGAGGGTGGCAGGGGCTGCTTTACACCTCATTGCATATGCAGGGAAAAGACATAAATCACACCAGCTGGGAGCAGAATTAGGCTCTGGTTACACACAACACAGCCTCGGCCGAAGCTGCCGTAGCAGGATTAATGCATCCATTTAAAAGAGATCACAGCGTGTGTGTTCAGACAACACCGTATCATCACGGAGCGGTGGGGACCGGGAAGAGGCAGCATCTGCTCCTCACTAGGAAGAGATTTGCTCTGGAGGCATGTTGGACCTAGAAGAAAATCAGTGGCTAGTGTGGACTTGACAAGCCTCAAGCATCCCGTGTGGTCACGCTGGGTCCCAGCAAGGTTTGTGGCCCGTGGAGGTGAGGGGGGACTATCGGCATGTCTTGTCTCTCTAAATGATGCCAAGACTCGGGGCAGGGGGCGAGCGGAGCTGGTGCACAGCCCAGGCAGCCGAGCTCCACGCTGGTCCCCTGCAGCCGCCAGCCCGGACCCGTGTCCTTCAGCTGCTGCTCCCGCAGAGAGGATTCTCGGCTGTCTCTGCAGGGCTGTGCCCGAGGGAGCGCGCCTCCCAAAACCGCTGCCTGCCGGGACACCAAACTGCTTCCCCCCGCCCCGAAAATGAGATCTCAAACAAGAGGTGCGCAGAGCCCCAGCTCTGCGGAGGGGGTGTTGACTTTGAAGTGAGTCCCCCATCCCTTCAGGCGCCCAGCAGCCCAAGAGGCTCAACTCCACCGACTTTTCAAAGCAAACTGGCTGCATCCTCGCTGGCTAAAATCCCACCTCCCCCATTGATACCAACCCGAGCGGCAGCTGTCTCCTCTCCAACGCTGAGGACCCAACGGCGGCTGCAGGACGTGCTGGGAACCCACTCACCTTCAAAGGCCACAGGGAGACCTCAGAGCCGCTGCTGCTAAAAATGCAAATTGGCCTCTGCCTCTGCGCCTTCCCCTGTAGTTACTTTGGAGAGGGTTTCACGGGATCAGCCGGACTTCAAGGGGGCCGCTGAGCCGTCCCTCTCCCGGTCCTCAGGCTGGGCAGAGCACCCGGCGAAGTCACCAGCTTCACAAAAACACCAGGAGAAACCCGTCCCCAGCCCTCCTGTGCTACCTGGGTGCTCCAGCCCAGCCGGGGGACGGGGCTCAAGGGGCTCCCCCTGCCCTCCCTGGCTGTTCTCGGGG
>RSEF01000023.1:5746006-5775006 GCA_003993805.1 Himantopus leucocephalus | reverse complement strand
TCTCCCAGCCTGTCCTCCCAGCAGAGGGGCTCCAGCCCTCTGCTCTCACGGTTACCACTTTGCCAGGCAGAGGCTGAACCACAAAGGAACACGCCGCCTGGTACGCTGCAGCATTACCTACCACCAGCCTCCCTTTAACCAGGGAGATGTCAACAAACTGGTGTGAAGAAAGGATGTACCCCAGCACCCGGAGGGGCACTCGCCCCAGCCGCAGTCCCGCTGTGCCGGCGATGTGTTTACAGGCAGACGCAGGGCACAGGTTGTCTCTTTAATCACCTTTCGGGGCCACCTCCTTGCAGCGGCCACCCCCAGCAGGTACCGCCAGCCCAAAGCAGCTCTGCCCGCGGAGGGGCTGCAGCAGATGTCATTTGTGCTCTCGCACGCTGAGAGACTCCCGGCTAAAAGCTGCGCGTGGCTCTGGAGCCCTGTGCATCTGCAGCTATACATTTGCAGACACTGTGTCTATAATTAATTAATGTTTGTACAGTGCTTTTAAGATAAAGTGGCACATAAGTACCAACTACCATTATTATTAGACCCATCCTGATTTAAACCCATCAAAAGCCAGGAAATTGAGGTTTAAGAGCCTGGCAGCCTGGTCACACAGCGCTGCTAAAACTCCTGTCTTTATGCTCTGCATTTTACTCAGCAGAGTAAGTTAAGTCACAAACGTCAGCTGTGGATTTGCAGACTTAGCCCAGAATTCACGGGCTTTTGTATCCTGAAGGGAGAAATCTCTCACGAAGGGACCTTTGTCAGAGAGTCGGGAAAAAAAAAAATAAATCCCCTTAATGCATCAATTCAAGGGACCTTCACGGCCCCTTCCCAGGCTCTAGCCCCGCCATCGGGGCCGCGTGCCCGCAGTGCTTGCCCTGCTCCGGCCAGCGCTGCCCCGCGCGCGGGGAGCGAGGACGGCCGGCTTCCCCACGGCATCGCCCCCGGCTGCCCTCTGCGTCGGGGGGGTTTCCCTTCTGTCTTCCTAGTATCAGCACTGAAAAGCCTGGTTACAAAAATACTCATTTTAGCTGAATTCTTTTTAAATGTCAACCTCTAAGAGTTGGGGAGGGCTAATTAGTAAGGGGGAAGGGGAATGGGGATGTCGGGAACTTTTAATTTCACTCAGTGCAGCCAACCCTGAAGAGAATTCAGAGCTCGCTATTAGCTACACGCCTTTAATTTGACTCCAAATGTTAGTCAATAACGCTAACGAATGGGAAGAAGGCACAGCGCAGGCAGGCCCCGGTGTCTTGGTGCAAGGTGCTAATTGGGGGCTTAAATGGGTGAGGCCGGGAATGAAGAACCCTCTGTCCGAAGCACCCCGACAGCCGGATTCACCGGGCTGAGAGAGCGGCTGAGCGGGGCACGACTCGTGGGGCACAACAAAGGAGGTGTCAGAAATGTCACGTAACCGCCCTTGCGGTCAATTGATTCCAGTGCTGTGCCAAAGAAGAAAGAAGGAAAGAAGGAAGGAGAGATGGGGAGAGCAAGAAGGGAGGACTGAGAAAGCAGAGGCTGCTGCGTCCTTCCCCCGAGCCAAGGCTGGCAGAGAGGAGCCCTGAGCCCTGCCGGGTCCCCACCTCCTGCCTCACCTGCTGCTTTCCACCAGGTCAGTAGCAAAAAGAGAATCATTTATTCCTTTCGCTGCCACAACTGCTTTTTTCCTTTTTCAAATTTTTTAGTTTTTGTCATTTTAATTCTGCAGGACACTGAATCCGCATACACATCGGACCATCTCTCCTCCCTGCCTACAAACTCCAGATCTGGAGCAATGTCTCCTCAAACAGATGCAACAGAGNCGCAACAAAGTCCTGCCGATATCCCCCACAGTCCCCTTCTCCATCTCTCTCATACCACAGGCTGTTTCCGACCCCTGGTCTGTAAAACCTGTTCTCTCTCCCTAGTACTAACACGTGTGTGGGACTGCAAATGCACCAATGGTTTGGAGAAGGTGAGGACCTTCCCGAGAAACCCAAGAGAGACACCATCTTGTAGCATCCTGGACATCACCGCTGAGCGACTGATCGTTCTCATCACCCAGTGCAGAGGTGCTCCTCTGACACTGGACAGACACCAAGCTGTCGGCGGGGAGGGAAGGCAAAGCGAAGTGCTGCTGGTAGTGAGTCCTGGGGCTCCCTCCCCGGCTCAGCCCTGGGTTTTCTTTTCAGCAAACACCTTCCAGAAAGAAATCCAAAAAGCTTTTGGATTTCTTGGATTTCTGGATGTTGTGGGACTCTGTGACACCAAGCTCCTAAGTAGTCCTGAGCAGTCTCAAGGCAGCCCGAGCGCCTTACCCCAACCGTACACCAGCCACCCCAGCGCTGCTGAAGAGCTTTNCGGTCCTGAGCACTTTTTAAGCCCTGCAGTCCCAAAGGCAGCCCGAGCGCCTTACCCCAACCGTACACCAGCCATCCCAGCGCTGCTGATGAGCTTTGCTGGATTCTGCTGGTGGGTTTGGCCACAGCGGTCTCTGGCAGGAGGTGCCTGACAGTGGGCAGCCGTGGGATGGGCAGAGCCGCAAAGGACCCTCTGCCACCGCTGGCTGGGCTCGACCCCCTTTGAATCGAGGTCCAGCCTGCTCCGCGCTCGGCAGCCCGGACGTTCGGTACAACATCTTCCCCCAAAGCCTGTGCTCATCTTCAGAACATCCCCGCGGAGGGAGGGATCAATCGCAGCGCTTTCTGAAGTGTCCAATAGTTAATTGCCTTCTCTGTTTAAAAAGTCGGCGTTATGACTCGGGTTAGATCGCTTGAATTTCCCTATTCATTATTTTAACCCCTCTATGATACAGACATTTTCACACCCAGCTGCATTCCCCCGGCGCAGAGCGGCTCTGGGACGCTCTGGGAAAGGCTTCAAACGCGCGTGTGATCTGCCGTGCGCAGAGAGCCCAGCCGGGAGCGGAGGTCTGCAGCGGGCTCCGCTCCTCTCTCCCATGCTGAGGCAGAAGGCCGGATCCTGCTGACACATCTTCCCGTCCAACCTTTTATCTGCCGGGGGAGGATGTGGTTTCAGATGCTGCCTGTGAAAACTGTTATGAAATATCAATGATATAATTTTATCTACCTGCAGAACTGACAGGCATATTTCAACAGTGGTATATTATCAATTATAAGCCTAACAGAGCATGTTCTCCCATCTGATTGTTGAAAAAATCACTTGTCAAGGGCTGGTAAAGACCACAGCTGTCTTCTTCGTATAGACAGCCCTGCAAGAGATGTGAAGCTTCTGTGGTACAATGCTTTTTCTTTTTCTCTCTCTTTTTTTTTTTAATCTCTGGTATAATAGAAAAGAACTGAATAAGGTGGTTTCTATAGTGTCTTTACACCGACAATGTTTTACAAAGCAATGAGTTAGATACTGGCAGCGCCGTGACAATGTTAATCAAACACGGCAGTCGCTGTGGGCGCGGGTACGGCTCACGCACATCCGACGGGAAGATCGGAGCCGGCCCCGTTGGGCAGGACCCTCCTCAAGCGCCCTGTGCCTGGGGAACGAGGCTTTGCTATCTCCACACCAGCCAAGAAGCACCTCGTTTCCAAGAGCTACGTACGAGGCCGTACCCCCGTTCCCTGCGTCGCGGGGCTGCGCTGGGGCCCGATCCCCACCTCACGCCGCAGCCGTCACCCCCTGCAGCAGCCAGGGGCTCACTTCTTGGATGTCGTCTCACTCTCCCCCTGCCTTCTCCTAACCCCAGGGTGATCCTCCTGTGACACGAACCGGGGGTCTCCCTCGGAGATAACGAGCGATAATGCTTCCCATAACGGGCTTGTGCTTTGCAAGTTTTCTGCTTTGGTGCGTAACCATCTATGCGGACACAATGCCAATTAGAACCACTTAGAGACAGGGCGATGCCAATTATAACTACTTACAAACAGGATGGGGGGATTTCTAATTACTAAAAAGCTTTAGCGCTTTAAAAAGCTACAAGAGAGTGAAAAAGAAAAGACTTAATCAGTTTTGCTTTGGAGTTGCCTCAAATTTGTAATTCAATCAAACCTCCCATAGCAGTAAGGATGTCTTTCTGATATTCACTGGAGCTTTCCAGGGGCTATAATCTCTGAGAGATTTATTCATACTTTCTGCATTAGCTTAAGACTATTTTGGAAGAAACATCTCTCCCTCCCTCCCATCAGCAGAGCTCCAGAGAAGATATTAATATTAAACCAATTCAATTGCTATGACTTGGGGAGAACACGGGTCCTGGGGAAAGGGCTGTTTGTTACGCCGTGCCGTGACAGCCCATTACCCTTCTGTTCCCGTATCCCCAAGTTGTTGTTCTGAAAGGGTTTACTGAAAAATTGAACAGAGCTATTGGAGCCCACTAGAGGAGGGAGCCCAGCTCACTCTCCTTACAAATACCAGCTCTGGGGGTTGCACTGCGATTTGTGCGTCCCGAGGTCCTGGTGAGACCCCAGGTAACACCGGGGTGCCCCGGCACCCGCGCGAGCTGCACCGTGTCCTGCCCTGAGCAGCACTGCCGTCCCCGCTCGCTGTCCTGTGCCCTCCCGCAGCCCCTGCCCAAACCCTTCCTCCCGCGCCGTAACCCCCAACCCCTAACGCTAAATCTAGGCAGCACCCCGATACTTCAGGACTGTCTGAGCAGGCACGTGGCTTTGAGGGTGCGTAGAAAAGCCAGTCCCGAAATCCTGCTTCTCAGGCCTGGCCTGCAGCCCCCGTCAGGGCGGCTCCAGCACCTCAGCCATCAGCAGCACTTCGCAGAAAGCAGCTGGACCACAGCTGGGAGGAGGAGGAGGAGGAGGAGAAGGAGGAGCGAGACCACTTTGGGAGAAGGATGGGGAGTACTTTGCACTTCAAAGGACACATCATCTCCTTGCTTCACAAGATCACAAGGAAGAAGGAACAGCAAGGCTGGAGGATAGATTAACCTTCCTTCTCCCTCCTGCTTCCTTGTTCTATCCAATCCGTCCTTCCCACGCCAGCTAATTAAACATGAAACAAGAAGAGGGGGTTCTGAGCCTCATCAGCTCCGGCTGTACGTGCAGTAATTCCGCTCCTCCAGCCTTGTGGCAGGGAACGCTTTGGTAACGATGGCGCAGCTGAGAGAACCGCAGCACGGTCCAGGAGGGGCCAGAAGAGACGTGCCCGCACGCCCTCGTAGGCAGCGGCGCCAGTCCCCCGAGCCGCTCAGCGCACCTTCCTTGCGTGATGCCAGGCTGGGAATCCCTCCCGCTCAGTTTGGGGCTGTTCTTTCTGATTGCACCAAGCATAAGAATACAGTCACGGCAATGCAAGTAAAACCCATCGCTCCTGACCTACACTTGTGCGAGAGATGCATGTTGAGCTGCCTTCTGGCTAAGAGGTTTGCTCACGAGCTGAGCTGGATCCCAGCGGGGGTCTCTCACTGCTGCACGACACAGTGCAATTCCCCACTGCCGTGTGGTGTCAGCAGTGGGGTCTGGATCAGCGTGATAAACCCAACATACGACCCCGCATCGCCAAGGAAAAAGCCTTTGCAGCGGGAGGGCAGCTCAGTCCCTAAGACACGCCATGTGCTGACATCTTCTGCAATCAAGGGGTGTTCACCCGTGTTGATTTTGCTAATGAGTTCACTGCTGCAGGCTGAGACCTGACAAGCTCATTGAAATGAAGCCTCAAATTCTACGCAGCTCCCAGCCCCACTGAAACTGGAGCCAGAAGGGGCATGAAATCAAACTGATGGCAGAGAAGAGGGATCAGATTTTGAAATGGAAGAGAGTCAGACACCCAGCTGTCACACTCAGCTGTACATCTCTATCCATATATCCAGATCTGTGACATCTATAGCTCTCGATATCAACAACCATATATGAAAGCGCGAGAGAACTTTGAAAGAAAAATAACATCGCTGTGATGAGAATGTTTTATCTTTCTCTCTGGCTCTCAGGGGCAGCAGGCTGAAAGCTGTGATATGTGCAGAGAAACTGCCAGCAGAGGGAAGGAAGGTACCAACAAGGGAGTATATATTTTCCCTGAGGACACTGTTATTTTTCCAGCTTGCCAGTTCCAGCGAATGTCTGCTGCATGCGTGTGCATATGCTAGCAGCCTGCCCGGGATAAAGCGTACCTTTAGAATAATCTCCTAGCAGAGGGGCAAAACCATCTTCCCAACACAGCCGGGCTCAAGGTGCTCCGAACAGCTCGGGGTGGGCACAGCCTGGCAAGAGAACCAGCTGGGAGCCTGCTGCGAGCTGCTGCCCTACCCCGCGCCTGTGCTGGGAATCGGTGCCTTCCCCCCGCCATGACACACATCCCACGCTCCCAGGGGAGACGTGCAATTTCGCAGAGGTGCAAAAAGGGGCTACTCCTTCCAGCCTTGCAGGCAGCAACAGAAGCTGCAAGCTTGGGGAAGGGCCAGGACCCAATCTCCTACCAGGTAACACAGACTTCGTGACCGTGAATAGCTATTTTTAACCTAATGATGTGTCCGCTCTGTTCACTTCACTGATGGGACATCATCGGGGGATTTATTATAGCAAATTCAAACACAAACGCACGCCACTGGGTTAAGCTGGCCAGGGATGCTCTCCGGATTCTCTGCAACACGAGCCCAGATGGCCTGACCTCCCCTCTCACTTTGTGACTCACAAAAACTGGAAGAAAGAGACTTTGCAAAGTGGGACAAGATCTTCAGAAGAATAACGGTTTTCTTTTGAACATGTACGAAGCACAGTGTATTGTTACTTATCAGAGAGATTCAAGAATACAAACTTGCTGCTCCCCACACTGACACTTCAATGTGTTTATTGTCAGAGGCGGCTCTGCAGAAATGAGCCACCTCTGCCACTCCAGATTTTGCTTGCTTATAAGAAAAGCAGAAAGTTTTTTCTGTTACTGCCATCCAGCCCATTTTCTCCAATTCCAAGCTTTGCTCTCCCTCCCTCTAACATCAATGCTTGCACCTCTCTGAAACAGCACCTCCCGACAGCCGTTCCTCGTCTCTTCCATCCCCCCTTTATCCATCTGCCCCCATCCCTAAACAGGCAGGAGAGAGGCAAAGGGAGCCAGAGCAGCTTGTCCCCAGACCCTATAGATAACTGCATTATACGAAGATGTTAAACCCCTTCCTATCTAATTCCAGTTCCTAGATAGCCCTACAAGTGTGAGCGCACTTGAAAGGAGCCCAGGAATTCCACCTGCACTTCCAGGAGCGAGCGGGAGATGAAGACTTCACCACTGGAGCCTCTCCTGGCTGTCAGCTCCGCCGCAGTGTTGAGCGGTGCCCAGCTAACCAGCATTTGGAAACCAGTGCCCCATCTGGGAAGGGCCAGAGGTGATGAGCATCTCCTGTGATGCAGGTCAGTGTCTAGAGCATGCACCTGAAGAGCACTGTCACCCAAAAAAAGGACACTTGCCCTGGAACAAATTTAAACAGAAGGTGCAAAGTGATTTGATTGCCTATTTTGCTCCTTTAGCTACTGGCCCAGTACTATCTGGATTTTAATTCATCCAAGAAAGCATCCCTTGGGGGTTTTCTTTGTTTGTTTTAAATATAACACTTGCACACCTCAGTCCTAGCTTTTTATTCTAGTTCTTACGTGCTACCATGAAGAAATATTTCCATACCTACGTGTACCCGTGCGGCACAGGGATGGCAGATGGACAATCTGCTCTGCTCACCCAGGTTACAGGAAGGCGGCCGACGGGGCACCAAGGTGAGGGAAAGGATGCCAGCACGAATTCAGGGGGTAGAGCATCCCTCTGTTGCCAGGTTTGGAAGAGAGGGGCTAAAGCCGAACCTCAACACCAGAAACGCCAGAGTCCTACGCCGGGCTGAGGCGAGCCCTCCCACCAGGTCACAGCCCCTCAGAGTTTTGGCATGTCTGATCGTAGCCTGTAATTAATGTCACACCACACGATGGCTAAAAATGAAAAATTAAGAAAAATATTACTAATTGATGTGGCATTTGTACTGCCAGAGGCTTTCATAACCAACGTTAGTTTTTCTAAAAAATACATATGTAAGAAGTTGTGACATGAAAATCTCAAAAATGTGCTATTGCTAAGCGTCCAGCCTTTGTCCGCTTCACAAGAATAATCAGGTTTTCATTTTTTGTCTGTTAAAAACTTATTTATCTTGTTGTAAGGACTATCTAGGTATGAAGAATACATAAATAAAGTCAGACTACACATCTGTATGCGTCTGAAGCCGAGCAGGTTTGTGCTCAGAGCAGCAGGACTGGCAGCTAATCGAGTGATGGAAATGCCCCTTCAGGTCCGTGCTCACTTGGCCGTGGCAACTCGGCTCAGCAGCTCCTCGGAGAGAGCTCTTTATTCACAAGCTTTGCGAACACAGAGTTAAGGGGTATTTTAAGGCAGTACAACGACCTCAGCAAAAACAACTGGCATGAATTGACTGGAATAGAAACAAGAGACTGAGCTGCATTAACATCAGGAAATTGCAGAGACGGAGCTTGCAGTAACAGGCAACGCTCATGTCCCACCGCAACTGGGGATTAAGTGTGCACGTAGATAGGGTATAAACATGCAGATCTGATCTGGAAACAGAAATTTACCTAAAAACCGCTTTACTGTCTTCAGTCCTCCTGTATCTGCACTGCTTCTCGCAGCCACCTTGAAGGTAGTTGCTTTTATCTCCAAGGTACTTGTTGGTTTCCACCCAGCGTACGTGAAGAATCCCCTAAGGAGGATCATCATCAGCTTCTCCAGCACTACAGCGTTTTCTGTCTGTCCCAGAGGTGCAGCACAGCTGGAAAGGAGCACTGGCACCCTCTGGGAGCCGCTTGGACAGGGAAAGGAGCTTCCTCGGGAACAAAGCCTTTGGTGACTGACCTGCAAGTTAGACCCTCTCTCTCACACAAAGCAGTGGGGCATTTCCAGAGAATACCCCAAAGCATGTGAAAACACACTCCATTGATCGCACCCAGTTTTCCCCTGGAGAAGAGAAGGACTTGATGAACACAGGCCCAGCTGTACTCCTGAAAGACGTCCTGACATTACAGTGATGAAAGTGCCTCCCCTCCTCTGAAAAGACCTTTCTGTTTTGCAGAAGAAAGCTATTGTCAGCCTTGAACATCCGCAGGGCTGATGTCTTGAGTTCACAAAGCCCTCTCAGTGTTTACACTAAAACTTTGTCTTGAAGACAAAAGGCTGATATTGTTCTGAGGTTGGTTTAACCTTGTCCTTCATGGGCCTTGAAGGTAAATTCACCCTGTTTTGTTCTGTCTTTACAACGCAATTATCAGCCCATTCTCATGAAATTCACCCCAAGCAGAGCGCCAGCGTGAAGCTTCTCGTCCACAGCCAGGTTGCTCAGTTTTGTGCAATCGAAATTCAGCCTTTTCTTCACTGCACAGGTCAATTCGAGCCCTTTCAGATATGGATGTGAAATCCTTTTGTGAACGTCAGTAAACATTTGCCTGTTCAATTAGACAACCCTGTGGTCATCCCCTTGGGCACAGAGGGGCAAAGTTTCCTGCAGCGACTAACAAATAGCTCACCTCCTTTCTCCGTGCCTCCTGGCTGTCAATGGCCCGAAGCCTCCCTCGCCAAGCAACAACCCAGAATTATGGCGAGAGGGCTGTTTTTTCTGAAAGTCCTGGCTCTTGACAGTTGTCCATTTCTTACCGTGATTAACTGCTTTAGTCTCTGGTGAGGTTTCCTCTCCTTTGCAGGGGTACCAAGTAAACAAAGCTGTGACCAGCTAATAGTTTGAAAACGCATACCCCAAATTTTTAACTTCTCTTGAGATGGGGATTTTTAAAAAAACTGGCTCTGGTCTGGTGTTTGGAGATGTACGTGAGCTTGTCCCTTGCTGTCCTGCAATGCCTTGAAAATGCCAAGCGTTAGTTCTGAGCTGGAAGGAAATTAATTACCAAATAATTTACACTGCCTGGCCTCCCTGCCGCAGCCCTGGCTCTTTGGGAGGTGCTCACAGCAGCAAAGGGGGTGTCCCTGCAGTGGACTACCCTTCCCTGGCCCTGCACCCTTGGCTGATCCCAACATGGGGCCTCGCTGGAAGCAGCGAGGTTGGGAGAGACAACAGCAGCGAGACAAAGCCGGCACCGCTGAGAAACAATAGCTCAAAAATATCCCTGCAGCCCTGGTGTTGAGGAACAATGTACGTTTCAATCAGGGTGGCAGGCAGCCACATCTCTATTTCGCTCAGTGCATCTCCATACAGCCCATTTCACTCGGACAGCATGGAGAGATAAGCAATTAGAGCCCTAATCAATAATATCCACAGCCCTCCCTGCTTCAAGCTACTTAATTGGCATCCCAGAGTCAGGGGGAAGGTGAAACGAGGTCTTTGAAAGCAAACGGAGGAAGAATCCCCGGGTGCTGGATTTAACAAAGCACAAACAAACCCCAGAGCAGGATGTTCCGCTTCAACCCCAAGTTTTGTTCAATACCGGCAGACGGGGAGCGATGGGAGGGAGCCACGGGCATGGTGCTTCTGGTGAGGATAAACGCTTCCGATCCAAAGCTGGCCAAGTCTGCTACATCTAAAGTACCCTCCTCTCCACGGATCACCACACATACAATTTTCTAGCGTTCTCTGGGGACGCTTCTAGGCTCTACAGCCTAAACAGCATCTCCTGTCAACGGACTGCAACCTTGGCCCTCATGAAAGCACGGGGCATGTCTGTCTGCAAGGACACAGCTGGCTGCCGCAACCGGACACATCTGCCAGGCCAGTCTGAGCTCCATCATCAGCCTCCCCCAGGTGCTACGGATCCTCTGACATCTGAGCACCTACATACCCTCATCTCATCATTACGGAAGGAGTGCGTCATATCCACTCCAGTGTTAGCCTGGACAAGCAGCATAGAGGCTCCCTTCCTCACCTACCACTAGCAGCAGCCGAAATTGGGAAGGAGTCCAGGCAGGACTGAATCCACACCCGCCTACTCACCATTCCCAGAGGCTCCTTCCATTCCCCCGTCACGCTCACCAGAGAAGACAACCAGGGGATTCCAACGCCAAGCCACCTCTCCCCCATCCAAACGCTCCTCTGGCCCTCCCAGCCCCAGGTAGTCATGCTGACTCTTGACCTAAATTCTCTAAAATAATCTGCTTACAAAACAAAAAACAAGCGTGGAAGGTTTTGTCTTTGAGGTCATTTACTAAATCTGAATAGTCCATAAATGACTAATTTAACAGGACCTCTCCTGCCTTGAAACCACTACGTGTAGAGTTCATGAGCATATTTTTCTTCTCTTCAGAGAAGGGACAGAAAAAGAACTTCAGCATCTACATCGACAAACTACAGTTTTGTTTAAATTCTCTCCAGAATTCTTGTGGCTTCATACCAAAAGACCTACACCATTTACCAGGACTGCATTTTTTCCATGAAGACAACCATTTCATTGAACGGGCATTCTCCTTACAGAAAAAAGGGTAGGGGCAAACCTCAACTGACACTTGGCTATTCAAGATGTATTTCTGTTAAACATTTACACGCTTAATCCTACGTGTGTGCTCAAGTCTACTCCTGCTCCACCTGTCAGGTATGTGTTACCAGCCAGCAGACTCAAGTGGAGCATAACAGATGAGCTTAAAGACCCTAACAACCACCAGGTCACGTCCCTGTCCTTCGCAAACTGCCTTATTTCCACCGACAGCGAGACCAGCTTGTGCCAGCTGAGGATACATCCCGAGCTTTCCTACCGAAGCATTAAATTGGAGTGGTGTCCTCAGCCATCCCTGAACCAGTGCTCTTTCTAGTAGCAGTAGCGCGATGGAGATGCCACATTCCTCACTGATCTCTTGCTTTGCCATTTCCCTTGACTTTAACTGCCCCATCATCGAGTGCCGAGGGCTGACGCTAAGCAATACTCTGTTCTCCCTCCCGTTCTCCCTGACTGTGCTGGAACCTCAGCTCCAGACAGCACCGAGCGGGAACGTGTCAGGGTGGCGGCGTTGTTAGTGTTTACAGATGCATTGCTCTGCTTAGCTTGTCACCGCAGACTCCACCTGGGAGATAAATAGGCAGAAATTAGAGACAGATAGGAAAAAATATCTTAATATATCAGGTTGCTAGAGGGAGGCAGCTTCAGAGGGCCTGTGAGACAGAATGTCAGCGGCAGCCCCTGGGTAAACACTCATCTCTTGCACGGCAAAGAGCCTCCGTGGGCTTAGCTCAGCTGGAAGAGGCACAGCTGGGTCTGATGGAGCTACACAGGCTCCTCCAGTTGAGGGTGGACCAGAGCCCATTAGGCTGCCCGAGGTAGCGGGGGCCGTTCACACCGGTGCTGTTGGAGCCGATGGCAGCACGAGGAGGTTTGCTGTCACTGCGCTGAACACAGAGGAGGAGAAACCCCTGGGGAACTGAGAACTGCGGCGTGGGAAACGGGAGCCACGCTACGGGTGCTGCTGGAGGAGGAGTTTCCTCCATCAAGGTTGCAAACAGTGTCTGAAGTGTCTGGGAGGCAAGACAAGATTAATCCATGCCCGGTTATGGTCACACAGCGAGGTATTGGCACACTGGAAAAACGACACCGTTTTCCAAATCCTTACAGTTCTCCAAAGATATAAACCACCATCTCAGCTAAACGGGTACCACACAACCCGCCTGTCTCCAACCCTTCTCCCTCCTCCAGCACTTAACAATTCAAGAGAAGACATTATTTATCGTTGAGCTTGTTGGACAACCTGGCATGATTTATTTAAACATTTGCCAATAAAGACCAGAATGGGAGGCTGTTTCTCCAGCGTTCTCACAGCGGAGTACTAGAGGAAACAATAACAGGCCCTGTGATTGTTACTGCGGGACTTCTCCTGCCAATTACACTGAGTTAAAAGTTTCAGTTATGGGATGTAAAATAACTAATTTCATGAGGTCCAAGAAGAATTGCTTGCTCTCTATGAAGAATCTTCTTCCTCTGGCTTTTTGTGCCAACACGATGTATAATGACTACAGTTTAAAAACATGCTCTGCTGACTCCACATACCAGGGTATTTCACTGCTTTCCCCGCTTGTCGTGATCTTAGTAACAAAGACAGGTCAGCAGGGTCGTAGAAAACAGGTGACTGTTCCCTTCCTGCCCACATCCCAGTGGCAGGAATAGGACTCTGTTCAGAAGAGCACCGCATGAAAACAAGGTGCATTTAGCAAAAGCTTTTGGAAACTTGTCATATAAGCTTTAGCTTAATGAAAATAAAAATCAAATTAAAGATCTGCGAGTTCTTCCTTGGGATTTTTCATGTGATGAGATTTAATTAAAAGCAAGCAAGTTAAAAAAGAAGCACGTAGCATTGCACGGACTAGAAGAATAAGCCAGAAACTGAATTGCAGTCAGGTCAGCGTGCAGAGACTGGAAGGAGAAGGAAAAAAAAAGAAAAAAAGGAAAAGGAAAAGGAAAAGGAAAAGGAAAAGGAAAAGGAAAAGGAAAAGGAAAAGGAAAAGGAAAAGGAAAAGGAAAAGGAAAAGGAAAAGGAAAAAAGAGAAAAAGAAAAAAAAAAAGAAAAAGAAAAAGAAGAGGTAGAGACAGCATCATTTGGGCCTCTTCCAGACTGGTGGAAAAACATCTTTTGTTGTTCCACCCACACATAGGTCACTGACATCTGACACGTCTCAGGAAGAAAGGAGGAACTCCAAAGCCCGGAGGCAGACGGGGGCACTGTGCCCTGGCGGGGTAAGATTTCTCTCACAGCCTGATGGCACCACCTGCAAACCTGGTCAGGAAAGTTTGAGGTATCGCTTCAGACTGGAGTAGTCTCCTGCTGCTCCACTGGTCTAACTGGGCTGGAGACGGGGCGAGGGCTGGGACACGGGAAGAAAAGGGCTCCCAGAACCACCGAGCCAGTGCCGTCCTCTGGGAGGAACTGGGGACTTTGCTCTCCCTGCTGACACAGATCTGGACATCGTCTGACGGAGCACAGCCAGTGTTCCCAGTCAGAAGTGAGGGGTTCACCCCCAGCACGTGCTCGTGCAGTTAAAGGCTGTATCACAAAACACGTGCACAAGCGGGAAGAAGTAAAGTCTCCTGATTCTTGAATGACTCCCCCCAACCCCACTGGAAGGATATTATCTGTGTATGTATGTGTGTGTGTGTGTGTATATTTTATCTGTGTGTGTGTATATATATATCTGTGTGTGTGCGGTGTACTACAGATACAAATAAAATAACCCCCAGAACCCCATTTGAGTACTTTCAGCCCTCAATAAAGACCTGAAATGTGCAGATGAAGGATCAGATTACATTTTGGATCCAAACTAGGTCGCGTTTGCTTCTAAAGCCCCAAATAAGCTCTTACTGCAAAACCACAGGATAAACAGAAGCCTTTCCATCATCATGGAGCATTCTTCAGTTTGATGTGCCTTTCAGAGCACAGTCCCTCTCATGCATAAATGCCATGGTAGGATAAGGATTCAGGAGTGGCGGGTTAATGTAATAATGTTTTGCAAAATGAGAAAAATAATCAAATAAACCCTCAAATGGAAATGCTGGCATTCATTCCCAACAGTGCAGTGTCAAAAAAGGAGATTATAATTACCTCTAAGCCTCACAACAGCAAATGCACTTTCCCGGGGGAGTTTTACCTCCATAAATTAAAAATATCCTAATTTACAAGTATTGGCTCTATTAATCCCTGTAGAACTACTGCCACAATCCTGCAAATTGTAAAGCCCTATAATCCCACACCCAGACCTCGCAGCACTTGTGTGTGGTCTTTCCGGCTGATTAGAAGTACGAGCTCTGTATTCAAGTGCAATTCTTCCACTTCAGCCCAGGCGGGGTGTGATAAGCGGGAATGACAGGTGACTATGCGAACCTCAACTGGAGGATCTCAAAGCATATTTCAGCTATTACAGAAAAGACGATAGTAAACCCCCCTTGCAGCAGACACCCACAAACCTGCCTCCACATGGAAGGAGAGACCTGACTTTGCACGGACGGGGTCCTGGGTCTCAGCTCAAACACTAGTTTTGCTCCTTAGTGAGACACAACGGAACAGCGACAACATATATCAATGCTGGGTTTGGTTGCTTCGTTTACCTTGTGCAACCGAAGTTGAAGGATTCCACCCTGCCCCTTCTCCCCCGGTGTATTTGCTGACAGCAGGTCACAGACAGGACCGGGGATGTCCTCTGCAATCCCATGGGATTGCTGATCCTCTGCTTTGACTGTCACAAAAACCTGACGGGTCCAGAATCCTTTTGGACAAGTTGCTTATGCTATGCACGTGGATCTAGATACCATTTTTGGTGTTGAGGCTTTCCAGCAACTCTTCATGTTCTGCAGCCTCCCTGTAGTGCTCAGTAGCACCCAAAAATAGCAATTTCCTCCTTTTTTATTTAAAAAAAAGTGGATTTAGTTACTTTATCACTTGCTGTTAAGGTCAGGGCTGTGGGGAAAAAAAAAAAAAAAGGCAAAACACAACCCTCTGCCTGTTCCTTGCTCTTTCCCCAGAAAAAGGCCAGTTCTCCCACACTGTCCCCAGAGTAGGAGGTTTAAAAGACGCAGAACAGGCAGTGAGCATGAACCCCCGGAGAGGTTCGGGGACCCGCCTCTGATCACAGGGCTGCGGTCTCAGAGGAGCCACTTTGGATTACGTTATCACCTATGATGTTTTAACTAGCAGGATGGATCTCCAGGTAGTTTAGCTGAGTAACACGATGGTATTTTCCTAAGAAACCATTTGATGAATATTTTACTTCGCTATATCCAAGGGAAGACACTCAGGTTTACCTACGGATTCCAGAACTTCAGGAAGAATTTGCAAATAATTCTGTGTCTCCTCCTTCTCCTTTGACCCCACTCCAACCACGGCCACAGCTCTAATATATTTGCATTTACAAAGGCTTTTGCTAACTCTGTTTAATGTCTGTGCCAGGCTGTGTTTCCAGGCCCTGACTCCCCTTCAGCCTCTGGGGTTCCCGAGAGGGGCTGGCTGCCGGCTACGGTCTCCCTGGTGCACACACTTATTCAACCATCGAACCTCACACTGCTATTTTGCTATTTTCTTCGCAGAACTGGGAAGTGTTTGAGTCATCCGTTGGTCACCTTCTTGCTGCGCACCCCGGGTGCAGGGCAGCACACGAGCCAGGAGGTCCGCAGCTTGCAGAAAAGGAGACTGTATGAAGGAGAATAGACTGTCGTACCGGGAAGGAGCAAGACTCAAGGCACGATCCGTCCTTGTAGAGGTTACTTAATCTGAAGGAAGAGTGTATCATCCATCAGCGATCAGTAACTTGGAGGGAGGCAAGGCTGTCTGCCTTTGCCGGCAATGGGCTTGCACAGCCCCGAGGAAGAGGATTCCTTGACAGGCTGAGAGAGTTGGGATCGTTCAGCCTGGAGAAGAGAAGGCTCCGGGGAGACCTTATAGTGGCCCTCCGGTACTTAAAGGGGGTCTACAGGAAATAAGGGGACAAACTTTTAGCAGGGCCTTTTGCAATAGGACAAGGGGTAATGGTTTTAAACTAAAAGAGGGCATATTTAGACTAGATATATGGAAGGAATTTTTCACTATGAGGGTGGTGGGACACTGGCCCAGGTTGCCCAGAGAGGTGGTGGATGCCCCATGCCTGGAAACATTCAAGGTCATGTTGGACGGGGCTCTGAGCAACCTGGTGTAGTTGAAGATGTCCCTGCTCATTGTAGGGGATTTGGACTAGATGACCTTTAAAGATCCCTTCCAATCCAAACCTTCTATGATTCTATGATTCTGTGATTCAGCATCCATCAGTGCGCTGTGCCTCCACCTCTGGAAGCCCCAGCAGGAGCCAGAAGGGTGTCAGGCAGGTGATGGCAGCAGCAGGACCTGATGGGGTCCCTCCTCTTGTTGCTGAGCCAGAGAATGTCGTGGCTACCTTGACCCGATGGCACACGTTGCGAGACCAGCGAGCAGGAGAAGCGGAAGGGTAAAAGGGGGGAGCAGGAAAGAACCACAAGTTTTGGGGCTAAAAATCACTCGGAGGGAGCTACAGGAAGATGCTCCAGCCAGAAGGAGTGGCAGGGCAGAAGGGCCTCTTGCAACTGGGAACAAGTGGAAACCAGCGTTAGAAAGACAGTGTGGAGACGAGAGCACAGCACAGGCTTCATTATTGGCATTGATTTTACATGGAAAGTATTTAGCTATGATTGCAGCAGGTGTCAGAACAAACCCCTTCAATTAGATCAGGGCCTTGAGAGACTCTACAGAGAGGATGATAAAATCAAGAGAGCCAGTTCATGCCAGACCCGTTTGAATCTGGCTCTGCTGGGGCTCAAGCTCTGACACATCTCAGCTCAGCCGACTTGTGTTGTGTTTTATTCAAGGACAATGTACTTGTTTCTATTGCTTTTCTCCTTTGCTGCGGAATTTCTAACATTTAAAAATAACCAGCTGTAGCAAAACTTCTATTTCCTCAGCTTTCCTCCTTATTACTGCTTCTTTGGTTTTTAAGTCTTCAGGCATTTGACAAATAAAAATACCGCCTTTTCCACACAGCTCTGTGTCCTACACCCACCAACACGCTAAAATGACCATTTTCTTATATTAAAACAAAAGTTTAATCAAATAGCATTTTTCTAGATGCCTGCTCACACTCCACAGTATGAAATGAATTCCACAGAGAGTCTTGCTGAACTGCAAGACCTGACAAACTTTTCATTCTGTAGTCATTTTTTAGAGGAAGGGAAAACAAAATACATAAAATAGACAAATGGAAATATCACTAATCCCATCATGGCCGCAGAGGAAAGGGTAATAAAGAGAAATATGACCGAGTGGAATTTTTCTGCAATGACTCTGCTCAAGTTCTGTATCTCCCGAGCTTTCCAGACCAGCACCTCACCTGGGGGAAGGCAAGGCAGCTCTGCCGACGGCAGCGGAAGGTCTCTGCTGACTTTCAGAAGCTTTTACCACCCATTATGTTTTGCACTTGAGAAGAAGAACAACGCCAAGTGGGGAGAAATGGTAGGAGCTGCCAACACCGTTCTGAATACACGAAGACTTGTGGATTTCTTTAATCAGAGGAAAGTTTTTGTTTGTATAGGATGATAATTGTCAACTTTAATGGCAACGAACAACTTTACTAGCAGTGAAAGCCACCACATTGAGTATTAGTGTTCGCTTGGCAGCACAGATCTGGCCTTAGACACTTCTGCGCCACTTAAACAGTGCATAGTAGTACGGGACTGAAACATCTGCTTAACTGTAAGCAACATGATGAAATCCTTTGATGAACTGAGGTTCTGCAGAAAGAATATAATCTATCCTTTCTTAACACAGACTCATTAAAACATTATCGATTCAACTACAACCATGAACCACCAATAAATCAGTCCTGCAACCGTGCAGTGTCCATCTCTGCGGTGCGGAGACTGGATTTCCTTGCTGAAGTCTGTGGCGAGCAGATGAACTAAGCTGCAAAGAAATGACACGGCCCGCCACCCCCACCCCCCCACCCCCCCTTCCAAGCTAGTTTTACAAGATTCCCAACCCTGTCAGCAAACTTCCCATTTCCACCAATTATACCTAGGGGAAAAAAAAGGAAAAAAGTTCTTCTCTACGCAGCCCCCCCCAGCTCTGTCACCCGAGCATCACCTATGCGATCAACAAGATCTTTATCTAAGTGTTTGGTATCTTTCTTTGAGGAAGGATTCAAGGGATCTCACAAAGAAAAGTAATTTTTAATTTAATTTAATTTATTTAAGTCTTGCTTGTTTAAGAATATTTGTCTCAGTGGTTAAAAACCAAATGTTTCACCTGTTGCAAAGGAGAAAGAGTAGTAAGACTTGCTCTGTAAAGTAGCTAAAAAACTCCCTTGAGTCCAAATGATTTATTCTCTCTGTGGTCCCTCAGACTCCTCTTCTATTAAAAAATGGGTGAAGTTTAGCCCTCTGAAAATTAATTGCTGACAACTTTCTCCTATGATGTATATCTCCAGAGGTTTTGCTGGCAACTGATAGTTGCTGCTCTGCACATCTGTACTAAATACTGTCTGCTGGCCATAAATCCTCCCTGCTCCCTTGAGTCATGTATGCCTCCCGTCCCATATATATTCCGAACGGCAATGAAAGCCAGCTGGAGAGGCAGGGGGAGAGGGGAATTAACCAGGCAGGCAGCCATTTCACAGCCAGCCACAGAAACCCAGCGCTCCGCTGTACCTTCAGCTAACGAGGAAGGCAAAGCAGAGAGACAGCAAGAGCTTATTGATGATTTGGGATGACCGCCAGAGAGCCCAAACAATAAAATCACTTCAATTACTGCTTCATGCATGCAGGTTAAACCTCCTCCAGCTTTCACCATCATTTCAGTTCTTCCCCTCTTCCCCCCTCCCCTTCACGTCTGTAGGTAAAAGGAAAATCTATTTTTGATGCAAAGGGAGGGGAAAAAAATCAGCAACGCCACCACCAAGCAAAACCTCTTAAATTCCAAGCTCAGAAAGCTCAAAACTCCTTTTGCTCTTTTGAATGGGACAGGAAAAGAAGTAATGCATGAAAAATGGAACAAGGAGTCAGTATTTATATCCACAAAGCCAAGGCAAAGGAACAGCTACCTGATAACGGCTTTCCTGCCACCAGCCCAGGACATGGCAAAGGGAAGGATAAAAGCAGGGCATGATCTAACCAGCTCAGCTCATGCAGAGTAAGAATCTTGTGCCTCTCATCTGAGACGCGTTATTTGGCAAGTATAATCCTCGTTGGCTTGATGGGAATCTCATGAGCTTGAAAAAAACCTGGGGTCTAAAGATCTTTGGCATCTGGGAGTGGGAAGAGCATCCATCACATGTATAGATTTTTAGCTAGCCCACAACCATTGCTTCAATTTTCTTTCCTGTTAACAGTCGATACTTCTGCAAGTAAGGAGAAACCAGCGAGGTGCACATCAGAACGCCTGGCTGTGCTTCAGATTGTCATTTTTGACACGGCTAGTCCGAGTTATTAGTTTTGATCTTCTTGTCCCACCTCGGGGAGAGCTGGCAGTTCCATCGCTGTCGCCCATTGCAGAAGGGAAGCACTGCTCTCACTTAACTGCTGAAAAGTCAGCACTAACTCATCCACCGTGTTGTAATTCCTTCTCAATGGCTTGGAAACCAAAACTCGATGCAGCAGGGAGCTAAGGCTCAGGGAAGCATCACCCGTCCTGCAGATGCAAACCAGGAGTAAAAAGTTTTCATCACTGAGTTTATTTTAAGGATAATATTTTGCTCTCAAGTAGAGTCTTTCTTCCAGAAAGCAGACGCAATGAGGACATGAAACAGCAGGGAAGAAGAGTTGTTCAGTGTATAAACAGGAATAATAATATTAAAATGAATAATGGAAAATTTAAGCAGAATATTAGGGGAAATATCTACCATGGAGCATCACTGAGCTCTGCCAGTCTCTGATCTGGAAAACACTCCTCAACATGGCAAAAGCATCAGTCCTGGCCTGCTCTGAAGACTGTCAAGATTGACCAAAAGCCAGCGTTTTCGGTCAATCCAATAGCCATGAACACGCAGCCACTGACTTACAGCAGCCCCACACTCATGGTGCAGCCTGTAACGCCCCTGTTCGCAGGGCTGAGGGGACAGAGGGAGTCTGAGTCTCATTTTCCTCTTCGCTCTCCATGGAGGATCAGTGTCCCTGTTTTGGAAGGTGAACAGCTCCTTGCTTTCTTCCCTGCACACTCTGCAATGTTTTCCAGTAATAGTTGCCCCAGGAATATAAACCAGACACATTTGTGCAGAAAGAATGACAAGGATTAAGTTTTGTTTTATGTTTCCTTCCTCTCAGGTAATCTTTATGCCAAGAAGAGATGCAGATGCAGAAGGAGCGGAATACGACTCCACTATAAAACAACAATAGGTAGAATCGAGCCATTTTAGAAGCAATAGCAATTTTACAAAGAAAAAAACAACTTAAAATAAAAATAGTTATAGCAGGAGCACATACCAAGGAAGCATATGGTACAGTCTATTTTACTAATTAGTTTTCAGACCCATTTGTGGAAATTAGAGGTGATAAACAGCATTTCTCTTTTAGGATCTAAAAATGTTCAAAAAACTATAACAGAGTTGAGTAATTGCAGGAGAATATTCATAAAGAGATCTAAAGCCACTGACTATTTCACTACAGTATACTTTCTATTTCTTTAAGAAGTGAGCAGTAATAGCCTACATTCCTTCACATGTGAAAGATTATAATTCGTCTCAGCGTGATTTTAAACTAGCAATTTTAGTGGTTAAAAAAAAAAATAATAATTGATTATCTTCTTTTGTCCCCGCGCATTGCCCAGCGAGGTCCTCTGATGTACGCTCTCACGCCGGACAGGCGTAAGCCTGGGAGGTCCACAGACATCCTGTCACCCACAGACAGACATCCCATTTCTATCGTCTGTATCGGGCTGCACACAGCACATTTCATCAGCTCTCTGATCAGCTCACAAGTATTAATCAATCTTCAGCTCCCGTTTTGTAAAGCAGATAAAACAAAACGTTGCTATTCCCATTTATATCTAGAATCACAGATGGTATGTGACTTAGCAGTGGAGCTAACAACCGAACCAGGTCTCCCAACCATCCATTATTCAGCAAGGGTAAGCGATATGCAGTGTCAAAGCTCTCTCCCCCAAACTCCTTGCTGTGCCCGGCATATTAACTTTGCAAAGGCAAGAGGAAGCGGAATTGTTCAGAATTATTCTTTTTCCAGCCTAAATGCACAGAGACCTTCATGGTTTTAGCACCCACCAATAGTACTTCCTGCAACCTTTCAAAAATTATCAAAACAGCACTTTCAGGGCAAAAATCTGCAGTTTTGCATAGAAGGAATTTATCTCGTTTTCTATTGGACCGGGCAGCACAAAGCCAACTGGTTTGGCATCAACAAAGGCAGGCATTTGGAGTAACTCAGAAACAAAGAATGGGTTTCCTTCCCGGTGGATCATGAAACACTGTAGGGAAAATAGGACTGCCATGAGGAGAAAAGCTAAATCTAAAGACTTTTGTACAAACGGCCCCTCGGTCCGCCCTGCAGCTCTAGCGTTAAGCCATCTCCAGCCCCTTCTGGCTGCAAAGCGTCCAGCGCAGCTCCCCAGCACACATCCCGGCAGCCTCCGTGCTCCGGGCACGCGAGGGGAATGGCCTTGGATCCCTGGGAAACCAGGTGCTTCGGGCAATTTATTGCATTTCAAAGAGAAGAAACTACAAAAGAAAAATACAAATCAATGATTCTAACTTGAAAAATGGTCACAAGTCATAAATCCCATCTTGTACCACAGAAGCTGGGCTCAGTCTCCACTCCCTCTCCCTCCCTCCAGTTACAGCGGTGTTGAGCTCCTGTGATTTTAAACCTATTTTAAAGAAACCTAGAGTAGAGCAGGCTGGCGTCAGCACGCAGCACCCTGCTTTCGCTGTGCCTAAGACTAGGAAAAGCAGAGGGGCCAGGGCTGCCGTCTCCTCCTCGGGCAGAGGGTCTGCCCCAGGGCCGGCGCGGCGGCAGCACAGCACCGCACAGGGGATGCTCTGCCCAGCTCAGTCACGACACCCAGACGTACAAACCAGCCTTCCCCCCCTCGCCACCCCCAGCGGCTGCGGCTCTCAGCCCATATTATTCTGCATTTCCCTATTCAGAGCCGCTCATTCCCTGCAGCAATATCCCCTGGACCAAGAGGAACATCTGCCAAAATATTTCAACAGCCCTTCCAACGAGCATTCATGAGCCGCTCTGGCACAGACGCGCACCTGGACCCATTTCTGTGAAACCGTTTATTTTTAAACCCAGCAGGACAGAACAGCTGTATTTTATACGAGTTAAACTTTATTGGTAGTAGTGGATTTATTTAATTGCACTGTGGCAAAAGCACCATTATGTTTCTCAACCCACTCTAAGAAAAGGCCGGAAAACTGCCTGAGTGCCACTGGGCGAATTCCCCGGTCCGTAGGCAGAGCTGGGGACTTTATACACGCGCCCTCCGTTAGTAACTCCCCACAGTACGTACGAGGTTAAACCCAACTGCTTCTCTCCCTGCGCACCCCGCGTGCTGCTGCCGTGTGGGTTAAGGAGAAAGGCACAGGTTGTTCACGGCCAGCCGGCCAGCGCGCGGGACCCGAGAGGACCGCAGGGAGAAGGCACAGGGAGAATGCCATCTCCGGAGTTAAAAAGAGAAGAAAAAAATTAAACGTTTCAACTACGGAGCAAGAGTACTAAAAGCCCAGGTGGAAGCAAGGGATCAAAGGGGCTGTGCTGCAGAGAGCTGTTCCCAGCAAGCACAACGGCAGAAGTTACTCAGCACCTTTAGTCTGGGTAAGGAGGGATTTGTAACTTCACTGAACGCCCAGTGGCCCTCCCAGTGCTGTCCTGCTTCGAAGATATCCAGGAAGCACCCGCGTGCTGTCAGAGCGGCTCAGCTCCATTCTCCCGGCTGCCCCTGGGAAACCCACCCGCCACACTGCCGCCACAGCGCATCCCTCCACACCTCCCCAGGGCTGAACTCCGCCGCTCGCAGCTGAGAGAGAGACGGCGTTTGAAACCGAAGCATCCCGTTGTTGCAGAAGCGTTGCAACCCCGAGGAGAGCACTGGCCGGGAGACAGGAGACTCCAGCCAGGTGGCAACGGCCTGGCATTTGAGGTGGTGGCAGAGGCAATCGCTCCGTGGACTTCAGCCTCGGCACCCGCCGGTGTTCCCGTTGCCTTCAGTCTTGCAGCAAACCCTGGCCCGCCACAAGGCAGCTCTTCCAGCCTCCCTCACCCCTCCGTTACCCCGTGGCAAGAGCCCAACCCAGCCTCTTGCCCCATCCGCGGAGAGGACAGCAGGTCTATTTATAGAATAACTGATTGCATCCGTCTTTGTACCCCCCCTTCCCCATTACATCATGTCTAGGGCTTGATTTCAATCACAGACCTATTTTCACATACAGCCCTCGCTATTTTTAGGGCTAAGTAAGTAAATGGCTCATAAATAGCTTCTTGATTCATAACAGTTTATATTGCTATTACATGCCCTACTTCTCTCCTCTGAAACTTTTGTACCTCCCTGGTGTCAGCATGTCACATCGCAGTTTGCCCTTAAGTGTTTTATAACAAGGGAAGTCTCGTTCAAGCGAAAGGGATGGAGAAGAACCAGGTTTCTGCAAACTGCCTCAGCAAACAGTCTAACGTGCACTTAGACATGCATATTAGGGGTACTGTGTGACAACTTAATTTCACACTGGTCATGATTAGACCTGGTAGGAAAATTGATTTCTCTCACTCCGTTGCCCACATTCCAGTTCAGAACAAGCCACCAAAACTTTTCACAAGAGCAAATTTTTAGAAAGAGATTAATTTCAATTGTCACAGCTTTTTTTTTTCCCTCTTCAGCTAATCAAAAGCACCCTCCTAATTAAAACAGTATGTAAACAGGGGAGTGAAAATATAACTCCTGTCCTCTCTTCATGCTCCCCCCCCGGATAGATTTACAGCTCCTGCTCAGCCCAGGAGAGGATGTTCTGCTCAATAAAGGGGTGGGCAATGATCTCCTGCAGGGTTATGAACCGCGAGCAGCATGAAACAGGGGTGGGGGAAGGAAGGAGCTGGGTAATTACTGCTGGGCAGCCCTCGCTGGTATTAATCAAAATCACAAACAAACGCTTTGCGCAAGAAGCCGGTGGGAGGACTGGCTGGGAGCCCGCACGCTCCACACCAGCTCGCACTGCACAGGTTCCATTCGCAGCTACCCTGAATTTCAGACATTGAATTTCACCTGTTGGGCTCCAGTTTCCCACCTGGGGAACGGGGACAACCACCCTTCCCCTGCTGACGTTGCAGAGAAACCTGCCGTGGCAGACGCGCGGCGCTCGGGAAGGCTCTGCCGCTCCAGGCTGGACCGTGTTCGCTCGAATCCCGCACCGAAGCCGAGCATCTCCCATAACATCGATCCCAAACACCCACCCGCCGCCCCAAGTTTCTAACCCCCGCAGCAAGAGTTCAGTGGTCACATTGCTTATTTGTAAGTCAACCTTCCTTACAGAAGTCCAGCTTGCCCCCAAAACAGGGTGAGAAGAGATCTGCCTCCCCTAACCCCGAGGTCCTCAGGGCACTTTAAAAGCTTTAAACACTGAAAAACACAACACAAAGCAGCCAGGCGAGGAAAAGAAACTTATTAATAATGATGACAGTAATAAACCTGCAGCATGATTTTGCTGCTCTGTGCCACAAGTTTGTTTTGAGTTAATCTTATTTGTTTTCTGAGGGTTTTTCAGGTATTCAATAAACAGAACATGAAAGCACTGACAGGTTCATCAGGTGCCTCGTTCCAGCAGGGAAATCCTGCGCTGTCAGTGAAATGCTCAAACAGTTCCACCGCAAGAACGTTCTGCGCAAACTCTGCAGCACGGGCTGTTTCCACCTTTTGGTGCGCCCTTCATCCCGGGAGTAGCAGCGGGGGTCCCCTGGGGGCCACCCCAGCTGGGTGGGCTTCGGGACGGGCTGAGCTTTCCCCACGCGCCAGGCTCTGCTGCAGCGGGACCCTGCGGCAGCGCGAAGGGCAGCGCTGGTCCCCCACACTCCGACGAGCCTCAGGACCCCTCAGCTGCCCCATGGCATCACCAAATCAGGGTGACACCATTTCA
Source organism: Himantopus leucocephalus (assembly GCA_003993805.1). Classification (NCBI taxonomy): domain Eukaryota; kingdom Metazoa; phylum Chordata; class Aves; order Charadriiformes; family Recurvirostridae; genus Himantopus; species Himantopus leucocephalus. Next base: position 5,749,526 of record RSEF01000023.1, on the reverse strand, counting down.
CAGGTCGTGCTTAATGGGCGACAGTGCACAATGGAGACAAAAAAAAGTCACGGCCATGAAGTCTTTAGCGACATTTTGGGGACTGCATGAAGTACACAGACAACTGCTATTCTGTCTAATCTAAGCTCCCTGTCCCAGAAAAAGGTTATCAAAAACCTCCCAGGTGACAACTTTATTTGTGGATTTATTCTTAAATATAGAGAGCTCTCCTAGAGAGGTGGCAAGTGACATTTTATTTGGCATCCTTCTTAAACTGAGAAGGATTGCTCTATAGTTTGCAACTTACTGTAGATGTTTGCTTGTCAGTGAAGGCTACAAACCTATTTTAATTAAAAGTGGAGCTAGGGACTGACAGCTGAACTGAGCTGCTTGAAAAAGAAGTGCTGAGAAGAGCCTGGAATGGGTTTTAAGTTTCTATAATAGCCCCATGTTTTATATCAAAGGGAAATAGGAACATCCTTCAATTGCATTTTACACAGTTACCAAAGGACAATGGACTGAAAGCCAGAAGGTTTAGAATAACTCCACTTTGTATTAACTCTCCTTCAGGATGTTTGTTTTATCAGCGAGACGCCTAAGGCTCCTTACATTCATGTCATGTCTTCAAGAAGCACAAATCCCCTTCCTCCCCCCAACTTTCAGAACCGCAGTGCAGGGAGGGGGAGAAGAAAATGGTTTTGATTTAATATACTTAAACTAAATCTGGCATTTTGAGGAACAGCTGCTCCTTTCAGCAGACAATGAGTTAAAAATGAAGCCCTGGGCCTCCCTGGCAGCATCCTAAGAGGAAAGGGAGGAGTGTCGTCTGGTGCCCTCTTTGCTGCCAGATCCCTGACCACAAGCAGAGCAGAACCCGGGCTGTGGACCACAGCTCACTCCGTACGTGTCACCCTTTGGCCACAGCTGCTTCTCCAAAAGCATCTTGCAGCAGCTCTCCAAGTACAATCTAATTGAAACATAAAAACACGCTTCGGATTTTTTTATAGCATACACAAATATTGTCTCTCCTACTGGAACGTTTGAACATTCAGAATGAGAGCGTGGATCGATAATTCTTCTATTAGATAATTGAAACATGCCTCTTGATTTACACTAATGCACTTGTTAAGCAATAAGTAATCAGGCTGTGGGCAGGTCTGCATTGCTGGAGCACGGAGGTGATTAATGGTCCGCGAGAAGGTGAGGGGCAGACGGGACCAGCTGCGCTCCGCTGCGCTCCGTGCAGGCGGCTTTGCCGCCCCGGTCCGCGGGAGCCTCGTGGCCAGGGCTCCTCAGGGCAACCAGCCACTGCGCCAGCACTGCTATAGCTCTTGGTTTTAAAGGGTCATTCTCTCTACTTAAATGAAATGCATCTCTTTAGCGTCTGCCAATGACAAAAGCAACCTGACGGAGGGCCCTTCGGCAGCCCTTGTGCCGATTCCCCTTTCTGCTGACACGCAACCCTCCCCGCGCACGAGGGGCAGGTCCCGCGTTCAGCAGGGACACCTTGGCTCTGCGGTCTGACAACCCCCTCCTGACAGCTCCAGGTCCTCACCCAAAGCCCAGAGCAGAAAGACGAGCCCTGCGCGCGGCGGGGAGGCAGGAGGGACAGCCTCGGGACGACATTGTACTGACACAACCCACGTGTGCTGCCAAGTCCCAGCACCAAGCCAAACAATCTGGTTCATCAAAGATAAATACGTTGACATTGATTTGAGGTAAATCAGGCTGTGAATGCCAGGTTCGCTCGGTCTCCACGCTACTGCACGTGTCTCCAGCTTCGCATCGGAGGGGCATTGCAGCACCAAAACACTGCTCCAGGTGTGGCGGCTTCGCCCCAGCTCAGTTCTTATTCAAGGGAGAGATCTTGGTGCAGTTCCCATGGACCAATACATCACTCCTGGCTCAAACTTTATTGAAAAGTTCAGTTCGATTGTACTTTCTTGAAACTTAAACCCTAATCGATTCACATGAAGTCAGCGAGCCCTCAGCCCGGTTCTGTTCCCGCGCAAGCACAATTAATTCCCATCAGATGGGAAGCAGCAGGATCTGCCTTGCACTCATTAATGCGTTACTCAGCTCCTCAAGGAGGAAACACCTCATGTGCCATTTTGGTTGGAACTGCCCTGTAAGTCATACCGAGTTCCTCAGGGGATGTCACGAACGTAGGACTTTGGCTCAGTAGAAGAGGTGGTTGGAAACCTGGTGCCCCAAGGACTGCCTGAGTTGCCCACAACAGGAAACAAAACCTGCCAGATAGGGTCACGGCAACAGAGCTGGCTGCATGAGTCACTCGCAGCGAGCGAGAGACCTTCAAAGGCTGCGCCCGAGAGGCTCTGGCAAGTGCAGATACACAAACAAGGTTGCTCAGACCATCTCCAAAGAGCCACTTGAACTGTGTGGTTTCACCCAGGCCTTCCCTTTTCCTTGTTTACCCAGCAGCTCGCCTGTAATCAAATTGGATAATGGACTAAATCCCTTCAATTACACTTGTTAGAGCAGAGGACTGGTGACCTGCAGAGCACAGCTCACCCCTCCGCCCGAGAGCACAGCCTCATCTCCTCCGGAGGAACGCACGCCCATCACACCTACCGCTGCCGCGCACAAGGATGTAATGAGCACAGGCAGCTGGGGGAGAAAGGGAGGACAATGACATTATTTTACTGCCCTCTGACTAATGATGTGCTAACATGCTCAAGCATTGAGGCGAAGCTGCCAAGCAGTCATGGGAAGTGTAATTAATCCCTTGCTTATTAAAGCCTGCGGCATCTTAAAGAAATGCCGACAGCATTCCATAAGCAGCACCGGTGCGTGCGCGTGCCCCCAGCCCCTCATCGCAGGTTACCACATGGAGAAGGCATCCAAGAGTCTAACTTGCGAGACATGGCCTTTCAATAAAAGCACCGTGGGTTTGAGACATGCAGCAGAGACGACAAATAACACCAGCTGAGGGTCCATCCATTCTACCCGAGAAAACGAGTTAAAACATGCATCCCTCAGATTATTGGACCCAAGTTTGTTTAAAGGCTTTTCAGTACTTCGTATTCTCCTCCCCTCCTTTTCTTTCTAAAAGAGGAAAGGAAGGGGATCCATCTTTCTGCTCTCCGGTCAGCTTTGCCAGAACCCCAGTGCCCCTCACACTCCAGCCGGAGGGACCACCAGCACAGGAGGAACTGAGCAATTCCACCAGCTTAGATAGTTTTCAGCTGATGCCAAAGCCCAGCTGGATGTATTTATTTCAGTCGAGTTCAACTGATTTAGAATATTCTTAAGCCTAATTGTGCAAAAAAAATCCAAAAAGAGAAATTTTGCTTGTGCTTCAGTGACCAACTACTGTGAGTAGACAGGGCCAGGGGATCTCTTTGTATCATTTGCTTCACAGCAACTGCAAGTAAATGCATCAACATTTTCTCAAGAGTAGATCAGAAGTCAGAACAAGTCCCCACAGCCACAGAAATAGGTGGGAAGATCCCAGCTGACTGTGCAGGCCTTACCTCAGACAGCCTGAGAGAGTTGGGGGTGTTCAGCCTGGAGAAGAGAA
>RSEF01000023.1:5724066-5745906 GCA_003993805.1 Himantopus leucocephalus | reverse complement strand
TCTCGGCAAGGAATGAGGGAGGTTATCATAACAATTAAAAATTGAGAGAGCTGGAAGAGCTACACTTTGCTTCACTGGGGCACAGGTCCTTGAATTAAACACACATATTTTAATGTAGAAATCTGCATGCACAAGTACGCAGCTCTGGGCAGTAGCCAAGCGACTGGTGACAGGAACCGTTCCACCAAGAATCACTGGGAACGTCCCATGGTCAGCCACAGCCTTCCTGGGACCCACAAGTGGATCAGCTCAGTGGGAACATGTTGGCATGCTGCTTTGAAACGATGCAGCATTGAAGCACCCTCTGACAGGGTGGCACCAAAACAATAATGACAGAAGGTAGAAGGTCCTTGGCTCATTAAAATGCCTCTCCAGGAGTGCAAACTACACCATGATGAACACCTTCCTGCTGTCAGCCTGCCCTGGAGCAGGGTCTCCACCTTCCCCCCTGGGACAGTCAGTGGTTTTCCTTTGGGGTTTTAAACGTGGCCAGTTCTCCTAGTGTTTAGCCCTGGTGATGGCTCAGGTGAGCTTCCTCTTGCCCGTCTTCCAGACGCTCTGCATGGACTCAAAGCCTCTGAGTCTCAGGGGCAGTCTCTTGCAGAGCTTGGAGGGGGGCAGACTGTACTGCCGCTGCTCAAAGCCTGCAGAAGGCTCAACGAACCCCTGTTACATCTCACCTTAATGGCTCCTGCAGGGCTTTGCAAGGATGCAAAACAGCTGCAAATGGAGAACATGCTGCTGCTGCCCTGATTCCACCTCTCTGGGCTTTAGAGAGTCCCAGAGAGAACAAGAGAAGCTGCAAAAATGGCTTTGTGCCAGGCACAGGGCTCCAGTGCCTGCTCTGCCCTCCCTTCGCACCAGCCCACCTGGATGAGTTTACAAAAACAGCCCCAGGCGTCCAACTTGCAGACAGAATTTGGTCTCCATTTTTTCTGGACATCCCATGTGTGTCCCTTCCCCTTTACTTTGCTGGAAAAGCTTCTGAAGTGATACTTACAGGAGTTAGTCATAAAATGAACAAGGGGTTTTAGAGCATAACATGAAATTGCTTTTATCTACTGTACACAATGATAAATCAGGCAGCTGCGCTGCTGACTCTCTGGGAAAATCTACCTCCAGAAAGTCTCCACTAAGTTTCCTAATGCATTCAGGGAAGGCTGCTGGGAGGGAGGGAGACAAGATGGGGGTCAGGAAGAGCTGCCTGATTTCAAACATGATCCAGAGCAACTGTTCGCAGCTTGTTTGCTAATCTCTTGTGACCGATCGTTGAACCAAATCTTGCTTCCTGGACAGAGAAGCAAGAAATAGAGAAAAGAAGAAAAAAAGAAAAGGGCAACACTTCAACAATAAATAGGACATCAATTAAACAAGAGAGCATTCACCTGCACAAACAGCTCAAGGAAGAGCCATTGATTCATCCGCCTGACAGTCTGGACTCGGTTTGCCTGGTTTACTGTGATCCCCAGGGAGATAAAGCGTCTGAAATCTTCAGCAAGAAAAGGACAGGTTTCACGATGTGGTCACGGTGTGTCTCCTTTTAATTAATTATTTTTAAAAAAAATTTAGATAAAGAGAAAACAACTGTCACCATGGCTTGAAAATGTATTTGATGAGAAAAATCTAAGGGATGCAGTTAGCAGACCAGATCCCAAGTCTCTATCCCTGCCTCATCTTGTCTGCCTGAGAGACGCCAGCACACATCGCCCCGAAAGTCAGCAGCTCTCCGGGATTTCAAAGCACTCAGTACTTGTGAGGAGTATTACTCCCCTGATTTTTATTGAAAGAGGGAAATCATGACTCCCTTAAAAGGAGGTAACTTGCCCAAGATCAAATTAAAGGTCTGTCCCCTCAGCCTTAGGCCTGTCCTCCGTTTCACCGTCAGCACACCCCGTGCCCCGGCAGGCTGCTGCGGGGCCGCTGGTGCCAGCTTTTCCGGGTGGCATCGCCCAGAGATGGGCATGGGGTGTGCCGGGCAGGAGCAGCTCCCCGCTCCGGAGCTCCCTCTCCTATCTGCTCCAGCCAAGCAAAAATTCATCCATCTTTGAACACGGGCTCTCAGAGCTTCTGCAGGAGAGACTGACACAGTTTAAATGAAGAGTAAGTGCCTGGCTGCGGACAGAGCCTTGCTGGACCCGGCTGTAGGGACTGACGCCAGGCTCTGATCCGAGCTGCTGTGGGACCTTCATTCTGGACCACAAAGTGCTTTGGGGCAAGACTGCCCCTTTCGCCATGTCTACAGCAACAATCACAGCACACGTCATGCGATGCCCAGCATGCGACTACATGAATAGTGAACCGACAGAGAGATGCACAGTTGGTGTGCACGGATTTAAATTGTCTTCCTGGGCTCGTTCCAAAACACAGGTGGTGATTTCTGGACACGGGATACATTATCTGCAGAAAAGCAAAAATTATAGTGATCAAGAAGAACAGAGCATTATCATCCTTCCATCATTCCCTCTCTGAAAAAACTCAACAGGTCAGCTGCTTCTAAGCCCGCCCTGATCAATCACTGCAAATGCTAAAAGCATTTAGAAGACGTCCTCCTTTGAGCCATTTGTCAAGTGGAATCTGGCAGTTTTTAGTCCTTTTATTAGTTCTGCTTGTGAGAGAAATTCACTTGAAGCCAATGCTTAATGCAGTGAGAAAGCAGTACATATTTCTATGGCAGAGAGAGCCATTATTCAGCTGTGCGCAGAGATGTGAAGGGGATTTAACAAAGCCCTGGGCTGGAAGAGAGAGGATGCCCCGTGCCTCGACCTGCTGTCCTGTACGCATCTTCCTTTAAGTTTGCACTTCAACCTCAGCCCAGAATGTATTGGAAGTGAAAAAAACCAAGCGTGGTTGTGTGGTGAAAAGAAGCACGGAGTGATCCCAGCACAGCCGCCTGCGAGCTGGACCTGCTGATTAATCCACCAGGCAGGAGCAAACCTGGACGGAGAGCGATGGTACAGGGGCACTGCCCAATGATCAGCTCCGTGCAACGGGGTAGTGCCAGCAGAGAGACGGCGTCTCATTATGCTGAATGCTGCACGCAAGGATGGAAGAGTGTCGGGCATCTCACTGGCTTTAGAGCTGGGTACGAGTCCACGCAGACCGCCTGCCCTCCGACGCGGCTGTCCCACCGAGCGCTGCATACAGCCCCGGCCCCTGATGCAGGAGCAGCTGTACCTAAACCACCTCTAATATGCTCTAAGCCTGGAGAACTAAGGCACAAAGGGATTAGGAGAACTACCCAGAGATGACACAGAGGAGCACGTGTTAAATTTGGGAATTGAACTTTTATCTCCTAAAAAGCTTCCCGGATCAGTGCGTCAAGCCTTTGCTGGTTGCACGGCAGCTACTTGGGGGGCTGCTGCTTTCTACTCCCATGCGTTTATACAGTGCCTGGCACAGAGAAGAACTCGTGCTGCAGTACAACTAGCACTTTTTATAACCCCCAAAATTATTATCATTGGACAAAAAGTGGGAGAGGAGGAATACAAATTGGACACAACCCTCCTGGGACTGTTCTCTGTTCCCTCCCTCCTTGCAGTGCTCTCATTATTTTCCAGCAAGGGCAGTCTTCTTTTTCTCTCTCTCACTTGTCAGGATGAGATGACATTTGAGTTGTGCTGATGAGACCTACCAGGGCGAGACACATGTTTGTGGTCGCTTTGGGCAACCAACTGCCAAGGCCTTTAACTGCTCTCTTTTGATTTTCCTACAAAGTCAACCTCTCTGCCTCCCTGGCAATTTGAGCCATGCTACCCAGTGCTCTGCCTCCCAGGGCTGCTCTCACCTCAGCCAGGCTCTCTTCCTTGAGGGAAAGGGCCTGATGGTTTTTTTCCAGGGGAACTGGCAAGTGCTGCAGAGAGGTGCCGGGTAAGGGAAGGCTGTGGGTGGCAGTGCTTTGGGGAGAGCTGCTCTGCCGGGGGACCTGCTGTCCCACTGCGTGGTGAATCTCTTCTGAAGACAGCCACCCTCAGTTGGCTCTGTCCCATCGGTTCCGTTTCCAGCTGTGGAGCTCTCCTGATTAACGCCAGCTAGGGATCTGGCCCACAATATCTCCCTCTGACCTCATGTACGTGAGAACATTGTCAAGATGGGCTTCACGCCCACAAGCTGGGACTCGCGGTGCCGCTCCTGCGAAGCGCTGCGTGCCCGAGTAGCACTTTCTCCGGTGAATAACTGGCCGGGTCCCGCGGGGCTGAGCGAGCACGGCTAAGGATGCTGCACGGGAACAAGGCTGCAAAAATCAGGTCCCTGGCTCCGGTCCAGCAAAGCACTTGAACAGTGCTTAACATCAAACACCGTGCTGGATGCCATCAATCACAAAACTCACAGTCCTTACGTGAGCCACTTGCTCGCGCGTCCCGAATGGGTGGACAGGGCTGTCGCAGTGGTGCTTCTGTAACACGGGGATTCACAGCCACAAACGCTTCGGGCTCTGGTTTTACTCTGCTTTGCGCATTCCCCGACAATTTATACCAGTGAATAAATCAGAAATAAACTCTCAAGAAGAAATTCTCATTTAACTTCCACGGAAGTGTTTCATATTCATTTTGCAGGAGTATAAATGACAATGCAAGACATAAGATGGAGGAAGTTTTATGAGTGTCCTTAGGGGACAGATCCCAGATCATTTAATCAAATGGATCTAGGCACATGGGCTTTGCTGGAAGCGTGACCAGGTGACATCTGTGTTGAAGAAAGGTGACATACTTTGTGACCCAAGAAAGAGGCGAACATTCCAATAAAAAAGAGAAACCTACAACGTTTGGGAAGGGTGAGCAGGCAGATCTAGCAGGGACACACGCAACGTACGGCGCAATCGGCATCGTGCAGCGATGACAGAGCTGTCAGCATATGAAATGGTTTGAAAGGGAAATCCCCTCTAAACGGCACAGAGGACACAGCAGGTTCCCAGCTCAACCCTCTCCCAGGGCTCCGAAACCCAGCACTGACCTTCTGCCACCCCTTTCTCGGCTCCACACTGCCCAGTGCTGAGAGCAGAGCACAGCTAACGCCTTGCTGTGACCACACATCATTTTCCTTATGTCCATCCAGCTCTAGGATTCCCAGAAATTGCAAAGAAATATAACAATAAAATAAAATCTGCTCTCGGACATTGCTGTGTTAACACTGACGTGTGTCACAGATTGAGGCCAGCTTTTTTTTCCCGATATAAAGTACTACTTCTAACCTGTGAACGATTTCTGAACTGTAGTTGTTCTAATTAGCAAGAAACAGTGAGGTCAATTACAACAGCGTGCTGGTTACTACAATTACTATTATTAATTGTATTCGATTACACATTTGCAACTATTAAATACAGTACCTCTAGAGTACCTGTGTAGACTTTTAACTCAGCAGAAAACAATGAAAAGTATTTAACACAGAGAAATGGCCAGACAGCGCAAGGCCAAAATCCACGCCAGCCCCACGCATCATTTATCTCCTCTCCGCGCGTGCCTGGCTGATCCAGCGCACGAGAGACACAAAGGATTTGTTTTCCTTCATCCTCTTTTCTCTCTGGACCAAAGCCCTCTTCCCTCCGTTGTCCCGTACTCGCCGTGGCTGCCGGACCCCCCCGCGCCCCATCAGCACAGACACGTGCTCATCGACGCGGGAGGGCAGGAGAGGGGATGATCTCCACCAGAGCTGTCCACAGAAGGAAAATGCTGCTTTCTGGCATCCTGCGATGTGGCTTCATCCCAATTAGGAATGAAAACTCGAATTTTCAAAATTGTCTGAGAAAAACAAATCGCAGGGATGCCCCGTGTGGGGAAGGCCCCAGAGCTAGCTCGCCCGTGGCTGCAAGGGCTCTTGCATTCACTCCCACAGAGACAGGACTTTACACTACTTTAAAAAAGAATTCACTCTGAAGAAGCGTTTCTGTGTCCTACAATGTTAAATTGCTAATGGGAAAGGAAATGTATTCATGATTCAATGTATAAAAGTAGGCTTGGAGGAATGCAGATTGTATTTTCCCTCTGCAAACATTTGATCATCCCAATAAAACAGCAGCTCCACCTTTTCCACCAGCTCAATAAATCACAGAGAATGGAAACAACAGGTTTATAGTTGTCATGATGATCGTTACTGAAGGATTTTATGGTGTACTGGAGAGATGGGGGGGCTTGTTTATAGGCACGAGGTGCCTTCTGAAGGACTGCGGGACTCTGTAAAACTCAACTTGCTGCTTAACTTTCTGGTTTAAAAGGGAAATTATTCTCCTGATTCAGCCTCCACCTCAGTCGTGATTGCCTTCACCGATGGCCCGGCCTTTCCAGGCGGTCCTGCTCAGCGAGAGGCTGAGCCAACAGCTCTCGGAAGGAGCAGAGAGCTCCTGTAGGTCACGGCGGCCACCGCTTTGCAGTCCTCATGCAAACAGTTGCAGTGGTATCGCGTGGCCGTGTGTAGGATGGCACCCGCAAACCTGAGTCACGTCGCTGTAAGGCTCTGATCTCTGCTTCTGCATTTGTTACTGGTAATTATTACTATTGATTAGGATTTGAGCTTACAGCGAAGATCAAGGCCATGTTATACCAGTCCTGGATCATACTCAGAGTAGGAGACAGCTTTTGTCCAGAAGCATTTTTTATCTACCGTGCAGCATTCCCGGGAGAGCCGGACAGTCATCTACCCCGTGCTGGAAATGCCCGGCACCATCGCAGACACGAATAACCCTTTGGAAGACCCGGGCAGGTACGGAGGGAGCCGGCAGCGACCGCCCCCCGCACCTCTGCAACGCCTTATGTATGCTGCAACATTCTGTACCTACAGTTTATCGTCAGCTTTAAAACCACCACGGAGACGCTGTCTGCTGCCCGGTATTGTACGTGAGGGCAGGAAGTGTTGGGGCAGAACGCATGGCAGTCATGCTGAGCGATGGCTTTAAGGTCCAAACGCTCCCCTGAAAGCCTGCTCTCTCCCAGACCGATGCTGACACAGCCCACCGGCGTCTGCGTTCATGGGACAGCAACAGCGCGGGGCAGCATCGAAGGGGCGTTTCACGGGTGTATCTCTTGGGCTACCACCGTCCCCTCCACCATTCCCCATCCCCATCCTTCTGGCTGTAGGAGCTCTGCATTCCTCTACCATAACATCTTTATTCCCCTCTCCATAGGACTGATGACAAATTAGCATTTCGCCCTCTGGAGTGACTCTGCACAGTGAAGAATCCATATCTTAACACGTGGACATGACTTTCATTTTATTGGAAATCTCCTGTGCTGTTTTATGGCCAGCTCTGCAGACTAACTGGCAATAAAGCAGGAGGAGGAGGAGGAGTGTTTCGAGAGGTGCTGAGCAGCTCTGACTTCTGCCAACTCAGCGCTTCACAAGAAAGCACTCAGCATCTGGCAGGATTGAGCTTTTGCATATTTTTCTTGAACTCTCCCCCTGCTTTTTCACCATATAAATTAAGTTTAATACCAGAGCAACTGTGCAATGCTGCTCAGGGCAGAGCGAGCTAATGAGCTGAGCACTGTACTGCAAGAGCAACTTCCCTGTCCACCTCGCCTCGCTGTCCTTTTTTGCATTTTAATACTTGATCGCTTCTAAAAATAGCCACAATTCTTAGACCTTTTAATATGAGCTTCACCAAAAAAAAAAAAAAATCTTAAAGAAAAGATCTTTGAAAGCTTCGCTCTGGATTTTATAAGCTAGACAAAACGGTCACCCCAGCGACCAGGCTGACGGGCACCCCGGGAATGGAAACAGCCAGCTCCCGGTGCAGGACCCATCTCGTAGCTCCGGACTGAACACAAACGTGCCCCGACTGCCTCCAGGATAATACCAAATATGGCTGCTTCGGTAAATAATGAAGATAATAAATCAGGTGCCTATTTAGCACCTTTTCCACAGTAGCTGTTCTCCATCTTCCACCAGAAAGGAAAGAAATAGGTGAGGGAAAAAAAAAAAGACCGACCGAAGTTGAACTGAGACACAGGAACAGTGAAAAGGCGTTTCAAACCAAGACTTTGAGGAGCGCTCTGGCTGATTTCCCCCAGATCCATTAATAACAGCTTTGAATTAGAAAGGTGTTGCTGCAAATGAAATTTGGTTTCAAACACTACGATTGCTTGTTTTAGGTTTTCCTCCCAGTAGCCAGGTGCGGGCAGTTGGGCTCTCTGACCAGTCTCGCACTGGTGCCATGTCCCAGGCTTTTTCCCGCCCTGCCTGAGCCAGGACGGAGATCCAGCACAGAACCAACGCCCTGTGCCGTGGGCTACTCCTGAGCCCAGCGTGAGAGCACCACACCGATTTGCAGAATCCGTGGATTGTTGCAAGACACAAATCTGGAGATGGGGCAGTGAGAAGGCCCATGAGTGACTCAGACTCATGGAAACAAATGCCTCGGAATGAAGACTGTGAAAGGATTAATCTCTTTTAACTTATCAGGAAGAAATTCAAAAAGATAATTTGATTACAGTGCACAAGCACTTTCACAGGAAGAAACTATCGGATACTGAGGGCTCTTTAATCTAGCAGAGATGAGCACAGAGAGAATCTCTTGGTGGAAATTAAAGGCAGCCAAATTGGAATTGAAAATAATGCTTGCATTTTTTACCATGGGGTAATGAATCACTGGAACAACCTGGGAGTGGTAGAGCCTCCATCAGCTGGTGCCTCCCAGCCCAGACCTGGGTCTCTTTGAAAGGTACTTTTTTTGTAGGGAAAAACACTCTTCACAGCTTTGCCCGTGAAAGAAATTGGGTAAGGGATCTCCAGTCCACTGCCAACAGCAGCAAGGATTGCCTTACCCTGCGCGTCAGGGTGCTTTGGACCCGTCTGGCTGTATCTGGAGCAGCTGAGGAAACGCTCATACATTTCTTTCTGTTTGCAGAACTGTGGGAAACTAACGGCAGCTGAGGAGCAAAGATAAGCAGTCTCTATGCTGGGATGAGGGCCACCACCTTCAGCTGGTGCCGCTCGCTCCTGAAGAGGAGAGCTAACGAAAAGAAGGACCTCCAGCAGCCACCCCACTCAGCACACCAGTGGTTATTATTTTGATGCATTGTTCAAGCAGTCCTATTAACGATGCTCATTCTTGGTATGATATTGCTCAGGAACGGCGGCAGCTTTAGAACAGATTATTGCTCTCCACAGCAAATTAGCAACTAGAGTTTGGATGTTCACTGACAGGAATATCTTTGCATCCTTTATATATTCCTGGGTGGCTTCCCCCTGAATCCAGATAGCACATCATTTGTTTAACTTACTGAATAACGTAATTAATACTGGGGAGTTCTGACTGCTTGGCAGAATATACTGTTACAGCTAACAAATTTTATGTCTTTAGGCTTCACAGCAGAATTTGATTTAATTTGTCCCAAGGTTAAGAAAGACAGGGAGGAAATTTGATGGCTCCAGATCACAAATGCGCTGCGATTTATCATCTTCACCATGTGGCACAGACAGACACCACGTCCAAGTTAAGATGGTAGAAGTCTACCCCATCATCTTTGCTTTAAACTTACATTCATCCATTATCAGACACTGCATGTCCAAACTACGCTGCGTCTCCCTGCCACTGGCAAGAGGAGCAAACGCTGCACACAGTTATCCCCAGAACTGGCATGTTTCCCTGCATTTTGGATGAAGGCCCCCAAAATTTTCTGATTAACTAGTTAAGATGTACACAATCCCAAGGCATGGTAGGGAAGCATCTTAACCAGACTTTTCCCCTAAAAATTCTGTTTAAACTGCATTTTAAAAAATCAGGAAATTCAACAAAATGTTTTCAACTGGTTTTTTTTTTTCTTTTGCTGAAAGAGAAGAGGGAGAATACGTAGCACAGTGGCTGTTTCTTAATCATATCAAGGTTGCCGGATAGCATGTTTCTGCAGTCAGATTTCCTTCCTTAAATAACAAAACCATGGGATAATTTCTCTACTTCACTATAAGCTGGTGTTTGCAATGGAGAGAACAGTTATACAGAGGAGCTTCCCCCCCCGATTCCCAGTGTCAGAGCTTTGCAGAGCGCTACACATTTGGTCTCACCACTGAATTATCTTTAGGACTTAAACAGTGCGCTTCCCTCTGCTCAGCAGTGGATTTGGGAGCAATGAGGCTTTTAGAGCCTCAAAAATTGGCATAGCAGCAGCCTGGCCGAGGTCTCACGGAGCAAAGAGAAGGAACCAAGAGTTTTCCACTCTGTGAGCTGCACACCCGACCAATAGGTCACGCTCAATTTCCAAAGCCGGGGCTACGGCATTACAACAGCTTCCAAGAAGACATGGATGAGGCTACAGCTTGTGAACAGCATTATGCAGCAATTATGTACCAAAAGAGCTCCCAGATGTGCAGTGAATGTGGTAACAAAATGTGCCAGTTTATGGCATTTTCTCCCTCTCCCTCTCTCTTCTGTCATTGTCCTTTAGGAAGTGAACATGAAGAATAAAGCTCTATTTTTAGAAACAAGTCAGGTCCTAAAAAGAGAGCAAATTAAGTGCAGAGATTTCCCAGGCATAAGGAAATTGCATCCTACAGGCCAAGTCAAGCATCGCTGCTGGGACAGACCCGCTCCCCCACCCTCAGTGGAGCTGGGGCTGTCCCCACCGGAGCAGCTCCGGGGTGAAATCCAGGAAAGCCAACCAGATGGGAAGGCAGATCGTCCACAGGTTTACCCTCCCCTCTCCCCGCACTCGTATGACTGAGAACTGAATTTGACTCTTCCGTATCTATGTGACAAATACTTCAATTAGCCCAGTCGTATTGTCAGTGATTCACAGAATACCTTGAAGGGTTCAAGCCACTTAATTTATGAGATCTTCCTAAAGGTTAATCCCATTTGGAGGGCTCATTTCTGCATTGGGTTTCCACTGCGGTTCCCCCAAATGGCTCCATACATGAATCTCTGGATCAGACAGTGGCATTTGTCATTATTCCAGGTCAGGAAGAAGCTGGGCAAGAAAACAAGAGGAAAGCATTACTATATGCATGACAGAAAGTCACGTCTAAGAAGTTGGGAGAACTTGGATTATAGAGATCACAGATTCTAATGCAAAATCGAGACTAACATCACTAGTCTTTAAATCCGTAACTTCTAAGACATGGGGCTTGACTCTCTACTCTCTTTCCTGGACAAGTTGTCCGGGTCTCCCTTTGATCTTGCCTGGATGCCCTCAGGGAGGTACCGAGCACCATGATTAAGCCACCATTAGCGCTCTCCCAACCAGGCCGCTCCAGATTTTGCTACAAAAGAACAAATGTTTCATCAGGAATAGGAGCTCTGTAATTCCTAAGCGGTGCTGGAGCCAGCTAGGGCACCTGGCCAGGATTCTGGCTCTAATTACTTATGCTGCCCTGCTCCGGCAGTTCCTAACATGATTTATTTTAAAGATGACAAAAAATTATTATTGCTGATCACTTAGAATAACTGCTTTTGTAAGTACCTGACAGTTCAAATCTAAGAGCATGCAAGGGAGAGTCCAGCAGACATACAAGCCCTTTAGTCGAGCGGTTATTTTGGGACACAGTGGACCATTTACGGTGGTTTTCTCACTAACGCCGGCGGGTAAGGGTGTCCTGCAGGAACCTGCCGCAAAGCCTCGCCTAACGGTTCCCCATCACAGCCTGAGGGCAGCGCTCGTGGTGGCTCTGCGTGCTGTTCCCCACCACATATTACACAAACTGGCTCACTGCATCTTTTTACCCTACTTAGTTCTTGCCTCTCATAATATTTAGAGGCTCTTTGGGATACAAATAGTTTTGATTTGTATGGACAAACACTTAGAACAAGGAGGGCTTGGGTCCTGAGTCCAAATAATAAATAATAGTTAATATAGTCCAGGCATGACTAGTCAGTTTCTACCTAAAAATGTCAATAAAGCAGGGCCATATTGATGCAAAGAGACATAAAATGTGAACTCCTTCAATACACGCACTTATTTGTCTCAGTTTGTGAGGCTGGGAAGGAAAGAGCTGTTAGCAGTGAATAGTATTTTATTAGCATCATAAACCCCAAGAGCAAAGTTTGTGTCACAGAGAACTGCACATGCATTTGAAGGCTTAATTTATGTTCCTGACTCCTCTTGTGTTTTTCTTTTTTTTTTTTCCTTCCTTCTCTTTTTTCAAGCAGGGACATAATATAATTTAAAATAAAGACTAAAGGACTCTGAAGACAACTGGGGGTGAAAGGGATGTTCTCACAAAAGGTAAACCTGCATCCTACTGAAATCCTGGCAGTAGTATATTAATCTACAGTGCAGAGGTACATGGACGCTTCAGAAAAAATACGGTTTCACACACACCAGGTTCTGAGCAAACTGCATCCTGAAACGCCAGCAACCTTGAAAGGCAAAGCCCAGAAGGAAGAGACAGATGGGGGTGAAGTGACTTGCTAAGGAACTCCAACAAATTAGCAGTGGAAAAGTAGTGAGAATAGAAAAGGAAGCATGGCTTTTGTTGGCTTTCCATCAATTTGAGCTTCAGCGATAAAGCAGCAGATCTTCAGCTGGTGCAAAGCCGCGCTGACGGGAGAGGCTCGCGGGCCGACACCATGAGCTCGCAGCCCTGCCACAGCTGGCTTGCAGCACTGCGAACGCCCATCTCCACCAAACCCAGTCCACTGTCAGGGGTCAAAACTCCTCCAGCGACCGGTCGCTCTCCTGCACCTCTAACAGTGTTTTCCTTTCATTCCGGCCTTTAGGAGACGGGTCAGGTTTCTGGTGGCGCTAGGAAATAGATCTTGCAATACAATCGCAATCAACCATTGTTAATCAGCAAATTACAGCCTTCCGTGCATTACAAAGCTTTTAACTACCAGCTGCTCATTCTGGTATATTTATGCGGTAACAATTCTGCAGAGCAAGTTCTGTGCCTATTACAGAGCTCTTAAGTCTCTGTAAACGTGGCTTTAATGACCAACGAGCATTTATTTAAGATTCTGTAGCCTGCCTGTTACAGTGGAGTGAAATTAGACATGTAGGTGAGTGCTGTAGGCATAGCACTAGAAGTTTTATGACAAAAGAAATAGGCTGCACAAGTAGCTGTGAAAAAGCTGGTCTGCAGGGTACAGGATAAAACTGAGCAGCATGGTGCAAGTTTTTCAGCAGACTGTGACTTGCTACCTATTGAGCAGTAAAAGTATTTGTGGCTCTGAACAGTGAGGTGAGGTAAATCTCATATGTCACAGCATAAACCCAAAGGCTCTGGGAGTTCAGGAAGGAATAGCTTTTGCTGGGAAAAATATTCCCCTGCTCTTTGCTAGAGCAAGGCTTATGTACCCGCATACAGCTTGAGTCCTGCGTGGGTGTCGAGGGAGGGCAGGAAGGTGTGGGACAGGATTTGGGGAGCAGACCCAACACAGTGCAGCTGTCTTTGGGGTTTTCTAAGCACAGCCAAATGATGACTGTCTACAGGGGCAAAACCACCCTGAAGAATAGGATGAAGCCCCTATTAAGGCTTCATGATATTCTTAATTATTTGCTGTGTGTCGTTGCCTGGGGAATCCCCTGCCCTTTCCATCATGCTCCTGAATCCGGCGTCCTGCGCTGTTCGCTGTACAGGCACAAGAGAAAAGATAGTTACTGCCACAGGGATTTCACTTTTTAGGGCATCACAGCAAAGGACAGTTTTAAGATATGCTTTGCAGAACACCACGGTGGGCTTCGCAAAGGTTAATGATCTATACCTTCAAGGCAGAGTGAGTCAAATCATTTGCATGGCCACCAAACTGGGCTGAAACAAAACTAGCGGGTTCACCAGTTCCTGTCTCTCCTTCTGAAGGAGAAAATCACAATTTACTTGCCTTGAAGGGTTGCAGGAAAAGGAAATGAAAAAGGATTATTCTACTGTTCTTCTGCCTTGAAACTGCTAATATTGCTCCATATAAATACCATGCTGTAGAAAAGTATCTCTTGCCTTCCCCGCCTCTTTGCAATTTCAACTTGGTTTTTTTCCCTCTCTTTTATTTCACAGCTTTTAACCTCGCCCAATTGTCCCTCTTAAATAATAATTAACTCTCTTGTTCAGCCAGGGATGTGTTTTAAAGCTCCAGCAATTTTATTTTCTATATGACACCACAGGACACGATGGGAGGGAAAAATTAAATCAGAAGGTTTCTCAAGAGTTGCCCCTCTAGAAAAACCATTAGTTGCCTCTCCCCGGTGAAAGGCGAATGCCGCTGCCAGATCTGTAGAGCGAGTGATCCTACAGTAACCAGCAGCGTTTACACAATAATTAACTGAAAGAGGGGAGAAAGAAGAAAATAAACAAGTAGGCAAGGCTGTTAGGCTGCACTCTCCAAGAACGCTTGCTCCCAACAGACCCACGTCTTGAGTCGCGAAGATACGCAGCGCTTCAGCACAACAAAACAACGACCGCCACTGGGTGACCCAGAAAAAACGAGTAATGAAGTTGTCTCCCTTGCGCTTCGGGGCTGAATACAACACAGACTGCTTTGCAGCCTCAAAAGCGGGACATGGGTGGAAAAACCCAAGAGCAACGTGCAACGATAAGTGAGAGAGTACTTATTTTAATTATAAACTGGACCAAATAAATTAGAAATTCAATTACAATGCCATTCACCGACAAGAAATTCAAAACACTCAGGCTATTAGTTGCACAAATTAACTGTAGGAGATAACCGGATTTGCGGGGAGCAATCCTGTACCCTAGTAGTTGTAACGAAAACATTAAGGTCTGAAGCGAGGCAGAGTGCATTGGGTACAGTCTGAGATATCCTCATGCTCATTGAGCTTGCGAGAAACAGCGCAGTAGCAAAACATTCTTCCAGAGCATCTTCCTCATTAAAAATTGCTCATTAAAATACCTGGATTTTGGAAAGATCAGAGACTTGCTCTACTCTAAAAGTATTTATGTGCTTTACAATCAGTATTGACAGAAAACAAAGCAGCCTCACCTTAAACAACCAAGGGATTGCAGCGTGTTTTAGGCACTCCTGTCCCCAGGGAAGGTAGATTCTGCCCAGCTACACGGATGTACATCCCTTGGCTATAAAAGGATGTCTCAGGTTTGGCATGACCGAAACTAAGAGCAAGATCTAAGCTCCTGAGTTCCCCCTGGTTCACAGCTCGCTGCCTCGGGAAGATAACCCCGCCAGCCACAGATTATTAAATCACATTCCTTCATGCTTCTCCTAAAGAGTCGATATCCTGAGTCCCTCTCATCTTCCTGACCTAACCAAGTATGAATAATGTACAAGCTACCGGTGGGTCAGTTGCTTACTGGACTGTGGCCAGCCGAAGGGCTCTCTCAGCAGATCAAAAGCCAATCAAGTTCATTTCAATATTTATTTTTAATCCTCCATTCTGAAATTATAAATATTTAATGCTACGCCCTTACCAGCAAAGCAAAGCGAAGCAAAACCAGAGGAGAGACTGAACCAGACAGACCGACTCTTTCATGCTAATTTGTGCCCAGGCGTACACTGCTCCTTATGTCCATTAATATTCTTCAATGAACACCGCTTATTTATTTGAGCCCTCCGAGAGCCTGCAAGGACAGAGGTCAGAGCCGAGGAGCACAAAACAGACACCAAAGCAGGTTTTGTTCCTGAAGGGTTTTCACCGAGGTTAAATTTTCTGGCCCTATACAAATATTCAGTAGTAACTTCACAGCTCTGCCGATGCCCCATTACCCTGACGCCTCTCCGTCTCCGACCTGGCTGTCCCCGGCCCCCGTGACCCCGACCCGCAGGACACGTACCCCTTGATGCACCCACCGAGTGCTGGAGGCTTCCCCACAGCTCCGTCCTGTCACAGCCTGACCAGAGATTTTGGTGCTTTTACATATACCTACTGCGGCGCGGAAAAGCCCCTCAGCCCCTTCTTTGCCGATAATCCCCAATCACTTGTCCGTTTTCCCCAGGCCTGAAGATGAGAGATGGGAACAAAGCCGAATGTGGATGCAGCACCGCAGGGCTGCACAGCGCCGGAGGTTTTGTTGGCAATCAAATCCTGCCTACCTGGGAAGAGGCACGGAGAAGAGCAATGGATTAAAGAGATGTAAATGAATTGACGATGTAGGAGATTGGAGTGAAAGGTAACTCACAGTTTGCCCAGAACCAACCTGCTGGCTTCCCTAATCGTGATTTAAAGACATGCACCCAATCCCTAACAAAGAGCGTGAGGAACAAAGGCTTTTCGATGGGGATTCTGTTTTCCAGGGAGAACCATTTAATAAGTTTCACTCAGGAAGTCTCTGTTCCCAATAAAGACTTAACAAAGTTAATTAGACTAAACAGTAATTATCGTGTCTCTTCATTGTTCAATTATCTTGCTGAACTGGTGTTTCCTGATTAATTTTCTGATTAAAATGTATTAAATGGAAAAGCACTTGCAAACACGAGATGGCAGGTTCTCTCCCGCGCAGCAGGATTTCCGGAGGTCAGGAAGGCAGGGACGGCCGGCACCCGCCTGGCAGCCCGCGCCGGCTCCGCGCACAGCCCAGCGAGGAGCCCGCTTCAACGCGCGCCTCACGAGCACCCGTGCCACACGCTCCTCCAGCTGGAGATCCACCAGCGCGGTATTGGTGCGTTCCTCCTTTACGCATCTCCTGCTTATCTCTTCCCACTCCTTCGCCGTGATTTCACCTTTCCCTCGGGTTTCCCGTGCGCGAAGGCGGCACAGGGGTTGAACGAGTTGCCGTGCGTGAGATGAGCTCTGGAGCGGCCGCAGCTCTGCTGTGAAGCTCTGCACGGCTTCTCGGCAGAGGCTGCACGNCGGCTGCACGGCAGCCCCCTGCAGCCTGCTCTGCGGCACGGGATGGAGGTCTCGGTAGCCCCGAAAGCCTGTTTCAAAGTCCAGTTCCTCCACTCCACTGGATCCCGTAGGCCGGGCTCCCCAAGCGCTGCGTCCCCTCCAGCTGGCTCAGACTGCTGCCTCCGGTCTGCAACGTGCCACGGAGACACAGGCTACGCTCTGCCACCTCCCGCTCGTGACAGCAGACAGCACAGAGGAGTGATGCCCGCAGCGGAGCTCACAACACGGTACCTATCAAGCCAAACGAGTGCCTTTGGGTCTGATACTGCATCTCCTGCTCCTTCAAGCATCGTTCTGCACTTCTCTGGAGGAGCTCAGCTCACCCCTTACCCACAGCGTTTAGCATCCCAGTCTGCCTCAGCCGCCCTAACCACGGCCCCCCCTGCATCCCTCAGTCAAATTCCCCCGAGGGGACCAACGTACTTCCATGGATCACCTTAAAGATAATTCCAACCCACAGCATTTTGCAGCAGAAGACATCTTCACAACTGGCACTTAGGAGCCACAACAGCACTGCTTTCCAGAGGGACTGCTTTAGCATTCGCTCTTAGCGATCCAGTAATCACTGGCATTTTGATCAGCCCCTAATACTATTTGCATATCTTTTATAAGACAAATCAGGAAAGGGGATTAATTTTTCTTTCTTCACTTTAATATCACCTGTGGCTGGGAAGAAACAAACAAATTCATTGCCTCCTTCCCCAAATCCTTGTGATTAGGTTATTAGAGCCCAAGACTTATTATAAATTATTGAAAGGACACAGCTGAGCCCAAATCCCCCAGTGGGCTCTTTTTGTCTTCCATAATGCTGGTAATTCTTGATTAACTCCCATCTAGCACGAGGCAGGAAGGATGAGAGGCATCCTAGAAGCTCCACTGTGACTAACACCAGCGCAGTTCAGCTCTGAATGAAATGTGCAGTTCAACGCACGGTCGTGCATGGGGACGGGCGGGCTCCCAGCAGACAACCCAGGGGGCACAAAGGAGATCGCTTCCCTTTCTGCTCGTCCTTTCGGAGGCTCAACGCAAAGGCTCGTAGCTGCGGCTGGGGCCGCCCCAGCCGTCCGCCGGCAGAGCTGTGCCGCAGCCCCGCTGATGGAGGGTGCCCAGGGCCAGCTGGGCGCTGGGGGCTCCGCGCTGTGCGGCTCCGCGCTCAACGGCAGAGAACGGCCTTTCCCTTTTGGATGGTCACTCTCAGTCCCAAGAGAGGCACGCGCGTGAATATGCAGTAACAGCAGTAGCGTTTCAGGTTTCCTCCTGTATGATGTCTTGTTTTGGTCTATTTTAAGTCACGCTGATAAGGACTAAAGTGGAGATTCTGATAAGGAGTTAACTTTGTTTATGATGTACTAAGCCTCCAAAAAGAGCTGCAGCTCCGCTAAGAATAAGTATCTATCTAAAAGCTAACAGCTTACACCTCCAGATAAAACACAGACAGAAAAAGCATTTACAATAGCTTCATCAAACTCAGTTATGCTGAAACTGTTTTTACAAACATCTGACATTTGCCACTGGTTTAGATTCATTCCAAAGGCCAAGACAAAAAGATTGAAGTCTAATAGCCCAAGTAGTTTTGGTTTTATTTTTTTTTTAATAACCATATAATCATAAGTAATGAATCAAAGTGCTCCCTGGCTCCTAAGCTATGATTTGGCAAACAAATACAATTATAAAACCCAAACCTAATGACTGCATTTTAACGTAGCCCTGTGCTTAGTAGCTTACAGTAACATTTATCCTGCGTCAGGCTGAAAGGAGATGTCTGCAGGGAGTTAGCTGTGAAATGTTTGATTTCAAAAGCCTGCGGCAAGTTGATTCATGTCTATTTAATTTTTCCAGGCAGTTTCACTGGAATGCTGTATATAAATCAAATACAAGGCTAGCAGCAGAGACGTACCAGGTTGTGGAAATACTGTATGATTTTAATTAAACTACATGCACAAATCAGACACTAGTGAAGGTGGAAGAGGAGAGAGAGAGAGAATTGTATCGCCCTCGGTAAGCCAATATTTTTGTGCAGAAAAACAAATAACCATTTACTGTGAAAAGTCTGATTTCAAAAGCAGCATTTTGTCATTGTCCTGATATTCATAATCAATTTAAATCTGGAAGGAACCATGCTCGAGCACAGAAAACAACGCAGCCTGGAACGGAAGTTAATTAGACTGTATCAGCTCAGCCTCGCTCGTCCTTTACTTACTATCCAACTTCACGGGCTCTGTCAGGCAGAGTTCCCTCTCTGGCATCGCGCTCTGAGGACAGTACTGGTCCCCAGCGTTCTGCTGATGGTCCGGAGGCCATCTTCTGCGCCGTCCTGGGAGGGCAGCAGTGCGCAGCCATCACGAGGGGGGAAACTGAAGACCCCTGTTCAGAAAGCTGATCCACCCACCGCCACCTCCCGCGTCTGTGGGGAGTCACGCTGAAATCGGTGGCATTCAGCATCCTGGGTGGACACAGCTGCACAGCAGACCGGCTGGCAAACGGGAAGATGATACGGAAGCCATACAGTGGCCCTTCTGTTAAAGGGCAGGACTTTGGTTCTTTGTGGCCACGGGACTTGCACCTGAAGATGCAGCGGCAGGGCTGAAGCTTTAGTGATTTCCGTGCGGAAGGATGACCCAGTAACTAGAGGGCTCTCCACACTGCGGGAGTGGTGCTTCACCTTAAGTTCCTCAGTGAAGAAGCCGTTAAACTGTCTACATTTCCTTTCCCCTCTCCCCACACCCTGCAAAGTGGAAAAACAACTGTGCCTAATAACCAGTGGGCAGTGCAAGGATAAACACATTGAGATACAGGTACTAAGATAATGGGGTCTATAAATACCTCGGATAGATAGGCATCTCCTTCCCTATCTAAAGACCAGGGTAACACAAAAGTTGCCTGCTTTGAAAAATGAAGTAACATGCCAAATAGCATTCAACAATTAAATCACTGCCTTGAATTGAGAAATTGTGCTTGTGCTTACAATACGTCTGTGCTAAAATAGGTTACAATAATCCCTTGCTATTTCCACCTAAGCATTGCAGCAACCGCTGACATCAGAGACAAAACGTGTCAGGCACTGCAGGAGGCAATGGGTGGGAAACCCTCTGCCCCACAGCCCATAGCCCCAACAGAGCAGACAGAACAAATGTTCAGTGGAAGCGGTGTGTCACGGCGTCAGTCATCGCTGTGGCTCACTCCCAGGGCTTCCCCGCCGACTCACCCGGCCTCCTTGGGAGACTGCACCAGGCGGTGGGATTCCGATCCACCCAACGCTCGGGGCAGGGAACCGCAGCCATTCAGCGCATCCACTCAAAGACATCTCTTATGCAACAGGGACCCATTAGCTCCGATTAAAGCCACAATATCCCAAATCCCGTGAGGTTCTGTGGTGTTGAAGCTGTAATGAATTTTGCAGGGTTTTTCTCCTCCTTTTCCCCACCTCAATCACTCTCAAGTACAGGGCATGAATAATACAATAATGTGTTGCCTGGTGATTGCTGTTGTGTTTTCCTTTACAAATGCACTCAGGGAAGGAAGCAAACTAGAAACTGCCCGAAGGAATCGGTTGTTTAAAGAAGACTACCACGGGGCTGAGGTTCTGCAGATGCAAGATGCTCCCGAGGCTGCCCGCAGCCTGTCCTAGCAGGGTGTTTGTGAGGGGCCCTGGAGCCCACTGGCCCCGTCCCACAGCGGAACACTCTCTACCACCCCAGTACTGCGGCACTGGGAGGGAACAGAGGGCTTGGCTGAGCCTGGTGTGCGTAACTGATACCACTGTGCAGGGATGCTTCGCCATCTTTCACTGCAAAAACAAATAGGGCTCTACAAAAGGAAGAGGCTCTCAATAAAAAACATGCTATTTGGAGCTGAGAAGGTTTTTTTCCTACTCTAAGGGAAGCAAACCCAGCCCCCAGAATGCTTCTAGTTGGTGACACAGAGCGGAGCCAAGGTTATCTTCAGGATAGGTTTGCTCCCATCAGAAAGAGAAGTCTTCCAGCTTTTACTTTTCTGCGGCACTATGGATACAAGCAGGCATTTTTAAAAAGAATGGGAAAGACGGTCCCCCTCCCCCTCTGAAAGCCCCTTCTTGTCCTCTCCCGTGGGTGCACACTGGCCCAGAAAGAGTGTGTGACAGTATTCAAAGGCACACTCCATTCAGAACCCAATGCAGCGTGGGTTTCTGGAGAGGCTGCTCACCGCTCTCAAATTCTCTTCTTGGGCCAATTATGTGCTGGTCTGAAAGCAGCCACTCCAGCAGCTACTCCAGACTTACAGCAAAGGCAATAAGCGAGAAATTGGACTTGGGTTCTATTCCTTGTGCTCTCTGAAGTGAGCCATGCTGTGAACTGTCTTGAATGAATGGGTCTTGGTTTCTGACCTGCATATGGGCTGTACGCTGGCACTTGTCTAATTGCATACTTAAGACTGCAAACTGCACTTTGGGAGGCTGTCTCCCCCTCGGCGCAGTGCAAAGTGCAATCTCAGCTGTAGCCCTTAGATAATGCAGCAATACAGAAAAATAGCAGAACTAAATACTCTCAGAAGGTATTTACTCCTCCAGTGTAATGGTGCTGCTTTGTACAAGCACGATTTACTTAAATATAGATACTGGGACACTGTACTGCTGTGCTTTGGTGAGGAAGGGAAAAACAGGACAAGTTCCAACGTTCCAGGTCCAACCTGATCTCAACCAGAGGAGCCATTAAGATCTGGAATACTTCAATAAGAAACAAAACCTCAAGGAATAAGTGTTCTTGGTGTATTTAACGGTGCACCAGCCTCTGGTGTACATAAAGAGCAAGGCAATTAATAAGGTATATTTAGCACGCTAAGCTGAGGTGTGCAGCTCCCACAGCAGCTGAGATACAGCAATTTAAATAACATTCATCTTAAAGATCAGCCTGGCTGTGACTCCAGCTGGTGAGTGCTGTCTGCTGCTTGGCAAATATGCTGCTTGTCTCACCGGGGGGCACTTGCTCGCCGCTGCACCGGTCCCGCAGGGACCCTCTGCGCTGGGCTGTGGCGGTGGGTGCAGCACAGAGAGGGGGGTCGGGATGCTGCTGAACCAGCCCAGGTGCCTTGGGAGAGACTGCTGAGACCTCACGGGCTGTTCCCTGGCTTGTGCAGCCTGAAAGCA
>RSEF01000023.1:5639546-5723966 GCA_003993805.1 Himantopus leucocephalus | reverse complement strand
GCCTCCTCTGGACCCACTCCAACACGTTCATCTAGCTGTGGCCCTGAACTCTGCTGTCCCTTACGCCCTGGGAGCTGGGACCGCGCACCCAGAGGGAGGCACCCAGGCTGAGGTGCCCATTCCTGCCTGTGGTAGTCAGCGGAGAGACAGACAGACAGTGACTCAGGGCTGAATCACACCTGGGAGGTCTTTATTCACTGACTCAGGCGAGTCCAGCACAGTCTCCGGTCTCCGTTAAGTGCTGAGCAAGAGCCGGGATAAGCCCAGGCCTCAAGCGGCCGCGCCAACACGCTTTGCCTCCAGCCCCAACTGACGGCCGCATTTATTGCTGTCCTTCCATCTGAGATAATTCAGTCTCTGGTGGATAACTGATCAGCAGCAACGAGAGAAAAGAGACCATTCGGATTATAGGAATTAAATCTTTAGAAAGGGGTAAGATAAGAAAAAGGGAAAAAATAGAAAAGTTATCTGCCATTCTGAAGCAAACAAAAGCCACCATAGATTAAACGAACACTGCATCCCAAAACTTTCCTTTACAGCGCTCTGACAGATAGACAGCAGACTCAAATAATTAATTGTGTCCTGGTATAGCCGAATGAGCCACCATATGTGAGTGTTGACAAAACAATCTTTTTTTGTTTTGTGGCAAGTTGCAAACTGCGCAAATCGTCAACTCTGTTAAAGCTGAAAACTGACACATTTTACTGCCTTCTCCTGCTCTTGTGACAAAGCAGACAAATCTGCAAGGTACAGGATTATTGTGGGGGAGCAGATCTGACGATAGCCTGGCTCTGGAGCCGCTGAAAAAAATCACTCTTTGCAGAATTTAGGGTTTGATGGAGGTGAGAATCCCCGTGAGCAGAGAGGCACGTGAGAGGATGCTGCTGTGGGAAGCCCATGAGACATGGCCACCTCTCTCTTGCTCACTTCGCATGAGGCTGTAGCAACGGCGCTGTCACCCTCCCAGCAGAGAGGGAGCGGGCGGAATGGCCACAGATTCATAGGCCTGAAGGACCACAGCAAAACATCCTTGGGACGGGAGGCTGCAGGGCTGGTGGCCTGGCACAAACCTGGCAGAGCAGGAAGTGCAGGAAGGAGAGAGGAACGCCACGCGTGCTCGCTCCTGCCTTGTGTTGGCTTTCTGATTTTTCACAAGCACTGAATTTACTCATTTCATTTTCCGTATCGATATCCATTAACAATTGCGCTTGAAATGGCTGAAAAATATTATACAGCAAAGCCAAGGAAGCCTCTTGGAGATAGTTCAGACCGGCAGAGCTGAGTTAAGATGCAAATGCAGAGTGACTCTTGCGGGGTTAGGCCAGACATAAATCCACAACAGCTCTATTAAAGTTGCTCCCAGTTCACACCACAGACGAGGAGACTCGCTTCAGGTCTGGGGCTGATCCTGAATTTACCCCAAATGAACAGAAAACAGGCCCCTTGAGATTGAAGTCTTTGCACGCTCTCTCTCCACAGCACGCGCACCGCTCTCCCCTCCTTCGCGTTTTTGTTTGAAATGGAAGAAAACAGCACTGTCAATTTGACAACCAACAACGCCGTTAAACCCACCTGCCACTCGATCACATCCATCAGCCGCAACACCCGTCAGGACCACACGAGCACCTTTAACTGCAATTAGAGGGGTGGCGGCTGGGGAAAAGCTGGAGTTGTAAATATTCATCTTGCCTCCAGAGCCTCCTTTGCTAAAGGTCATTTGAGATTAGATAAACAGGCTGTCACTGACACCCAATGAGCCCGTCTGCATTTTGAGGGCGTTGTAAGGCACAGGTTTAATGGACCCAGACGATACAGGCGATCACCAGCGCAGTCCGTCTCTCCATAATGAATTCCTTCCTAAGTCCCAGCCTCTTCCCTCCAGGAATCCCCCTAACACCTTTAATTTAAAAGTGCCATAATCTATTCCCCTTCTGCTGCCTCTCAAAGTTGATTTCCTCCTCGGCGCTTTGCAGCCATGACATTTTCGCTCCACAAGCTGCTTCTTTTGTCTGCCTCGCCTTCGGATGAGGAGCCGCAGGCCCCGATTCTGCTCTGTTCCTCCCTCCTGCCAAGGTACTTACACGGATTGCTTTTGAATTTTCTGCCTTTTCCCTAACTCAAAGACGCAGAAACTGCTGCTAGAGACTGGCATGCTCCCATCTATCCCAAGCATCACTGGAGTTTACGGTCTCGCCGTACAACAGGAAATTAAGTAATAATAAAAAATACACACCGAAAATACTCAGCTATAACAAAAATCAATCCTGCCCTATGGGATATTTTAGCGCCTAATTATGGGACCCAGATTCACAGCATCAGCTTCAATGACCGGCACGTAGTCTTTAAACAAACCAGAGGAGACTTACTGTTACAGGCACCAGGTCCGTGAATCCTGGTCGCACCACCAACTTCCATCCCAGTTCCCACACCATGCTAAGCAGCCCTTCCTTCTGCAAAGGTGTTTCCCATCCCACAGGAACTTCCAAGATCAGGAAAATAAAATGTTTTCTTCGGTCATTCTTTTGACAGGGTCAGGGAAAGGCTGACAGAAGACAGAGTCGTGAATTCGGTACAACTGGAAATGTTTAAATGTGATTTAGGAAGAGAAATGGATGGTGTTCGGGTCACGGAGGAGGACTCGGGACTAATGCTGAATTTCAGCCCTTACACTGTTAGTCTTGCCAGTCAGGTCAGTCACTGCCGAGTCAAATCGCAGCTCTTTTTTGGCACAGTCTGCTTTTCCTTCCTTGCATCTTTAATGACAGCGTACGCACAGGACTCTTGCAAAACGTGAACTTTGGCTCTCCAGCCTTCCTCTCCAACACACAGGCAGCACAGCAGAGCTGCAGCTCTCCATCCATGTCCCAGCAGGGGCCCGGGGCTCTTGTTTGGCTCAGATAATCCAAGGTGCCTACTTCAGCTCTATACCTAATGGGGCATGTGTCTTCAGGAGATTATTTGAAGTGGTTATTTTTATGCCTAGAACCTTCAAAGGCAGAGTTATTAAGTGTATTTAAAAGGAAAAACTGGTCCAGATAAAGCTGGGATGTAATTAGTTACAAGCTACTGTACTTTGATGACAACGCAGCATTTAGCATGTGGACTGTTCAGCAGCAGGCGCTGTAGGGTGTGCTAATTACTGATAGCAGTCACAGCGAGGGGAAGCCTGACACTCCTCTGATAAAGCAGAGCCTTCTATAACTCGACGGCTTGGGTTTAACTCTTGGCGTTTAACTCTGAGCCAAAGCCTGGACTTTGGCACACAGCTCTTTACAATAAACTGTGTATTTGAAAGCACAGAGAAAGAGGAAAAAAACCAAAACCTTTCAAGTAGGTCGAGGGAGGCCAGCTTACACCCTGGGATCCTGGCTGGTAGCAGCAGCACGGTGGGGAAAAGAAATTCATTTTATTTTCCCAAGGAACCTGCTCTCTTTCTTGATGTGGCTTCTTTGTGGCTCAGAGCATTCACCTGGCGAAGCACTGCAAGGGCTGGAGATCCGTCACCAGCCTGCGAGGTGACATCAGATTTGACTCGGCCTCACTGATGTCAGGAGGTGACTTTCAGAGACTTGAAAGGGGTTTGGCTCTGGCCCTAAATAAAACTATGTTCCTTGGCCCAAGAGAAGATAAATAATGAATTGTAGATGAGAAGGAGAAAGGGGCTGATTCTGTGAGGCAGAGAGATGGGCTGCTGGCAGGAGGCACCGAAGGATTTAAAAGCAAGTAATTGGGGTCAGCTGTAAAAGTGGTTTGCTAACGCCTGCAGAAGCGCTGCACAGCTGAGGGACACTGAGATGTCTGGAGAGCGAGACAGCATGAGCTGAGCGCTACAAAACCAAAGGGGGTAACGATGCTGAAGTGTCTCAGCACTGCTCCTCGACCTCTCCGAAACACGGAAAGGAGCGCAGCAACAGCAAAACCAGTGTAAGTGTCTGTCACCACATCAGCTGCCAGCCTGCCACTGACAGATGGGCAGCTCATCGCAAATGAGCCCTCTTCATCCTCTGCGCCTTCTCAACACAGCATCCGCGTCACAGCCACCACCCCTCCCTGCCGCAGGCTCCATCCCGTGCTGGTCCTCCCTCACGGCTCTACGGGTAAGGCAGCACGAGCCAGAGCCCCCAAAAGATGCCAGGTGACCTGGAGAGGGGACAGAAGATCACAACCTCCTGAAGCCCTTTCGCTTACAGAAAGACCCTGCAAACATCATGTACTCATGTGAAACAGATCCACCACTCTCCTTAAAAAAAACCCCACAGACTTGTATTAAATAGGCGGACAACTAAGCCAGGTAGACACAGGAGCATTTTAATGAACCAAGAAAGAAAAATCCCCCAAACTCCACTAAAACCAAAAAATTAAGCCACGCCTGTCAGGATTGATGGGATTGCAGCGAGTTCCCAGGGAGGGCAAATGGCATCCCAAGCGCAGATCTCTGCTCTCCGGGCTAATGACCGCAGTGTGATAAAATGAAATGATATTTCTATTCTGATGCTGGGGTGATTTTTTCCATTTATCAAAGTGATGGGCTTTCATTATATTTCTGATAGTTTTGAGTTAGTTTGGTCCCCCGGGGAGGACCTGAGGGTCTAAGGCATATCTTATTGCTCAGTTTTATGTCTTCAGAGTGCATCGCCTTCCTGACTTTCTCTAGAAGTTTCTTTCTTTTAAACCCAACGTCCAACGCCAGCAGGTAGCATCTGGCCAGGCTGCTTTGCAAACACTGACACACAAGCCTTCCATCCAAGAGACATTTAAGGCCAAAACTGGAGCTGAAGGAACACAGGATGGATCNACAGGAACACAGCTGAAGGAACACGGCCCCCGGTGTCCCTGTGCTGGTGTAGACTAAGCAAGGAACGGTCTCTCCAGGACGTAGCTGAACACTTTACACGCCCATACACAGACAGGGAAATCCAAAAGCACAGCAATTCTTTCTTCAGCACATCCAACTTTCTCACTGGGCACCAGAATATGAAATTTCACCTGAGGCTCATCTGTGGTACAACTACTTGCGTGGACCAAAGCCTGATGTTTGTGTGTTGCTTACTCCATCATTCACATGTTTCTAGGAAGATAAGTTGTCCATAATGTCTTTTTGAGTTACTTAAATCCAATTGCCTTCTTCCAGACTCTGTTCCTAGAGAATTTCTGTTGTTGCTATCACTGATGAACACACAATTAACTCAGTGACCTAAAGCTGTGACAACACATCTCCCGACACTGGGAGCTTGTCAGCCACGGACGGGGCAGCAGCCGGTCACTTCTCTTGCCACAGTAGTGATGTGGCACTGGAACAACCGATCTCAGCAGCGCAGGGGAGAAGAGGGAAATGGAAACCATTTCCATATTTATTGACAAATTTAATTTACAATCTGAGTTTCCACTTTGGAGAGAATATATATTTTCTCTCTAAATGTATCAGTCTTTAGCAGTCAGCCCAGCAATAATGATTTCTGTGCCTGCAGACACTTTTACACTGGGTACAGCAAATTTATATGTAACACTTTTGAAAGAAAATGGTATTAAAATTCAGCATTTAGGAGTGAGCTGTAAATTAACTGTTACTGAGCAGACAGGGGGTAAAAGCAAATTTTGTGTGCGTGTGTATGGCTTTTCTGTGCGTGTTTGGTTAAACGCCTGTCCAGCTGAGCCTGTATGCTCACTCGGAGTCTGACAAGCCTTTGACTCACGCACTCTCCTTGTGTTGAAGTGGGTGAGGAAAAAAATAGAATGTTCTAGCAGGTTTCATCTGACAATATTAAAGCACTTGACAAATAACAATTAATTCCAAGACAAAAGCCTCTTGTGAAAGGGGGGAGAATTATTGCTTCTGTCTCACAGCTGCCCAAGGGTCGGAGCCCAGAGGCAATTATGAGCAAGACAGGTCCTGCAGGAGCAAAATACTTGGAGAAAGAAGCAGCCTGGGAAAATACAATCCAACCAGTCACATTAAACCACACACTGTTTCTGCGTGACTTTGCCACACCATCACGTTACATCCTCATGAAGTGCCCTGGAAGAGCCACCCTGCGATGGTCCCAGCACGTCCAGGCACAACAGCAGACTGCCGCTGACAGTAGGTCACTGTGAATGACACATTCTGAGAACTGCTATTAACATCGTGAGTCAAAACACTTGTGGGCGACCTTGCGGGCCCGCCGCTGCCTGGTGTAAGCCATTCAACACCAACAACGCTACAGGAGTGCATGTTTGTCATCAGGATGTGATAGACTGGGGAAAAGCAGGAGAAGGGGCTGCCAGAGAAGTTCTGTTTCTGCCTTATTCTCTATGAAAACAGTCCTCCAAATCCCACACTGTGATGCTTTTTTTCAGAAAAAAACCCTACTTTTGGACTCTGTCAGTAGAAAGGTGCTCTCACCCTAATGTTTACAAAGGAAACATGGGAACAGAACCCCTCGAGGCCAAAAAGAAAACAAAGAATCCCTTTTGTTCATTTTAACTGTCTTGATGTATGCTGTCTTCGTGATTGCTGCACTGGTCTGTTATGTTTTCATTTTTTTTAAATAACTGGATTGTGATGCCAACAAGGACACAGACTAAACGAGGTTTGTTTTTTCTTAATATCATAGATGGGTCTTCAGCTGTATAAACTGGCAGTGTTCCTCTGAAGTCGTCAGAGCCAAATTACGCTTACTCAGGGTCTGGCCCTGTGACAAAAATATCTTTTTAATTTCCATCTTACTTCAGGAAGAGCCTTAAAAATGCCCCTTTCTACCCATATGCTGCAGTCCCAGCAGAACATTTACAGCTTTGCTTGCAGCCCTGGCTAATAGCCATCACATTTCTAGAAGATGAGTATAGTATTTCAGGTTGTAACAATAACTGGAAAAGCCAGGGCTGTCCAGGGCAGAGCAAAGCCGGTCTGTCCTCTGGAAGCACAGCCCATCGCACCCTTCGTGACACGCAGGAGGACCACAACTGTGCTTGTCTCCAAGCTTTGCACTCTGATGGGGCTGGACGGACCTACCCCTGTGCTCAATCTATTATTTCCCTTAACTCAAGGATGCATCATATATATTTTAGCATGAAAACGATTATCAGGTAACCCTGGAACCTACTATTTGTTTTGTATCAGTATTCATTTAGTTGTCTCTTTGATGACTGGCCATGCAGCAAATATAAGAGGGAAAACTTAAATCTACCAGGAGATTAATGACAGACTCCAGTGGAACAGATGTGTATGAATAGCAAATTAGGCCACTGAAAGCTTCCTATAAAAGTAATGACAAGAGGCTTTGCTGCAGCGGAATGTACTAGCAGAGACGGAATGGCCACTAGTGACATGGCTGAGGCCACTGGCTCTGGTGGGCGCTGCTCTGTGTCTCAGGCGGACACATTTGACAGTGTGATCAATTCCAAAATTGGGTGAAATGGTCAAAATAAACCACTGTTTGCGGAGGAGGAAGCACAATATGGGAAGCAGGGAGCATCCAGGGACCCATCAGCCAGTTATTCCTCTTACACTTGTCAACAGCCTTTCCTTTCGAAGCAGAGCTCGCCTGGCAGGCGGCGACACATCCCAGCCCAGTTCAGTGCTGCGCTTTCCTCAGCTGAGGCATAAACCTTGCGTCTCTACTGACTGGAAGTGTTGTACCAATCTGTTTCAGTGGAAAAAAATTATTTTTCCCTACAATTGCTACACATTGATAAAAAACTAATTTTTATGGTTGGGTTTTTTTTTGTGAAATAAAGTCTGAAACAAAGCATATTGCTCATACACCCCGTTTTGAATGAGAAGTTTCTTCTCCATTTCCACCTCACCCCTCTTAAAAAGTAAAGTTATTTGGTAATTTTACATCTCCACAGAGGCTCTATCTCTGCAAAAGAACCATGCTTTAGTAAGAGGAAGGAGACCACATCAAGCTCTTGGTCTGGGGAGGGATGGAGGGAGACACAAATTCCATAAATAAAGAGGAAAGGGAGAAAGCACTTAAGGTGAGCAAAGAGGTGCAAGCAGCTTCCAGCTCGTAGAGTACACTCAGCCTGCAATAGCTACCAGATAAGCTATCCGGAGTGTCAGAAGGCAACTTTAAATGTATTTCAGTGCACTCATGGGAAATGCACTGTGGGTAATCACACTGTCTAGAGGAGATGAAATTGGTAGGAGCAGGTTTTTCCAAATCTGTGCCTCTTCGCCTCATTGCTAAAGGCATCGACTGCATGAAGCCAAGTAGATGAATTTTAACAGCCTCCCTAAATCCACACACACTATGTCCATCTCTGAGCACTGCCTATGGAAAGTACAAACCTTCCTGGGAGATGAACTAGCCAATATTCTGTACCTTGGTCTAGACAAGTTAATATTTCCCCTCGGAGGATATGGTTTAGGAAGATATGA
This sequence comes from Himantopus leucocephalus, assembly GCA_003993805.1. Classification (NCBI taxonomy): domain Eukaryota; kingdom Metazoa; phylum Chordata; class Aves; order Charadriiformes; family Recurvirostridae; genus Himantopus; species Himantopus leucocephalus. The sequence continues at coordinate 5,715,604 of RSEF01000023.1, read as the reverse complement.
ACCAAAATGGCAGGACTAAACAAAACTGCTGCTGCTTGGTAGACTATCACAGTAAAATGATTCCATCTCCACAAAGGCAGCAAATCAAAGCACGGAATACCAGAAATAGCTTCCGAGAGCCCTCCCTCAAGTCATTTTGTGCCACAAAATGTCTCAGAAAGGATAAGACTCTCCCCTTTTCTTCTGGAGCACTGCCTGTAGGGTAAGTGCTCACACAGATTCGTACCACCACGATTTCCTTTGTGTGTAAACATTCACAAGCATGTGCAAAGCCTCGAAGTCCTGGAACACCACTGAGCACAGCTTGATATTCAAACCCACAGACCTTCTATATGGTTTTTTTTTATATAGATATGTACATATGCACATATGTATATAGCACAGGGGCGCAAAACCAGACAAACACCTTCTTTGGCCCTGTACCTCTCCGGCAGCACTGAGAATTTATCACACAAGTCCGACGTTATCACACCACACTGCCACCACCCAGCACCGCCAAGGGCGCCGGGGCAGCCTGCCGTACGAGCAGGGCATTCTAAAATTTTTTTCTTTCCTTCACTTTCTCAAACAGAGCCTTCAGAAACTGTGAAAGTTAACAGTCTGGAAAGTGAGTGAGCACGGGAAGAAAAGAGAGTGAGTAGTTGCTTCATCCTTAAATATGACATCAGCGGCTTTATTTGCAGCCACAGTAATTTCAGCCCCATGTGTCCCAAATGCATGCGACAGCATCAATACACCGTCTCACAGCCTGAGCATCTCCGCAGCAAAGGCAGAGGAACGGGACAGATGTTTGTACGTCTTTCCTTTCCCTCTGTGCTTAATTCACACATTAAGGGAGCGGATGGAGCAGGCTCGCATCTCCCTTCATGTGCTGGAAATGAGAGAAAAAAGAGACTTCTCAGTCTGGCAACACAGCTCTTAAAGAGATGAGCTGTCAGGATGGGAAAATGTCACCAGGTGCCAGGCTGCCTTTACTGAGCCGTGACACAGGGGAGAAGGGGAGTCTGCGCTCTGATCTGCCATCGTAAATCTGGAGCGACTCTGCTGAAGCCACAGCAGCGTGGGGCACGGCCAGCCCCGGCGATTTCAGCGCAAATCCCCCCTGACTTGCTGAGTACTTCAGAAAGAGTTTTTGCCCTCAGCCCCTGGGGATGAGGCACTTCAACTTTTGCTACAAACAAAATCAACCTCCTCAGCCCCAGTGGATGAAAACCAGGGCTACAGATATCTTCTTCCATCACTTCTTTGTTTCTTCAGTCATTTCTAACCCAAAAAAAGAAAAAAAAATAATCTAGAGTCTTAACTGAAAAACTAAAAAGCAGCATTAAAGCCAGTCTGGTATCCCTCAGTCCAACCTTGTCGGTCTTCGCTGACAGCCCGAACCTATCGAGCGTGCAGTCACAGAATCACAGAATTGTTTAGGTTGGAAGAGACCTTTAAGATCATGGAGTCCAACCGTTACCACAGCACTGCCAAGTTACCACTGAACCACGGCCCTCGGCACCACGGCTGCCTGTCTTTTAAACACCTCCAGGGACGGCAACTCCAGCGCTCCCCTGGGCAGCCTGGTCCAGTGCTTCACAACCCTTTCTGCGCAGAAATTTTTCCCAGAAATTTGTCACCAGTGGCTGACAATGCTGCAACTGGCGGAGCCGAAACCAGAGCTGGGGCGGGAGAGACACCGCAGGGAAAGGCAGAGCAGCAGCATCACACCTTCAGCTGGAGCCGGGCAAGCGCCGACACTCCACGGGCAGCACGGGGCCTGTGGACACCCAGTTCACCTCCTCTCCCCTCCACGCGTCCTCCAACTCAGCGGTGTGGGTCCCCTCGCTCCCACCCGAGTCCAACCCGCCGCACCTCCAAAAGCCAGGGTGTATATTCTCGAGCACCATCTGCTGGCTTTTCTTCTATTAACAAGCAAGTGATACATAGAAGACACCTCTGCACCAGCCAGCCCACTCTGATGAGTGCCCATCTATACCAGAATTGTGCAGGTATTTTCCTGTGAAAAACAATGGGTTTTGTTAAACAAGACATTTTGCATGGGCAAATGTCGCTGCTCATCTGTATTTTCCAGTGTGGGATACTCCCAAGTGATAAGAAAACGTTAATTCTGAATTGTATTTTTACTTTGCTGCTGCTTGGGAAGTATAAAATGAAATATTTTGATCACCTGGAAAAGCAATAAAGGGAGACATTTGGGTGGCTTCTTGGTTGGTTGTTTGGGTTTTTTTGGCAGAAACTGTTTGCTGAATCTGACCCAAATTCACAAACAGCTTTGCCTCCTCCCACTCAGAAACTGCATTTCTTGGTGAGTAAACTCTTTGTTACACAAATTACCCAGGTCTGCTGGTGACACTGCAGAAACCCACGTTCCAAGCGAGAGTTCAGCCTGCCGGCTCTTGCTAGGCAAAACAAAGGTTTTCATTTGGGATTAATTCTCTCGGAGCTAAAGAGGGGAGGAAGGAAACATTTTTAGTCATTGCTTGTTAGGCATCGGGAGGTCTGTCTGCAGCTAAGCGTGTAGGTTTGCACTTGTTCTTCTTCCCTGAGGATTACTGACTGTGGCTAAGCCAATGCATCACACAAAAACGTATTCTTTTCCCTCGGTCCTTCTTAGTGGATAAATCAAAACAAAAATCCGGAATACAGATGTTGAATCTGAAGAGAAAGTTCAATTTACACTTCAGTGCATCTCCTGAACGCCGCCACAGGGTGAACCTGTGTATAATATCACCATCTCCAGTTGGGAGATTTACGGTTAGACTGGAGGTAAAACTTTGCAACTCTCAGGGTACTCAAGCACAGAAACAAATCACTGAGGGACAGCCCAGAGGTTGACAATCATTCAGGTAACGAAGTCTACCTGCTTCTCTCTTGGGCAATACAGCATGATCCCTTTTCTCTTCAAGCACGCCCGCATTTTATTTACCATTTCACCTTTACATAGGGAAGTGCTACATTTTCCATAATAGGACATTTTTAAGAATAGGTTAGACCAGGAACCATCCAAAATGACCTATGACCTCTGGAGCTTCACTGGTTTACATTAACTGAAGGTCCAATTCTGAAGCTCCGTTCTCCACTACTCTGCACAGTGTTCATTATACCCACTCAGAGACACTAGAATAGCAACGTCTTCACACGCTTAGATGTCAGCGACCACAGGAGATACTGTGGAGTAGAAAATCAGGTCAAGAGCCAGGACTCTGGATAAATAAAGTCACTCCACAGGAGGACTTCTCAAAAGAAAGCCTAGTGTGCTGTCACTGCAGGGACCAACCGTGCTATTCACCGTACCCATTCCTTCTTCCTTTATACACTAGTAGGAACCACTGCCCAAAGAGAAGTCTTGCCTTTGATCTGAGGTGAAACAGAGATCTTCACATATCGCAGGAGACTTTACCTGCAATAGCGATGAATAAGATAAGAAAAAAGTAGATGGACCTAAACAGATGGACTCTATATTGTCATTACAAGTCACACCTCATTTTTCACCCAGTCCTACCTGTAAAAGTACTTCAGATGAAATTCGTTAAATGTGAGTTGTTCTTATGTTACCCCATGTTAGTAAATTTTCCTTTGCAACAAGACTGCAGATTGCAATCTGTAACCTCTCTGCTCAATTTTCCCTTCACAAACCTTCTTTTTAGAATGAATAAAGAAGAGCTAGTAGGAACAGGAGAAAAATGGGTTGATATATTTTGCCATTAAACTGGAGCTAGGCTTTGGGTTATCATAAAAGATGTTACCCGGTGAAAAGCACATCTCACTACTACACATTTACAGCCCTGTTGATGACATATATCAAATCCACTAAGTTTAAAAGTCAAAACAAGATTACCCCGTCCTAATAAATATTGATCACCTTACAAGTCCTTGTTTTAAAGTCCTTAATTAAACACAATACTCAACTTTGCCTGTTTCCCAGTAGATGAGAATCAATACTTTACACAATTAATGCTGTCCAGCAAAAAGAAAAGAGCCCAGTCCTCAGCTGCCGTAAATTGACCACACTGGGTTGCTGCCCTGTCATCCGAATTACAGAGGACCTAACAAGCCCGCGTGAGCTCAAGACCCCGCTGTGCCGGGCACAGAGCAGAGGCACAGGGGCAGCGCTGCGCCTGCTCCGACAAGGAGTCAATAACCAACCAGAGATGGAGGAAAACACCAAGGGCCGCTAAGGAAGGCAGTCGCAGAGCCCAACCTTTGAATACCTGATCATCACTACACAGATTAATCTTCGATAACTGGCTTGATCAGCTCCCACCGACCGAGGAAGAACAGCCGGCAGGGAGGGAGACTTTTCCAAAACCCAAGTCCCACTGCTCGCCGCTCTTCACTGCTACAAACAGGTTTGTGCACTTGCTTCACCCACAGTTGTGTCTCTTCAGCCTTTTGGCTGAGCTGAAGGAACCTCAGCGCTTTGGCACTATTTGACAGTATGTATTACAGGTGTTGTCATGGCAATGATTTATGCAAGAATTAGTCACTGCAGCACTTCCACAATAGACTGAAGAACAATAGGAAAAACTGCACATTTCGAAGTTCCTGTGATACAGAGGTTGAGGGTTGGGGAAAAGAGATTAGATTCCTTTCACCCCTCTGATTCCGGCAGTGACATTTAAACAGCTCAGGGAAAAGTCAGTGCCTAATCAGAAATATTATTAATAGCAACCTGACAATAACCCAAACTTCATATTAAACTGTGCTAGCAGTTGCAATTATATATTCACTACTGGCCCATTTCTGAATTAATCGGGGATTGAGTAACAACTGGAGCAGAGAAGAAATTATTACATTTGCATTGTTATATAATGAGGAAAGAATCAGAGTTTATTGACAAGGGGGTGGTTTATCCCATGGGCCCCATCGCTGTCAAAAGTTCTGCTGACTGTTACGAGCCGTGGGTCCATGGTACGTTACCAAGCTTTAGCAGAAGACACAAAAACAACAAAAAAAACCCAACACTCGAAGCTATAAGAAAGTAAAAGGTTCAAAAAAAGAGCTCTCAGAAGTGAGGAAAATCCAGGGCTGAAATTGAACCATCTGAATTTTCCCACTCCATTATTACTTATTAGAATATGATTTTTAATTGAAGGATCATGTATTGGTTCATATATCTAAGTTTTGGCAAAGGCGTGAGGAAGTTCAAGCAGGGCTGTCACTCAGCTTTAATAACAAAGAGAGCTTCTGCTTCTCACTGTAATAAAGGGAGTCATTCTTCTCTCTCAGGCACTGATGTACCTCCATCCCCACCAAGGCTCTCTGAATTACAGGGCAATTATCCTCATTGTTCCCATCTCTTCAGAATCAGCTCTGAGATTTACAACTGTCACAGGGTCAGACCAGAAGTAAGCTTGACTAAAGAAATGAAAAGGTTATTTAGAGCCGAGTTTGAAAATCTGCATCTCTCAGTCTTTCTGCTCTGTTCTTGGGGACTTAAGGTTGTCTTGTCCTCTTAATACCTGCAGCCTCAAATGCAATTTTCCCATTTTCCTTACGGGTTTTGAATGGAGCCTCATGGCCCTGTCCCCAGGGCTGCTTTCAAGCTCACTTTACTATTAACAACCACTTCGGCCCAAAGGGAGAGGAAGCCCAAGGCGTGCAACTGTCGTTTTCCAGCCCACAGTCATCAACATTGCTACGTATCACCAGCACTTCACAAGGCCACACGGTGCAATTGCTTCCATGCTCTTCCTTCTTCATTTTGTGTGCTGGCTGGCAGTAAATCTTTACTAACTTCTTAATAATTTTTAACATATGCATTGTCACATGGATTTACCATCAAACTCAGCAGTTAAGCCCAGTGAAAGCATCAGAGGCACAGAACGTATCTGTCCAAATTATACCAGTTGTGTGGATGTCTTTAGAGGATAACAGAGCCATACTGCCCGCTAGTGCTTCAGTAAAAGGTATTTTTCCTCTGGTTGCTTTTAACTTGTTTCCCTTGGATCTTTCTGAAATAAGAGTGCGATTGTTAGCATGAGGAACCAGGCAGGGAGTGGCCAGGCTTTGCCAATTTAAAGCTCTGAGCAGGGGAAAGTGAACATTAGAGCCTGTCCTTATTCTCCTTTATTCTTCAAGCCTTTCTCATTTACAGGAGTGTTCGTGGCCTCCCAATTTAACTCCTGACAGGAGGAAAAAAAAATACAGAGACAGCAGAGCAGCTGCTGGGACTTTAGGGAACTTGGTGTTCCACAGTAAACATGACAAGCATTGAAGATGGGTGGGAATGTCCTTTCTCCGGAAAGTCCCCAGCTCCAGGCACTTCACACTTGCAAAAAGAAAAAAAACCCAAAAGGATTTTGGAAGAAATATTTTGATATGTGGCACACGGAGGTGTAAGCCTGGAGGAATTCAAACCAGCGTCGAGCATCCCCGCATTCTCACAGGCTTCTCAGATCTGGTCACTTAGTTCAACGTTACTGTCTAACACCTCGAGCACATAAAAACTTCAGCTGCACCAAACACTGCCGTGCTGGAGCTGTACAATAATCAGCAGTAAGAACCCTATACAGCACGAAGGAATTCACATTAGAGCTGGATGGAGAACTACTATTGCATTTAGCAGAGAAAATGTTTTTACTTCTGTGTGAAATGGAGCAGGCACTGCCATCCTGAGGAGCACCATATGGGACACCAGAGCTGGGAGCCAGAACTCCCGCGCTTCCAGGCTTTTAGCAAGTTTTGTTGCTGGGCAGGCGCTCCAGCTCTAAAGCAGATCTAGGTAGGATAAAACTGCCAAACAGACTGCATTCAATAGTTGCCTTGATTCCTCCAGAATCAAAATCACACTGTTTCTGCAAACAAATTTGACAAATTGGCAAATTCTGAGGGAAAACAGAACAGCATCACTTTGTAGAAAAGTTACTGCTAAGCTGTATTCGCAGCCTAGAATCCCGCTCCCATAATGAACTGAGCACATCAGCACCGCTTAAAACTCCAAAGTCAAATTAGCAATCAAAAACACTGCAAAAATAGCAGGCCAGATTTTATTCAGTGAAAGGTATAATTCTACTGATGTCAAAAAACGCTATACCAATTTGTGCCAGCTGAGATCTAACTCCCTGTATTTTGCATTTTTATGCATTTTATTTTGCCTTTCTGTCCCCAGCTCTCCTGCCAGCACCTGACCGCAGGCTGCGAGGACTGGCTAGTGGGAACTGCCAGCCTGACCCGTGGCAAACCCGCCTGAATCATCCTGGCAGCGGGTTTGATGGGCCACACTAATTGCAGCTAATTGTTAGACTGGACGTTCCCAGGTTTTTCCCCCTGCCTAGCTGTTTGACATCTTGCATTTGCTCTGGATGGATTTTAATTTGTGAAGTAGTTACTTCTGGAATCCTTTGCTTACCCGCAGCCACCATGCCTGCGGTCACCGCCTTGGAATTTGTCCTCTTCCACTCGGAGGGAATGGCCTTTCTGCAGGAAACCAGTCCCGCTTCTGCCAAACAAGTTGAAATTTTAGCCTTCTGGACAACAGATTCCTTTCTCAGCCTTATTCTGCCCCTGTGGTGGGCACGGAAACCTCCAACGCGGCTCCACAGCTTCGCGGTTACCATTCCCCACCTGCAGCAGCAGAGCAGCAGCCAGCGAGCCCCTCTCCAGACCACCGGCAAAGGCCGTTTGCTCCAAAGTGGATAAAGCAGCTGCTGCCCAGCAGGCTGGGACACCGATGCCCTGGCACCACCCCATTGCTTGGCTCGGCAAAGAGCGCTCCGAGCTCCCTCTGCGCAAAGCTTTTCTCTTCCACGGCTGCCATGGAAGAGGCTGGACACGACTCCAAGCTCTCTAATATGCTCACTCAGCCAAACTTAACTGCTATCGGCCAGATTGCGTCCATAGCTGTAGAAGCATTGCTAACCAACAGCCAGCCTCGGGAGGCAATGCTTCGGAGATGTCCCCACGTTCCACCTGCACACCCAGCATGCAACAGCTTTTTGCATGTCTGTGTCGACCGCAAACCCCGATGGCCCGTGGACTGGCTGATGGTACGCACCAGTGCAGCTCTGTACACCAGGAGTCTTCACCCTGCCCTCCTTGCCCTCCCTGCCAGCTCTGTGCTGCCGGCAGCAGGAGGCAGATGTTGCTCTTGCACATTCAGACCCAAACCCTGGGATGGCCCCGTCTCGTGTGGCTGTACAGTTCCTCTTGTAATCTGCCCCAAAGTATTTCCTGTTATGCCCAATTAATGGCTTTGCTCTTCCTCCTTTCTGCCGCATGACTACTCATCCGAAACACCGCTAACGTTTAATTTATTGGAGTGGATGCTCCCAGGCCTGCAGTCCAAGGGCTTGTGTCAACGTACTCGACTTTTTAACCGATACGCAGTTTTGCTCGTACAACTGCCTTGGCTGGGTGAATGACGGGTGAGCATCCAAGAAGAGGAGAGTTCCCCAAGTATCTGCCCAGCTCCGAGGAACACAGTAACTCCAAAGTTAACGCGCAGCCCTGGGCTATGGATGTATGACTGCTCTTCTAACAATACTGCTCTGAATTATCTCAGCACTCCTCCCCCTTTCCAAGCAGAACAGTCTCATCTTGCAGCTATACCCGGAGAAACACACCCTTTCCCCCTCCACGCACTCTCACTGACACAAAACAGCAATCAGTTGATTAGCTTCAACCACAGCCCTTCATGTTTCTCAGGAGGGAATAAAGCAAGGAGCCGGTATCACAGCCCGGCCCCTGACCTTTGCGAGATCAGGCGCTGCAACCCCGAGCACACCAACTGCCGCCACGCGGGGACACAAACACCATCTGACAAACACAGCTGTGCTCCGCCGCAGAAAGGAAGGAACTTCAGCCTCAGCCTCTTCTGTAACTGTCTCCTGCCTGGCGATGACCACTGCAACCAGCTGGGCAGACATTTGTTCATCTACGCTAACAACAAGTAGCCGAGCAGTGGGGAAGCAGCCATTGGAAAGCAGAGGAAAGAAAGGCTTGGCTGGGAAGTCCGCTGGCTGGCGGGGTTTTACCTTCTGCCTGGAAACCTGCAGTCCTGGACATGCCTGAGCACACAACCGCAGCCACAGCTGCAAGCAGCACAGCTGGGTGGGAAGATTTAACATGCACAAATAAGGAGCTGTATATTTTTCCCCCCGCCCCGGGCAGCTTTGAGAGAAGGCTTGTGGCAACATCTCAATGTGATAATTGTGATGAAAGAGTCAAGGAGGGACTTGGTATAGAAACAGGATAAACTTGCATCCCTTAATACGGGGAGCAGGGAGCTGCCGTCCCCCTTGTTCTCTCATTTTGACGTTGTCATGTCTGCGTTACCTGACAAAGTGACAGCTTCAAAAAACGGCAGGCAGAAGAAGGCCCTTCACATGCAGCAATTTCCTGATGAAAACACTGTGTCTCTGGATCGCTGATTAATCAGAGCCAAAGGCTGAAGAGACAAATGTCAAAGGCCAGAAACGATGAAAGGTTCCCTCCGGCGCTCACAGGAGCTGCAGCCGTGGGTACCTGCCTTCGGACGCCAGCCGCTCCGACCCAGCTGACCCAGCAGCGCCGGTGAGCGCGTACGCCCTGCCGGCGGAAGAGCTTATTCCATACAGCCTGGCCACGCGCTCACACGGCCGCACGATGGCTGGTTGAGAGCCGGTTCACGACATCCAGCTCACCGCATAGAGGATTCATGTCAGTGTGACACAAGGGTCACTCTCCTGTCTCCGAGTGAGAAGGATAGCTGTTGGCATGAAAAAAGCAGAAATACTTGCGGGGAAAAAAACCCGTATTTACCTTTCCTTCTCCAAAAAGGATGTCTAATGTAATCTACATGGGGGATTCAAGATTACACAAGCAATAAAGAGGTAATTACATTCATACTAATGTCTTCAACTGGTCTGGCAACACGTGTTGGCATAAGACCAGAAAGTTATAGCAGCAAGGTGATTAGGGACAGGTAACAGCTAAAAATATAGAGTGAGATTAATTAATAATTGATGGTGTAGGTAGAACACTGCAGAAAGTATAATTAATGCTGAACAAACTTGATATAACTCTGTCTTGCTAAAGACTAATAAAATGTCTCAGTGCTCTCCAGCATCTGTGTTTTAAAAACCCATGGGATCAGACCAACCACTAATGTAAATCCGCCTATCTCCGCTGACTTCAGCAGAGACATGCTGGTTTGTCACCTCAGGAAGTCACACCGTAATATTTCCTGACCACATCTTACCCGTAAGCCTGGACGTGTGTGTTTGCACACAGATATGCACACGCACTCACATTGTACAAATACGTAGCCCTTTGTTCTTGGAGTACGGTTTCATCCAGAGAGTCTTTTGCAAACCTTATGAACTGTAACATACTGTGGAAATACATATATTAAAGTTACGAAACTTACTTGTTAGCGACTGGAGTTGCCAGCAAGTGATTCAAGTTGGCCAAAAATAGCCATCGTAACAAGATATAGAATCGGAGCGCTGAATCCCCAGATGAGTAAGTCGCAACTCTGACTGTAATTGCTGGATACTGAATAGTCAGAACCCGTGTTCACAGCTGCCTGTAGCGTGATTTCCACAGCTCACAAGAACTGACGGGCAGAAAAATACTCCATTTGCCCGTGAACTTTTCAAGCGCCGGGGATCCTCTTATCCCCATGACATTTGCAGGGTTGGTAATGCTGGCTAATATCCCCAGCTGCAACAAATAATACCTGAACAGCAGTAAAATCGAAGTCCCAATAATCAACATCATCCCATGTAGATCAAAGAGGCTGAGCTGTTTTCCTCGGATCACAGAATGGAAGCGAAAAACCACCTATGACTAGCATTCAATATGAACCACTTATTCAAGTACTAGACTAGCATAAAAACATCCTTCTGGATGTTTTTATGTCCTACAGAGGTGCAATGCACAGGCACTGTATTTGGAGAAAGTGACACTAACAGAAGAATCATGAGCAGAGAGAACCAGGCCACCACGCTCAACACCAATACAACAAGCCCTCTTCTTGGTATTAATCCTGAGATTGACTGATCGCCTGCGCCTGCCCTGGCTCCTGCCCGTGCCATCGCTCAGGAATCGGAACTGCCGTGGTCATTTCCTAACTTCAACTCTTGTTGAAAACTATTCCAGGTCCCAAGTCTGGGCTTTTAAGAAACTTCAAAGAAAAGAGCCTGAGAGGGCTATGAACGCGCTTTTGAAAATTAAACTCATCAAGTTCAAGAGAAGCCCAGCTTAGTTCTGAACTCTCTCGCCCTTGACTCTACAGGGAGCCCCGAGACAGCAGCTGACACTGCTCAGCTACGGGGGCTGCCCGAAGGTGGGCGCAATGAATCCCCCCTTATTTAGCGCGGTAGCTCAAGACGACTGGTGTGCAGGACTCCTTAGTCCTCCCAGTGACTTTACTCTGCCCTTGAAAGGGACCGATACCTACCTCAGAAGGCCAGTGTGAGGATTAATTAGGCAATATTTGCAAAGTGCTTTGAACATGAAAAACTTGAGCTCTCTGTGCCTTTGTTTACACATCTGCTAAGTAAGTATCATAATACCTACCCTAGAGGGTTGACAGTAAGCTTATTTATTTTCTGTTTGCAAAGCACTCAGAGATCCTAGATGAAAAATGCTGCAGCAACGTTGAGTGTTATTGTTACTAGACAGGCACGCACTAGAAACTTCTTGGCCAGCTCTAGATTCCAGGAACAAAGTGGAAAGAATTGAGTGCCAGCTCTCAATCCAAGGCCGGTTTCTTTGGGTTCTCTGCGTTTTATCAGGGAAGAAACAACTGATGAACCAGATTTGTTTTAACCATGGTGGGGGAGAAGGATTCCAGCCAGCCAGGGCCGATGGGATGGGTTACTTGGACTGCTGTAGCACCGAGGCTGATTAAACTGGTGCCCGCATGAGTGTTTTGGAGGATTCCTAGCAAAACGCTGGCCTTCCACGGAACAGCAAAGAAAGCATTTTTAAACAACATTTGTGGTTACTTCCTGGGAACAGTGCAGCCTACGAACCACAAGACTTTATTTTAATCACCATAAACTAACGGATGTTCGAAGGTGTTTGCTTTCATCATGGGGGCACTGCCATGTGCCTTCAAGCTCCCAAGGCGATCGGCGATAAAGCTAACCGCAGGAGGGCAATGGCTGCCTCTTGCTCTTTCTCAGAAGTGAAATGCATCTTCTTTCTGGAGACATCTCGCCCCACCAAATTCTCTTCTGCTCGGCATAATGAGGGCATCACTCTTTGCAGGTAGTTTTTGAAGTAGCTAATTATGCTGTGCTGTGGGAAGCTGCTGCACATTCCTCATGTTCTGGGTGATCCAAGAGAGTTTAACTAGGAATAATGGGACAAAACTGTGCACAGAATATATTAAGCTGAGCATCCAGCAACACCTCCTAGCAGGGATGTGTACGCATTAGGTGGTGCCTGATGAGAAACAGGAAAGGGATCATTTTAAACTGGACAGGGCATAGCAGCAGTAAGTGAACAAACCCCCACGGGTGTAGTAGCTCTTATTAATCTCTTATGGGACCTAATATCGGGACATATCTTTCACTGAAGAGAGAGGAGAGAAAACTGAAAGAAATAAGACCTTGTTTATACAACTAAAAACATGCATGCAGTGCACCTAGTTGCTAGGAGTAAGAGGCAAACTGATCATGAAATGACAGCCTGGAATGGAAGAGCTTTAACCAGGCTTGGAAATGGCAATAAACACACCGCGTGTTAACTGAGCTAGTGTAGAGGACCAAGAAATAGCTTTTGCCTCATTTTATTCCAAAAGCTCCGGAGGCAGAGAAGGAGCAGGCACATGGAGGAACTTACCTGAACTCTCCAGACCCTGCTCCAGAGGGAAAAACCTCACTGCAAGGTCAAAGGAGGACTCCTCCTCACAATATTGGACGGTCTTACAACCTAGGGCTTGCAAAAAGCACTAGGAGCTCCTCAGTTAAATTAATAGCAAGTGAGACACACTTTCTTTCAAGTTATAACAAGAGTAGATAGCAAAGTATGCAAAAGAGTTCAGGAGTTTGTGTCCAAGTTTTATGTTATACCCTCTCCCCGTGCAGACACACTTGTAGAACAAAGCCAGTCAGAAAGGAACATCTATCTAGATGCTGCCATCTTTTCCACATTCTCCAGGTTAGGTATGAAAGGAAGAAATCCTGTTATCTTTTCTGAACTTCATGGGTTTTTTTCATCAGGTCATATCACTTCTTTTTATTCCTGGCTAAATACAAAAGGGGTCAGGAATGCATCAGTGTTTTAACTGCTAATAAAGAGAAAGCAGAAAATATATTCTAGCATGTGTGCTCTTCCCTCCACTAATACTCTTGACAGTCTCTTTTCCAACCTCAAAACCTAACAGAGAAAATTCATGCCTCAGACAGCTGAACTGTGCTTGTTTTTTGCAGGTCGTTCTGATCTGTACTCGAATGCAGACGTTTTTCAAGTCGGCCCTTCAACTCTCAAAATAATGCCATTCTCCGGGGGAGCCTACCAGATGCACTCAGATGGATTTTAGGATGAGATTCCAGCAGGGCTGGGTGTAATCAGCAAATCAGGGCTTTGCTTCCTAAGGCTTTTTGTTTGTTTGTTTGTTTAACATGAAAGACAGAGCAGCCCATTTGAATAACTCCGGATTAGCAAGGATAAACCTGACCAGCAGGCTTTTGCAATCTCAGAGCCATAAACCAGTGTGAGGAATCTTAGTGAGCTCCAGGCAAGCACTGCACCATCAAAGCCCGGGGATCCCTGGCCACAGGCTGAGGATGCCGCAGGAAGGGATGGAGATGACCTGCCTTCCTGCATCCCTGGGAGACCCAAGAAGAAATGGGGAACCTTGGGTTCAATGCTGTGTACACACAGCTGAACAAGAAGCTGTGCCACAAAGAAACGCCATCATTCAGGGTCTCCGTCCTCTGACGGAGCTGCCCGACAGTGTGAGGCTGATGTATCTCCCAGGACTTTTAATACCTACTCTGTTTATCATACATGATGGTTCACAAGTGGGGAGACACATCTAGAGCAGGATCACATCAGCTTTGCTTCCTTTTGAGGCCAAGCTAAAATCACGAGGGCACGAACAGACTGAACCATGCTTTGTGCAGTAGGTCATTATCCCAAATCAGGGCCTACAAGATTCCCTAACGAATTAACCACGGCAGGAATAAAAATACAGCCCCATATTGAACCCCACCGCCTTGCAACATATGACCAGCTCCACCTGCTCGATCTGAGCTTCACCTATCACTCCCCACCCCAGGGAGGAAGGAGGGTATGAGTCGGTGAGTGAACAGAACAGGTTATTTTCATGTTGTATGCATTTCAGGCTTTGCCCGAGGCACTCAAAGATAGTCTGCAAAGCTGTCTGGAATCCCTTGGTGTTTGTTAGCAGCTGTCGGTCCCAGCAAGTAACAGTGATAATGAAGAGTCTAAGTGGAAGAGTGAATTTAAAAAAAAACTGGCAAGAAGGTTCCCAGCAATAGAGCTAGCTGCACGCAACTGCAGGCAGCATTGGGTTTTGAATCCTCATCCTCCAGTATTGTGGTCCCAGCAAAGACGAGCTACACCCAGTCCCTTGCCTCTAGCAGCCCTCAGCTTTGCAAGAAGGTAGAAAGGTCAATTTTTGCAAAGGAAGGATGAAGCATGAGCACTTGCAGGTGCCTGTCCTCATCCCCACTGCCCACAGCCTCTCGCCCCAGCTGGACTCAGCAGGGAGAGGTCCCCTCTCGGACTAAGAGCTGCTGCAAGAGCAACATGACTTCTCTCTATAGAGAAAGAGCCATGTTTAAAAGAGGGCAGAAGTCATCCAAGACAGTGACATTGTTCTTTCCCTGTTGAATCTGACTACTCTACTATTTGTATGGTATTTTGTATTTCTTCTCGCAACGCCCTCAAAGGAGAAGACAATGGGAAACAAACTGATACTCAGAAAATCTCGTATCACTTGGAGTGATATTCGGGCAGCCTAAATACCACCCACACACTCATGCCATGTTTTCTATCAAGTGGCTCCAGTTTTCACAAGTACCTGTCCCCAAAGGAACCTGGACCTCCGGCTTTGGCCCAGGTCACGCAGGCAGCCTGGAGCAGGGCACAATAACCACTGGACCGTCCTTCCCCACAAGACTCTAAGTGCATTTTCAAGTTACCACTTTGGATAAACTTCATTGGACAGGATCATAAATTCTGTCTAAACAAGAATTAATGATACTAATAATGAAGAGAACCCACAAATCTTCAGTGAAACCAATGAGTATTTTGGGAGACAAATGACTCTATTACTGAGGCTATCGGAGAAGCCCTGAACCATAGCCACAGCGAGTACAAAGCAATGGCGCTCCCTGAAGCTAAGGGAACGGTGCCAGTTTGCTTCCCCAGAAGACCTGGCCCCTTCTGAGTTTTTCAAAAAAGCCTTCAGTGACCGTACATGGTCTTTGCTTGTCCCCGAGTCATTATAAATGACAATAAATAATCACCACTCTATCACAGACAAGGCAACCAAGGTTATATGATTTGCTTCATGTTGTACAATCAACAGGAGATTAAAAAAACATAACAAAAAAGCCCACAGAATCCAAATCTACCTTGCACGGCACTGCTAGGGCAGTTGCCCTAACCTACACCCTCCAGTCTTCGCCATGCAGGGACCGGGACCATCGGACAGCAACAACTTTTATTCCAGCAACACAACATCTGGCTGCAGCTGCATCTCCATCACGGTATGCACTGCAGCTCCAAAAGCTTCCTCTGAAGTGGGGGGAAGGCAGAGGAAAGGAGGGAGCAGGACAAATCACCATCCCTTTCTACTCATTGCCCTTTCTCTGAACAAACTCACCAGCGTGACATGAGACACAAAAGCAATTTCTACCATTACAAATAAAATCTTCCCAATCTGCAATGTCCCAGTAACTTCATATATCAAAGGCCTCACCTGCTTGACTGAAATTTTCCACGGAAATGAGGGTCTGGATCCAACCTACCGGCTCCGTTCCCTTGTGCACAGAATTATGCAAAATGGCCTCTTCAAGATATCTGTATCTGCCACTTTGGGCTACTCTGTGAAGTGAATCCCTCGATTGTACAATAATGGACGGGCAGGCTGAGAGACAGATGATTGGCAGAGTAATTGAAGCAGTGTCCCTTCGGTGATGAAGGGATCACGTAGCATCTGTATTATCCTGAAGGTCTCTGCTATCCAATCTTCTCTCTCGTGCTGTCTGGATACAGCTCTTCAGTGCCCAAACAATCCAAATACGAAAACAAGTGAAGAGCAAAACCCTAAAGCCTCATCACACAGCAGGAGTGCAAGTAGCTCTCCCGGCATGGCAGACCCGGGCAGGACTGCGCTGCGATATATACATGCATATGTTCAGTAGATCTCTCTCAAAAATAATCCATTGAACATATGTTTATACACCTGACTAAACCAACAGAGATAAAATGTGTATGTGTTTGTGCATACGTGGTTCTGCAGAGCTCAGCATCACAATGAAACGGAGCTGTGCCTTCCTACGACACGTGAATGGATAGCGCTGAATCCGGCGCAGGATCCGACTCTCCCTAGGAGAAGGGACAGCTCTTGTTTCTAACAGTGAGGTCTTCAGTCTGAGAATCCCCCAAATCTTTCCCACCCCAGACCGTACACGCTGTGCAGGAGTCCCCCGGCTCCTGCTGTATGTTGTGGTGGATTCAGAGGCACTAGGGGGCTTTCGAGTGCGGCCACCGGCCAAGTCAGCAGCAGATGACAGAGGCTCTGTCCCTTCCCCGGTGGAGGTTTCGAAGCCTTCCTCCATCTACCCCTGCTGGAGGGAGCGCTGCAGAACTGAAGGTTTCTGTTACACTATTAAAAATATAAATGAAAACAGCCCCTGAGCTCATCCATTTTCAGACTAGCTAATTTGTCCCCAGGGACTGGCTGGAGGGGATGGAGGGAGGGAACCAGCACTCTCTCTGCTGTTATAAAAATAACAAAAAGTGATGAATGACCCTCACTGCTCAGGATGGGAAGCAGCAGCTTTTTTCAGCCTGAGATAAATTACTCCTGTCACAGCAGGTAGCATAGCGATTTACCCACAATATACCCAGGCCAGCTCCTCGGCGACCTGGCTTTACCAGCCTCGCTTATCTCATCTCCAAAGATTTTGTCTTGTTTAAAATCAAAATGAGACCAATTGGGGAACATGAGACGAGGCTGCGTCTGCTCCCAGCGGCAGGCAGGCCAGCCGGGGACGGGAGGAGATGCATTCACATCACCCTCTGCCTTCTGTCAAGAGCGGGCGTAAGGAGCTCGTAAAGGAACCTATTTGCAGTACACAAAGACAACAGCCTCCATCACTCCTACCAAGCCTATACGCACCTCCATACATTCCTAAGCGCCATCTATTGGCATTTCTTCCTATTAACTTTCTGCTAACCCATACACAGGCAAGAAGCATTCTCTTTACAGGCAGTAACTAGAAAATTGTGACTCGGATGGAAAAGCTAACAGCACACAGGAGACACACGAGCCCTGCGCTCACTGCTGGGTTTGAAAAGAGCTGGCTGGGTTTTTTTTTTCTGCTGGAAAAACATGGAACACTGGTTATCTGCCAGGCATCTAACCCCACATACAAGCTAATAGATTCATTTATTCAGGACAGGGAATTCATAGATTTAGTTTGATTTTCTTTTCATAAGCCTTCCTCCCCGAGCTACATTTCTCTTTTCATTAATGTGCTGATGGAGGAATAAACTTTTAACTCCGAGGATCAGGCCTGTCAGACAGAATCTCCCCTGCTCCCCAGGACGGGGAGGTCGCTGGGGCAGAGGGGGGGCTCCCAGCCAAGGGAGCAGGCTCGACGGGGAATTTTAGGCAAAGGGCTGCAGCCAATCATAAGCATGCGGAGCATCGTTGCCTTACTTCTCCAGCTACTTCTTCCACGGGAGCTTTAGCTGTGCTTTTAACTCATTCATTTGTAGTGCACGACACAGAGCGTGCTGCAAAATCCCTCCGAGGAACAGAAATGCACCCGGGGGGAGGGAGAGGACAGGCACGAATAGAGTGGGGAGAAAGGTATGAAAGAAATAGAGATCCAGACAAATACGTATAGAAGAAGAGAAAGCCTGGCCTTATGGGAAGAGAAATTGCAAGAAAATTTAACTGAAGAACTGAAAGCACCTCTTGTAATGCAGTTAATGACACCCCAAAAGACATTCATCTGGACCCCGAGTCAGCCCTCACGCACACCTTTGTGACTGTGCTTGCTGGGTTTGGGTGAACTTTCCTGTGGGGCTTATATATCCGAACAACAAAAAGCCCCGTCTGTATTCTCCCATTTGGCATAAAAGCATAGCTAGAGAGTTTTCCCATACTTAGGCACGTGCACAGCCTCTGCTCATACGTACATTCATACAGCCTTTCTTCCCTTTCACACAAAGTTGTTTTCTTTGCATGCACAGGTACAGATGCGTTACGGTGATGTACACACAGAACACATGCACGTTACATCTCTAGATCTTCCTTACCCGCAACTACACTTTATAGACGAGGTGTAAATCTAAGGGAGATCTCTTCATGCACGTGAAGTCAGTCTTATTCTCTCTCTATCCATCTTCCACCATGACTCATCATGGAGGTGAAAGATCCCCAGCAGAAAAACCACTCAACTTGCCCTTAGGAAACCAGCTCTTTCCCCTTGTTCCACTTCTTTGTTCCAGTTTAACAACTTTAAGGCCAGATGATGAACATGGTGCAAGCAGAGGCCAGTCAAGCTCTGATCAATAGTCTTTGACAATAAAGTAACCAGCCCTTTTTCACTTTTCAATTTAACTTTGGGCCTTCCCATCACTCTGCTATAAAGGGAAAGGATTCAAAACACTCTCCTGAAGGTTACAGACCAGATAGCATCTGGCATTGTAGTCTTGCAAATGAGAGCAGCACCGGGTTTATCCACACAAATATGAAAAATCCCTGGAGAGTCTGGAGTTCAAGTCTGAGTCACAGCCATAAATTTAGGCAACTTAATGCAAGGCTGAACCAAATTATTAAGAAAATAGTAATTTTGGGGCTGGAGACTATTCCTGCACAGGAGCTGCGAGACCCAAGGGGGGAAGACAACAGAATCCCACAGACACATCAAGGAGTTAATGGAAGGATGAGCATGTGATTTTAAACCAGTTTTCTAGTCGAGACAAATCCTTCTTACCAGAGTGAAATGCAATGTCCCAAGCATGACAGTGAAGGTGTTAATTTCTGTGAAATAGGGTGTGAAATGCCACAACATCAGATGGGGTTTCTGCCCACTTTGCTAATTATGTTCTCTGCCAGTTTGCTTTTTATGTCACATTTCACATTGGTGCAAACTGCATCAGTAGGACAGAGCTCTGCTTCAGAAAGCAATGCAGAATTTTTAGACTTGAGTGGAAAATTTGCCAGAGGCTGTATTGTCAAAAGGGGGGGAAAAAATAACATATGATATACTACCATTACTATAATTAGTTATTTTTCATAGTCATAAGTCATAAATCCCACTTGGGGCTTATGGAGATAGACAAACAGCAAAAAGCAAAAAACACGTTTGTTGCATCAAACAGCCACTAAGTAACCCTCTGTGGATGGAGTACACTGACATGTTACTAACAAAACCTTTCAGTATTTCCCCCACGCTAATTTCTTTGGTGTAAATTTGACTTTTTAGCTGGCCGTACTTGGTGAGCACACCACTGCAGCTGCTTCATCTTGGAGTTAGCTCGCATGCAAGGGTGTGAGCAAAGCACAGTCACTGCAGATCCTGTAGGCGTCTGCCCTTGCTAACCAAACACGGGTAGTATCGGTGGCCCCGACAGCCCCAGCTAATACCCCAAATGCCCACTTATTTCCCCTGGGTAGGCTTTGCAGCTCTCACCAAGCTGTGTTGGTCTGATGCCAGTTTTAGCAGACCCTGGAAAGGGCGATTTTGGAAGTAGCTTGGATCTGACCGCAACACGCTGGAGTTACTCACATGAAGTGTTATCTGTAGGGGTGGTGGGCATGAATTCCTTCCTTAATTTGCCACAGTAACTTTCCCCTCTAAGCATGACTGTGGCTACAGCAATCACAGGAACCAAGAGAGATGTGATAATCTCATCTCAGCCTTTCATGGCCAGTTTACTGTCTCCTCCTCAGCCACCACAATGAGCCTTGTCTAGAACTGCCAAAAGAGTAGTGCTTCTGACCTTCCCAGGGTCTTCCAGGGTTAATATGCCAAGAGGTGCAAGGAGTAAATACGCTCATTTAGCGCGATCCTCTGCCTGTCACAGACCAGAGACCTTCCTCCATACTAATGCCTGCTTGAGCAACAGCAGCCTCTTAGAAAATCAGCTGAACTTGATACAAAAAGTCTACTTTCACACCGAATCCATTACAGTCCTTGGTCAGTTGTTCTAGTAGTTAATTATCCTCAGAAGCAAATACATGTACCTTTTTGGTTTGAATTTCTCTCTGCTGAGCTCCTTACCCCTGGACTTGCTCTTGTTTTATCCCAGGAAAGTAGAAAGAAAATTAGCTTTATTGACTTCCAGCAAGTTACTCTTCATCTATTCCAGGTATACATGAAGAGAATCAGCCCCACCGGAGTTACTGCTGATTTACAACAGGTAAGTAGGTACACAATTACTTCTGGTGATTTACAGCCCAGTTACCTGTTATTTATTCTAGGTATTTAAGGGTATATCCACATGGGGGCCCTAAGGAAAATTAAACCAAATTAATTTTAAAGCAGATTAGTTAAACTGTGTTAGACCATGACACAAACCCTCCTCTTCAGAATTAAAGAGGCCTTAATTCATTTTAGTTCATCTTAACTCCTTCCCTAGTGAGAAGAAACTCAGCCCAAGTGGTGGTACTAGGGAATTACAACGAGGAGGAAAACCAGACCTGCTCGTTTGAGAAGTGATCATTGCTGCTTTTCCCTAGGAAGAAGAGTAAGCCCCACTGACCTCACTGGGGCTGTCGTGGTTTAAGCCGAATTGACCACTGGGGACGTGGGGCACCCCAGATGGGACAGACAGATGCTCCCCCCCACCTCTCTTCAAAGAGAGAGGCAGAGGAGGGAAAGAGAGGCTTGCACTACAGAGTCCTTAGGCTCCGGGCAGGTTCAAAGAGCACAGAAAGTAATCACAAGCTTTATTAATTCCTATCAGCTCATTCCCAGCACCCTTCGCCAGCCCTTCTGCTCCCCCAGCCTGCTCCAAAGCAGTTATTCCAGAAGTGGGTAGGATGGGTCTATTAACACTTTATTTAAAGTTTCTGTTTAAAGTTCTCCGGTTTAGCTGCTCGATCTCTCCGCCCAGAGCTTCAGTTTTTATCGGAGGGAGGACGAGGCTGAGAAAGCACCAAGGTCCCGCGGAGCCACCCTGCAATAACCATTTCGGTATAGTCCACACTGCAGCGGCAGAGGATGCTGAGTGGAGGCTTTGGGAGTGGAGGCCATGAGCCTCCTGTGCCCACACCAGCTCGTAGCCACGGAACAGTTCGCAAATCCAGTGGCCCTGAGAAAGGAGGCGATGTCTCGGGAAGGGCCCTTGCAGAAGGGAGCGGGTGAGCTACAAGGACTCTCCAGCAACACCCATTTGAGAATAAGCCTGTCTGACGTGCGNAATAACCATTTCGGTATAGTCCACACTGCAGCGGCAGAGGATGCCGAGTGGAGGCTTTGGGAGTGGAGGCCACGAGCCTCCTGTGCCCACACCGGCTCCTAGCCACGGAACAGTTCACAAATCCAGTGGTCCTGAGAAAGGAGGCGATGTCTCGGGAAGGGCCCTTGCAGAAGGGAGCGGGCGAGCTACAAGGGCTCTCCGGCAACACCCATTTGAGAATAAGCCTGTCTGACGTGCACAGATTTCCTCATGGAGACCCATTCTCCCCGTGAAAGGCCAATCTCCCATCCCCTTGCAGGAAAGGCAGTGCCACCCCAGGGATGAATTGAAGTGAGCGATGAGACATCTAAGGAGGGGAGCCTTGGCTTCCAGCTGAGTCAGAAGCAGCACAGAACTGACAATGAAAAACCTCCGTTCTCTTCCATCTTTCACACTCACACACCCTCTTACTCCCTTAATCTTTCTTGCTCCACGTCGTCTTCTCTCCCTCCTCTTCACTCTCATACAATGCTTTCCTTCTGTTCCAAGCTCTCTCCTTTACCACCTCAGCTCACACGTGTTCTTCCTCGTGCAAGAGAGCAAAATCTCTTCCTTTCTCCTTCACTTACTCTGCTTTTCTCTTACATCCCATCTTTACTCTGTGACCTTTTTGCTCTCGCTGGTGCTCTCCCAAGCATGCCCAGGCAGACCAGCTAGCAGTGTGAAAAGCTGGAGGAGGTACTAACAAACAGTTTTCAAGCAAAAATACCCAGGCCGGTTCCCAGCCACAGGACCAGCCCGCCTACATGAAAGATGAAGGGAGACAGAGAAGCGCACACAAACGCATCCCCAATAAACCCACGGACACTGCCCAACAGGGAAGTAACCTTTTCCAGAAGAAAGGGAGCAAAGCATTGGCTGTCGTTAGCTATATGGATTTAAAGCATTTATGAACTTCTCTATCAATCACCAGGCTGGAACGTGAATTTTGGAAGAAACTGGCTATTCACAGATGACAATAAGCTTTCTCATGGCCTCTTCTTCCCTTTCCTTAATGACTAGCCACCTCACGGATGAAGGGGCTAGGTTTCCTAAGCCAATTATGTTTGCAAGCACGTCAGCAGTGCCCAACTGGGCTGCACTGGGGCTACCGATGATGACCCTCGTGTGTGCTACAAGAAAAGACATCAGAGCTCCTCATCAGAGCTGATCAGGAACGGCTTTATGGCAGCCTCATTAATGGCTCATGGGTTTCACAGAGTCACTATAATTGTTCAATCATTTCAAAGTTATGAATTCCAAATGATCAGATATTAATTAAAATTCCCCTTTTGATTCCAGGGCAAGAATCTATCTGGGAGCTTGGCAGGTCCGATGAGGGAACCGACATGCCAAAGCAAGGGCAGACTACCTGCAGCTATGCAAAAGGCCAACATCCAGGGATGCTTAACACAGCTGCTAGCATCAGACTTCAGTTTGGTACATACTCATACTGTCGACCTGGGACAGTACTAATTAAAAAAAAAAAAAAAAGAAGTTTAAAGACTGCAAGAGGGTTTCAGGTTTTTTTCCCCTTTGTCTTTTACAATAACCTGCAAGTATACGTTACTCATACAAAGTCAAGCAAAGCAAAGCTCTCAGATGTGTGTGATTCTAAGGCCACAGCAGTGGCCTGCTATAGATAAAAATCAAATAAGATATTTCCGAAATCTAACAGCATATGCCAAGCTTGATGACAGACATTAATTTTTTGCTTCCAGTTCCTGGTGTTATATTACTTTAGGAGAAACTCAGCCTTCAAAAGAACAGAACAAAAATTCAGCTTCCCATCCTTGGGCCTTTGAAGAAAGTCTTGTAAATGGTACTCTAGTGTAAATGTTCAAAATTCAGTAGTTAAAAGACGAGGGGTCACTGTTGGAGGCAGGATGACCTGCATTTTAAAGCAAGGGCGCTCTCTGGCTGGGACAAACTTTAAATCTAGGGACTAGTCACACTGCGTACAAGACTTGAATTTAAATTCACCCAAGCACTTGGGGTTCAAGGAACTGGCCGACTTCACACCAAGTCTGGACTGCAGTTCAGGACATTTGATACAAAGGGTAATCACGCAGTACAGGCATACCCTCCATCTCCACAGCAACTACACAAGGCATCCAGCTCTTCCAGATGCTTCCAGCAGTATAAATAACAACACAAAACTTCATTGCCTTCGAACACAAGAGGTCTGGCTGAAATACAGCCTCTGAAGTAAAAACCTAGTGTTTCTGAGGTGCTCGCCTTGAGACAACTAGAGGCCAAACGGACTAAAGCGGAGTGTTAGTGTTGCAAAGACCAAAAAAAAAACCCCAAAAACGGGGAAGATTGAACAATACGCAGGTCTTAGCCTGCATGGCTGAACAGGGGTGAATTTCACCTTCACCAAATAACAGCACAGCTGAACTGTGCTTTTTTTAAATATACAACCTAATTGCAATCTAAATGCAGTAGAGCCCAGCAGAAACAGAGCAGCCCGGCAGTATCTCTTTGCATTAGCTGCTGGGTTATGAGCACAGGAGACATTTATTGCCCCATACATTCCTGGGATAATCACTTAACTGACTCAGTCCATGCACCATACTTCCTAGATAATGGGCTAAAGCATCACTTATTAGCCCAGCTGTACCTTGTGAGCCGCTTTGAAACTGCAGAGGCAAGTAGGACGTGGAGTCCTAGGAGCTGCAGCCTGCTCAGCACAGGCCATCCAGAGGAGGAAGAGGAAGAAAAACTCCTTACATAGAAAGAATGTAAGGTTTGTTTTTTTCAAAGGCACAAATGAGATAGGCAAGGCCCAATTCCTGCTAGATTTTAATGAGACTTAAGTACTTAAGCTGCTCAGGAAATCCCTACTGACAATAAACGCACCATGGGTTTCATAGGTACCCAGGGGCATGGATGTTTGGAAACCAGAAAAAGCAGCAGGCTGCTCTGGCTGAATTCTCCTTTCTCTCCCACCCCAGTCTGCATGCACGCAAAGATCCTGCTGACTTGTTGAGTGCAACAGAAAGTTCCCGAGTCCCCACCGAAACTCTTAGGATTTACCTTCTGCTCTGTTGCCAGCTCACAGAGATGTGGGTGAGCTATTTTCACCGCTCTAACCCAGTTTTCCCATGAGGATAACAGTTTAGGCTCTGGAAGCACGATTCTACAGCCCTGTACTGTCTGTTACTGGTGGCTGTAGATCACTGACGATCTCTAAGAAGCTGATAACCTAAACACTGTTAGTTTCCAAGGGAAGAAAACACAGGCCTAATCCTTAGCTGAATTAGTACAGCTTGGATGAAATTATGGCTTAGCCAGGTCCCAGAGGACACCGGAGACAGTCATCAGCGAGTAGAAACAAGACAGGCGACGGTGGACACAACTAAGGCAGCCGAACAGGCATCAACATGAACATACTGCATCTGGAAACATCCGCCCCAGATCTTACGTTAGGCACTACCTAAATGCACAGCCAAACCTAGCCCTCGCTTGGAGAATCTCAGTCTGTCTAGAAATGAAAGGCAAAAGGAGAAAAGACAGCACAATTCACCTAACATCGTACAAGAGTGAGAAGGAAATACAGGAGACCAGACATCTCCCCTGTGAGTCCAGGCTCCTTTGATCACAGTGAAAACAACACATTCAAAACATGACACACATCAACATGACACTATTTACGTGCTGCTGGTATAGAGGATTATATTCTTCCCTTCATCCTAAAAGCATTTAGCATCCTCCTCCAGGGCACTCTCCTCCAGTCTCCAGAAAGCCGGTTCCATATTCACTAATTCTGGAAGCCGATTGTCCCACCGTCCCATGCGCCACTCCTCACGCCCGGGGTGAAGGTCTCCCTTGTCTCAGTCTGGTGTCTTTCCCCAGGGTGAAGAGGATGCTCTTTGCCTGGCATTAGGAGGAATCCATTCAGCCACACGCAGGCGTAATTAATCCAGGCAAATATCAAGAGAAAAGGCAGACATAATTATACAGCCGTGCTTGAGAGTTAACCCTGTGTTAATTGATTACACAAAGCTTCCTCTGAAGAGTTTGGCCACAGAGTTTGCCACCACCTCCACCTCTTAGAGCTGCTGTTGCAATTCCTTTCACCTTGAGAGGGGATTATGACAAGGCTTGTCTTTAGAACAAGTCTTATTAAGAAACAGGAAATAAATGGGGGGAGATTAATCTCAAAAGTCTAATGAATATTATCAGGGTGATTCCCTCGTGAGGCTCAACAGAAAGAGCTGGACGCACTTTTACTGTTATCCTTACTAGAAAGGCAATAGCGCTTGGAGACGCAGGTCCGGGAGCGCTGGAGGCTGCGCAGCCTGGGACCAAAGGGCAGCCCCTGCCCTCACGTGCCTTTGTGATGCACCGGTACAGCGCCTGGAGCCAGGATCCCAGCGTACCACCGGCTGCAGGGAGCGCTGAGCACCAGCACTGGATCAGCCTGGTCAGGGATGGGGGCACGTAGGTGGAGCTGGTGGAGCACAGAAGGTCACCGGTTGCTGGATCGATAACGCAGAGCTCAAGGCTGGACTCAAGGTGTATCGGAGATGGAACAAACCACGCTGCCACCTGCTTAACAGAAAGGCTGAGGACTTCCAAGGGATTCAAAATGTGTTTCCTACGGGGCAAATACATGATGGGCAGATGTCATTTGGACTCGTGCCCCCAGTTGTCCCAAGCAAAGTCACGTGAAGTCACAGGCACGCGAGCAGGAGCTCACATAAGATGGGACTGCTCCAGCCCGCACCTGTGAAAGGTTTGTCCACGCAGAAAACTGTGCGCTGAGGGGTCAGTCCCAGGGCCTGGGCGACCCTCGCGTGTTTTGTAAGCCCTCCAAATACAGGCTTACATCAGAGTGGCTGGTCTTTATTTTCTTTTGATTTCTAGGAGAGGGAAGGCAGCCATAACAGAGGAAAACAAGCATATCAGTTTTCTCCCGAGCTTGCTGCAGTAGCAAGCTCTCCGTGAGAGGCAGCATTTGCTGCTATTTCACCTGGCAGCTCTCCGTCCTGGCTCTACCTGCCCCCCCAGGGCGATCTCCCAGGCCCATTACTGTCCTGGCAAATCTGATGGCTCTTCAATGAGGAAAGCTCTGTTCTGCCACCAGAATTGTTTATTTTCTCCAGAAGCTGTGTGATAAATCAACCTGACACATCCTAGCCGCCATGAAGCCTCCTCAGCTGTAAGAAGTGTTGTGTGAGGTTTTGTCTGCGCTGCTTGGTACATTCTCAACATTTAACTTCTATTTGCAATAGTGACTTGAGCAAGCTGAGATTGATGAGGGTGACAACGCTAACATCCCCCGCCTTCCCCCCACTCACTTAAAGCTGGGAAATCCATCCTGTCTGTGTTATTACAGTACTTCCAGGATCACACCAGAAGCGTACCCAATGCGAGATGTATGTTACAACTCTAAAATCCTAGTTACAGTTCTCAGACCACAGCCACCCCAGCGCCCCCAGGATGCCAGGCAATGGTCCCAGCTGATGCAGGTCAATGCATGACTGCAGGGAAACCACTCTGACCAGCACCGGAGAGAAATCCAGACCACGAAACCACAGCTTCTTCATTCCTGCTTTGGACAAGAGCTACACGGTGACCGCTCGTGTCCTGTGCGAAGATAAACAGCAGAGAATTTCTAAAGAGGATGACACCAGAACATAAAGGCTATCCAAGCTTTGCTGCAAACACCATGAGTTACAGCTGGAAATGCTTATGTACTTTATGTCTTGTTGGATTATCTTGCTTTAGAACATAGGAGAGCATAATAAGTTAAATCAGCAACCTGAATTTAAGCCACTCTAAATATGTCCCAAGAACACAAAGAGCCTAATCCATGTTTCAGGGCCCCAGATACTATTCTGATGCAAATACTCATAATAACCAAAAAGTTGTTGTATCATCATCTCTTGCTCAGAGATGCCCAGCTCTCAGCAGACTTATTCTAACAACACTAGTGCAAATTTTAAAATCTGGGATAGGCACAAGATGGGAGTGTGTCCTGGTATAGGTAGTTAGCACCTATACGGTTCCACCTGGGATTTTAAAAGAGTACGTATTTTCTCAGTAAATCAGCAGCTCTGAGTTTGCACAATCCCTTAATCCCTGGGTGGAAGATCCCCATTATCTATCCAGTTCAAGGCACATTACTAACGGATTACGTTTGCAGCAGGTAAAGGTCATTTATAATGCTTTTAATGATTTTAAAATGGATTTTCCTTTCAGATTTACTATTTTCCAGAAGCTTGGCTGCGAAAACCCTACCCAGTAAGTAATATGCCCTAAAACGTAGCGATTCAGCTTGTTCAGATCTCCAGAACAGAGCTGAGAAGGGATGAACTGTAACGTACGGTTGCCCAGTGGAGATTTAGAAGCCAGTCTGGACAGAAAATACAGGCCAGATTTTCAAAGAACCTCCAAAATTAAAAGCTTACCTTTAAAGAGCAAGTTTATACACATTTGCTGTCCTCTGAGTATGTAACAATTGGCTTTGGATGGACAAATACCATCTTTGGCTGCACAAATATCACAGGGCATCGTTTATTTGGTTTCTTCTGCATAAATTTGGCTGGAAAGTACAAACACCTTCTGGCCCAGCCTTGTGGTTCGATTACACCATGTTTGTTCATGCTGTGGACAGGAAAATACTTCTTAAACGTCCCTACAAGTAGATCTCCTCAAAGTCTGACCCCCCCCTACAGTTTACTGATAGGGTCTCTTTTGAAGCGTGGTTTCATTCTGCCAACACAAGAACTTACACTGGCCGAAGCCATCCGGGAATTCTTCCCCAGCTCCTTCCTATTGTCACCTTCTCTGCTGTTTCGGGACTGCTGCATGGCACAGCCTTCTCCCAGCAACCCAGAATGGCAGCAGGACAGGAAAAATGACAAGAAGCCATCAGGGTTGAAAAGATCTGCTACTGTCACTGCTGTTTATGAGCTCGTCACCTTGAGAGGGGACACCCTGCAGGTCCAGCGCAATCAGTGAAAGAAGCATGGAAGACAAGAGCTCCACAAGGCGGTGCCTTATGATAGGTCTGGTCAGACAATTCCTCGGGACCAAACAGAGCTGGCTGGCCACAGGTCCCTTTACCCTTCAGGACACATGTCACAGCAGCACACTGTGGAGCATCCGATGCCCCAGGGCTGACCTGAAGTCCCTAGGGATCAACAGGTAGCTCTTGTGCTGACCTCAAAGGAATCTGGCCCTTCCTTCCCGGGAGCTGGTGACTACTCTGGCTGTGAAGATTCCCTCAAGAGCAGAAATGACAAACAGCAGCTCTTCATCAACAGTCACTGAGATGAAATGACTCATTATTGAGTATGATTCTTTTCAGGTTCTCACACGAGCCGTTAAATTGGAAGCATTGAAGCACTTTGCTTTGTATGGTATTTGATTTCTGTTTTCTTTCTTTAATATTGTTATTTAAACTTTAAGCCCAGCTACAAGGTAGTTTAAATAAAGGGAGAAGAGAGACAATCGCAGCTTTATTATCAGGCTCCAACAGCTCCCCCAAACTGCATTGGTTCTTTCAAGTGTCCCCAGTCTTTTTTTCCTGTATTGTGTAGCATCCCTGCCTCTCCAACGTGATAACGGGAACCGCATCCTTGATGAGGAACCCTTCTGCTCCTCATTAATGCTGAGGAGTCAGAGAGGCATTAGATGTGCAGCCAGAGTGACCCGGCTCTCTGTGACAAGGAACAACCATGTACTTGTTTAGACTCATAACATTGCACCTCCCTTTGTCTCCTGTCACACCCACACAGCAGAAAGATCTCAGCAGGGACTTTACGCCTTCTAAGATACAGCATTTCCCTCTTCCCAAAGAGACTAAGCTTGATAGGCCGGAACATCAGAGCCAATCGTGGCGTGCACACCTCGAAAATCTTGCAAGAAAATCACATTGTCCTGAGACCTCAGCTAAAGTCAGAGCAAGCGCAGCTTCCCGGGATGCACGGGCTATGAACACGTCACTTATTCATATGGTGGCACGCACAGACCTTTATGCAAATACAAATACTTGTCATTTTAAGAGGTCACATTAATGCAACATACTGCCTGAGAAAAAGCCTCAGGAAAGTGACAGGTGTCTCCATTAAACTAAAAATAAAGCTTCAGTTCCTCAGTGGGGCAGTGCTCTCATTCTCCCCATAGATTTACCGTCTATGTAGATGGCGGTATCCACAGCACCATACTGTCTTCCCTCTCAGTGAAGAAAACAGCAGGTTGCAGCAGTCCCTAGCTAGTCTGCAAGGTCTTGTCTGTCCTAGAGAATCAACTTGTCTTGTCTGACCAAAGGCAAAACTCTCTGGCCAGAAGCCAGGCTCCAATGCAAAGCCAGAATGATCCATTGGAAGGAGTGGAAATACGCCGGAGGAGCTGACATCAGCATCTGGCCCAGGCCACTCAGCAGTTATTCGGCACACGGTGATTTTATGAATATGGCATTTTATCTCAGCAATCACATTAGCCTTGTGCTCAGACATTTCAGTCGCAAGCCTCACTTTCCAGAAGCACCGCATCTTGGGATATGTTACAGGGTTGACACGAGAGCAGTTGGAGGATTTTCACTCCAAAACAAATGCAAGCTGTTTAGGGCTCCTCAGCAGATGATGCTCAGAGTTGTCTGTGTTGCCTGGCATCTCTCCTTGGAAATCACCTATTGCAAGGACATGCGTGTGCAAACACGCACGTACACATCACATACAAACATTTGCCCACAGAGCACAGAGTGGATGTTCTAAGAGCTTGTCAGGATCTGAGGACGTGTGTAACCACGTAGGTGTAGTGGTGTAAGCAGCTAGCACATGACAGCTGTCACTGTGATCAACACCAAGAGCAGGAGACGGACCTGCACAGCCAGAGGCACGAGTCGGTACTGATCGTGCACAGCCACGTGCATAAAATCAGATTCGGAGGAGGTCAGGACAGAAAGCTGCTGAGGCAAGCGACGCTGGTGGTTAAACACGCACTGCATCAGCATGGGATTTCCTACAGCTTCCACGCTGGAGGTTTGCACTAGCACAGAGCATGGAGGAGGTGAAACTCAGGGTCTGGCCTGAAGCCCACAGTGGGCCAAAGCGAAACGTCCCCCGACAGCAGAGAGCTGCTGCACAGGCTCCCCTGCGCATCCAACACAAAACGGGCTCCAGGTTTTTTGACCTTGCAGCCAGCTCTTTGCCAGATCTGATGCTGACCTTAACAACGTGAAGTTTACATCAAGAGAGCAATGCAGTTCCAGTCACTTCTATCCAGTCTGTCACAGCCTGAATAGATAGGCTGAGCATGGTGTGTGTTTGCTGTGTTTCTATATCCATTAATGAGTTGGACAAAAGGCTGGCAGTCCAAGGAAGCGCTGGTAACACTGCAGGTAACAAAGACCTAAGATCCTCATTTGGCATGAGCTTAACGTGCCTTAAACTAGTGACTGACTCTCATCGTAATGCTCGGGAACCTGGCCAAGCACAGTACTAGAGCGCCAGGTTTTGCAGAACTCAAGGTAGAGTTTAGTTAAGACTGCATTTTGCCCAAGTTCACAGCCAGACATACTCAGGTCACGGGAGAAACACGCCATTGCTAAGTTGTAGGATTTTCTTATTCCCCAGAACAGAAACTTCCTGATTTAGTGGTCTTTAAAGGGAAGAGAAAGTAACCTTGGAGTAGCAGGGGATGAATTGGAATACCAGCATCCACAGCCTGAGTGCAGGATCATTAGTCATTGTTTCTCCCTCTGATTTTCCCCAAGCTATTTTGTTTGTATTTATCAAAACATGACTGATTACACTCTGAAAAAGCAAAGATTCTGTTCAACTTTCCCAACATAAATTACAATTAATAGTCAGAGTTTTACATTAAGGCAGTAGTTTCTAAAGATTCTTTCAAATATTAGTTGAATGGTCCGCAATAAAGGAGTATCTGACCCTGCAGGGATGTTGTCCGCCCTTGGCTCCTGCGGATAGCAGGCAGGAATCCCGGGTATTCAGCACCTTGCAGAATAAGCCCAGGAAAACATCATTGGACTTGGTGAGGCAGCACGGTAGCTTCCCTTCCCTTGACTGGTTTGCTTTGTCCCAGGCACGCAACACCGTACGCTGCTGCACTCCACAAGTGCCTTCCCAGGGTTTCACCAGTGTATTTGGTACCAGCCCTGGGGTACGTCCTAACGCACCTGCGTTTCAGCTGATCCCTCGCTTTACTTCAACAGAGCAACGCGGACCAATCAGCCCAGCATCAGGCCCGTAGCATCTGAGTGTGTGCTTAACGCAATCACTGCATTACCAATAAGGTTAGCTATTTTATGAAGTATTTTGAATTAATGACTTCGATAAGTGCTTCGGGATAGGGGAACTTCAAAACACCACGGAGAAGTCACATCGCACTATTCACTTATCGTTTTCTATTATTCATAACAAAATCATCTGCTGTCGGATGTAGCTGATGCCTTTTAAATGGAAAGTATTTTACAGCAAGCAAACCTTTCCATTTGTAATTTTTCAAACAGTACATAAAAATATCACAATGCATCAAGTCTGCATAACTGTTCTATGGACTATTATGCACTTTAAACTACCCCTGAGATGAGGCATAATTTAAACAAAAAGAGCTTTTAAAAGTAAAATCATTTTGCATCCAGATAGCATCTTCTTGCTCTCCCTGTGCTTCATAAACCCAAATAACTTCCTATAATACTCCTTTCGATTGCAAAGTAAATTAAGAACAGTCTTTAATGACCACCAGACGCTGAAGCACTAGGACTGTCCGACAAGTGCAGCGCAGCCAGTCAGGAAAAGAATCTTTTAAGTTCTCCATTCCCACTTTGTGACATCCACGTGCCACAGGGCAGTCACACCCAGAGACCTGGACAGCTGAAAACCTGGACACGGCTCTTTACTAAAGGTCCCAGCATGGGCTGAACAGAAGTTTGATGTCCGNTGACATCCACGTGCCACAGGGCAGTCACACCCAGAGACCTGGACGGCTGAAAACCTGGACACGGCTCTTTACTAAAGGTCCCAGCAAGGGCTGAACAGAAGTTCGATGTCCGTGGTGTCTGTAACTAGAAATTCAGCCACAGGATGCAGAAGAAAGAAGAAAGGCCACCAGAACCCATTATCTGTTGCTAATGAATGTGTCAGGGCGGTTTCTCAGATAGGTCCTAAAGGACAGTTGTGAATAATGCATGGTGGCTTCTGTCTGTCCCAGCCAGATAGCTCAGGGCATTATGCACAGTAATTATTAAGCAGTTTGCTGTAACGATTTAAGTTATAATGGTAAATAAACATTAGCAATGTTACAGGCCAGATCAGAGAGTCACAATTATTTACCCCTAAGTGCAGATTTTGGCCTTGTAAGTTTATTTACAGTGTCAACTGTGTCCTGAAATAAACAAAAGCCGCTCATTTCTGTAGGCACCTTCTCTGTCCCGAATCCATTACTGGAGTCAGACAGCAGGAGTCAAAAATCATCACATTTCCTGGCAATTGAAAAGTTACATAACACACTTGTTTATCCCCAACCGCTACATTTGGCAAACAACCACTGCTTTGCAGATGCCGGGCAACAAGGTCAGAGGCTGACGAGAGAGGCACCCTCGTGCAGCGAGCGACAGGCACTCCACTACCCCAGCACTGGGGACAGGCTCAGTCACATCGCCTCTGATAACGAGACTTGCTCCTGCTTTTGGCCACGTCACATACTTCATTTCTTTACTTCGAAGCTGTAAGACAGGGTTTCTCTGGGTAGACAGGGGTCTGACTCCTTCAGCAAGGCTGCCGAGATCACCACGCTGGACACCGCAATCACAGACCCACAAGTCAGCTTTCTCGCATTTCGTTTTCAGAATCTGAGGATTTTCAGCTGGCTGGGCACAGCTGTGGACTCACTGCCTCTTTTCACCTGACCCGGTTACTTTTTTTCCAGATGGCTGTTGCTGCAGAGCATAAGAGGAAGAACTCAAGCCGCTCGGGTTCTGGTTTCTCAGCAGCCCCCTCCCAACCCTGGCTTAGGAACAGGCATCTCCAGTTGGGCTTACTAAACAATCTTCTCTTTATAAAAGGATCTCCCGCCTCCAGTTGTGGCTTCCTGAAACATTTTTATAGCCCTTTTCACCAAGAATCACAGCTACTCCTCAAGTTAGAACCTCAGTTCTGGCTATAGAAGACTTCCTGGTGAGACAAAGGACATCACAGGCAGGGAAACGTCCTCGTGCTTCTCTGAACAGCACAGCCTGAGAGGCGGGGGTCAGGCAGGTGATGGCTGCTGATCAGCAAAAGACTTCGCGACACAGAAATAGAGGGGAAACCAGGAGGAGTCTCGACAATATTGCACCTGCAGACACAAAGACCTCCCCGTAGTCCTTCCCTCATCCCATCTACGCCATCTGAAGAGGAACAAGGCAGGACGCGTCTCCATTCATCCAAGGAAGGCAGACACACGCACAGTGCAAAGAGAGGTTTCTCAAAATGATCCCTTCTGTTTGGAGAGTAGCCTTAAAGAGATTTTTCTAACCCAGGGACAGTGAACGAATCTGTATTTGCATGTCGCAGAGCCAGAGAACCAACCCCAGACGCTATCTATAACAAGTGCTGCCAAACCACGTTCAAAGCCTATCAGCTCCCGCAGCCAAGATGCGCTGGCTGCGTCCACCGCGTCATACCCAGGCCCATCTGAATTGGCTTGAATAACCCTCTTGAGAGACAAAAGCAGGAGAAGGAAAAGGAGAAACTGCCCCACAGCTTGGCCCGGAACAGCAATGGATCTACGGCCTTATTATGCAAAACGCAAGCAGGGAAAAATAAATTCAAAAGGGGAAGAAAATTGTTTTTGTTTGTGCCAGCATCATTCAATAAAAGCAGCTTTTTCCTTCCCTGCAGCAGTCATTTTGTTGTTGAGCAGTGTTTTGTCTCTTCCCCTGACCCCCCTCACCCCCCCTCTGTTTTGCTTTGGATAAACACTTAGAAAAGAAAGTTCAGCCAGCAACCTCCGGCACAGTCCGTCACCTCGCAGTGTCCCATTCACACATCTCACTGCTCGCTGGGGCAGCTCAGCGACCACCTAACGAGAACCCGCCGCGCTCTGCTGTGCGCTGGACAAAAGTCTTCTTCCTGGTTTTCAGGGGAAGACGCTCTTTGGACTGGAGAGTTTGTTGTCCTGTTGATGTATAAAGGATAATGAACTCAGGAAACTGAAGGGGAATACCCGTTGCTGCTGAGTTATATTTAACCGCTCAACAAACAGTCCATGTTGTCTTTTCAGAGCTGGATCTGATCTACTTGGGATATTCTTTCACGGGCTCAGAAAGGAGGAAGAAACACCCTGTTTGCCTCAGCAGCGGCTTTCCCTAATTGCTTAAACACTCACATGAATCACTTAATCTTCTTTTGCATCTCCAAAGCATCCCCATAATCTGGATGCTTAGCAAGAGATTTTATCACCACCACACCCCATTCCAGCTACCTGAGCAGAGCATCAGGCTGCATGAGAAACCCTTCACAGTATTTTAGATTAGTAAAGACCAGAATTAACTGAAGCATAGAGATGTATATTTAGATTAGATATGTACAGAATAGGTCCATGACCACTGCAGGTCTATCCTGCCTGTGATATTAGCTTTGTACTCCCAGTAGGAGACTTTTTCGATCCTATGCTACATTTTGGCTAGCATTTCCCTGCTTAGCATTTCCCTGCCTGCCAGGCAAAGCTGTTAAGGACTGGGCACTAAAAGGACTGCCTACAACGACTACCATCAGTATTAAGTAGGTGAGAATTGAAATAGCTTTTCCCTATAGCTCAGATTTTGTTGACATCTTTTTTTTTTTTTCAAGACTCTTTTACAAGTTTCTCTTCCCATTTATCATTTGGGCTTTACAGACCCTTCAGCTCTGCTTCCACTACATTGTACTTTGCAATAAACAACACTGAGCAATAATGCAACACCTCAAACTCAAGGTTTCATGACGGACTGTCACATGGCAGGTGTATATTGAGGGGCAGCATGAGATACTCACACAATGCCATCGCCCTGCTGACAGTTGGGCATTTTAAATTGGGTTTATGCTTAGACAGATAGAAGTTAAGCACAAACGAGTTCTCCGTCCTGTGCTGGTGAAACTGAAAGAGATACTTCACATA
Source organism: Himantopus leucocephalus (assembly GCA_003993805.1). NCBI lineage: Eukaryota > Metazoa > Chordata > Aves > Charadriiformes > Recurvirostridae > Himantopus > Himantopus leucocephalus. The sequence continues at coordinate 5,679,895 of RSEF01000023.1, read as the reverse complement.
CAAACACAAGATGACTTACTATGAATTTTTCTTTTCTATAAAAAGATATGCTAGCTATTTTTCTCTGTAGCCTTCCTTTGTTTTCTCACTTGGCAATAGATGGACAGACTGCAGAGATTTACTATAGTGTTCCTTTGCTTGATGCAAACTGACTTAAACCAGAGCTATTTTTAGAGGATGTTCTAATAAGTACCGATTTCTGCAGCATCAGCTCACTCGCTGTTTCACTAATTATATCAGTTTAGTCCTCTGGTTCAGAAAACCCCGTCCAGTCTATATAGTGTTAATAGTTTTCCTCATGGGCCAACCCTAGTAGTCCCCACAGTTTCAGGAATTTATCAACAACACGGTTTTGTCTTTCTGCTCCTCTGCTGCTCTTTTCTTTATGGCCACTTTCATCCCATTTCTCTGCCAGCTGTGATCCTGTCCCCAGATGAAAAATGGGAGAATGAACTTGCTGTCCATAAGACTGTTGTGATTCCCCATTAGATATCTTTGAACGTGACTTCCATCTTCACACGCTTAACGCCCACAATAAGAAAAGCTTAATGACTTACTGCAGTTGCATTAATATACTTCCCGGGTTGGTGTGTGTCAAGTTTTCAGAATAATGCATGGGATTGGCATAGGAGGTATAATCCTAGCACAGCATGTGATTAACAACTGTTATCACTGCTATGAAAACAGGAACTTCGGTGAGTAATTATCGAGCTAATAGAGACACTGGGTGTCTCAGCAGGAGAAGATAAAGTGCTACACTGGCACTTTGAAAGCAGAAGCCTATCTAAAGCCCTGCCCTAGTGGGGAGCACACGAAGACAGGGCTGGCACGTGGGTCTGCCCAGACCCCCAGTAGAGACCCGCTTCTCTGCGACAGCTGACCCTCCGGCTGTACCTCCTGCGCGTACCTTCGCATCCAGCTCACTAGTGAGGGTCAGCGGTGCACCCACCGACAGCTCGGTAACATCAGCCATGGAGCCCAGTTTTCCGCCTAAAGCTTATACACAGCCTTAATGGTGCTTAGCGTTTGCCGGCTGCTCCTCCCCAGCCCCAGCCTTTGCTTTCTCCATCCCCCAGAGCCGCTCTAGCCTTTCACCTCCTGCTTGGAGCCGTTATTCCAAACCCTTCTGTTCCAGCTGATTTTGGTGAAGATTTAGTGATTTATACCAGCTGAAGTCTAGCCCCAAGACTCAGACCACAGTCAATCACAAATACTCTTCCTGGGATTAGCCATGTCAACACAACTGTGCAGACACTTTTACCGATGAGCCCCTGAGCCGTGTTCCCGGCGCGTTGCGGGTCAGGCTGCAGTTTCGGAAGGGGCATCCCCAGGGCTCTCATTTACAGGGCTGCACCATGAAACCTTCCATACACCTTTGGTCATTCTATGATTATGTGACTTAATCACCTAAAAATGGCAATAGGTTGAAGCACAAGGAAAAGGGAAAACTAGAATAAGATATGTACAAACACGCACAGGAAAAGAGAGCCTCTGGGTTAGAGAGAAAAACCCACACAACAGCCAAATCAATAATTGCCATGTCAGTATGACCCTTTCTCTAAGAACGAATGTTCAGTGACCTTAATGTCACTTAAAAATGTATGTGTACAGTCTCTGTCACTGATTCAATGTTCAAAAGCTTGAAATCTTGTTTTCCTTTTGTGTTTAAGTCCTAAGAGAGGAAGGACAGATTGAGCTACTCCTTACCCTGACCACGGTACATAATTTATCAAAAATAATGACTCCTTTTTCCTTACAACTGCTTTGAAGGTTCTCTATATCATGTCACAATGAACACAAAGAGAGACCATTTTTAAAAACAACATTGATGAGATTCACACCAAGCTGCAATAATCATAAAGCCTAAAATCAAACTGAAATTACCTCATTATGTAAGTTTTTGTTGGTAGTGGTGGCAGGGATGCAATTTTGGTTGTTTTTTGTTTGGTTGGGTTAGGGGATTTTGGGGGGGTAGGAGGGGGTGGAGGGTGGGGAGTGGGGGACTGAGGGCCCAGGAGTTATTTTGCATGTGATTTGGATTAGTTACTGCCTTGGTCAGGTTCATTTATTTTCTCGCTTTTTGTTGTATGTCAGCCTCTAAGAGCCACTTTGATTATTGTTTGTTTTGGAGGGGAGGGGTAAAGCTGGATGATTGCATTTGCATTTCTTGCATTGCAGAAGTGTCTCATTGCAAAGAAAAAAAAAAACTCGATCTGCATCTCCTGGACTCATACCAGCGTAACAAAGATCACATCCTACCCAGATTTTTCGAAGGTAATAAAGATGCCTGCCAAAGAACTTGAGATCAGACCACGCTATTCCCTGCAACACCGACAGCTAAAAATATTCCAGCAGCAAAATTCTAGTTTTCACTGTAAAGCTGAAGGAAAAAGTATTCAATCTCCTCTTGTGGTTCTTCGAAAATAAAAAAAGTCAAGAGAGATCTCCCAGAATCTAGGCACTCGCTCCATTTTAAATTTTGGCATAAAACCTTCCCGGCCCCTACCTCTGCCCCCTCTGATGGGCTGGTGTAGGATGCAGTGCGGTGCGACTTCCAGGGTGTGAACAGTCGTCTGTCTTCTCCAGGAGATTATTTTAAGCATATTCATTACAAATGAAACACTGAATCCTCTTTCATTAAAGAAATCAGACACTAAACAGCTCAAGAAAAAGAGAGCTAAGGAAAGTGGTATCCTGTAAATACCTTAAACCAACTATCTAAAGCAGATTAAGGTTACGTGCTGTTTTTAAAGGTGCAGATCGGGCCAGTAAAACTAATTTACTAAGCTATCAACAGTATGCACTGGACAACACAAGCATTGCTGCAATCTGTTTTCTGTGCTCCCGGGTGAAAGCTCTGAGGGTCTTTGGTGTTGTAACATCAGCTCATTTAAGGATGTGGACACGGCTGAGGGAGAGACAAAACCCAAACATTCTGCAGCAGGTTACAAGAGCCTGCAGTGAAATTCAAGTACCACAAATTACAAACCATTCTCCATCATAGGGAGCCCTATAAGGGGCACAAATCCCAAGGAAATCACTCATTGAAAGCTGAATATAAAGCCTTGGGTTTTTTGTTCTGTCATGTTCACACCTTAAAATGTGTTTATCACTAAGTGAACTTTTTTACTCATTTTAAGTTTTCTCATTTTTCCCCCTAAGAAAAAAAAACAGTTATTTCCATGAGGAGTTTTCAAAAGAAATAAAAAGAACACTTAAGTTAGTTCAAAGTTACAAGTATCTTAAGCTTTTTTTCCCCAGAATTCTGCTAAGGGACAGGAGATGCCGATGGATGGACAAACAGCTCAGGTCGGGGGAGAGACTTCTGAACTCCACCATACTGACTGAGCGGCTCTGGGCAAGTTTCAGTTAATTCCCTTGCTCCATGTTTTGCATCCTTGGAAAGGATTAACCCAGCCTCTTTTTTTAAGAGCATTTGAAATCTTTAGATGAGAAGAATCATGTAACAGTAGTGCAGTATAACGGGTCAATTTTTCATCCCTCAGACTGCTATTAACAGTGAAATTAGAGAGCATGGCACCCACGATGTTTTGGTTTTCCCTTTTGATCCACTTCTGGAGAATCATTTCCAAAGCTGCTATTGCTTGAGGCGCCTCTTTTCACCATTTCGGCCTTTTTAATGCTTGACCTGACCACCCTTCTGTCTACTACTGCAATTATACTAACAAAGAACAAAAAGGCCTATGCAATCAAGGTATCTTTTACCTTCTCCTGAGCTTGTAGGACAATTAAATGACAGCAAAAACAAACAAGGAGAAGCTGCTCTCCTCACTCATGCAATTTCCTGCACCTTAGTTCCCACCAGATCAGCACGCCCAGCCTCTCCCCTGCTCAGACACAAGCCCTCTGCTTTCCTTGCGCTCACGAAATGCACAACCTGTTCAATAAACTCACCTCAGCCTGTGGATGCCAGCTGTATATTAACCACACTCAGCCTGCACTATCTCTAACACCACTGTAGATCTGCGTTCCCTTAACCGGCCGCTTTATCACCCAGCTTGAACAGCGCTATTCGAAATGCACTGATTGCACTGTAATACACAACTGGACAATTTAAGCCTGTTCTCTTTGACGTGTAATGCTGTGGTACCTCCTCAACTTTGTAGAATGCACAGAGTATGACATGTTGCTCTCCGATTGTATGATAATGATACAAAACATCCTATTTTTGTATTTATTTCAAACAGCTGCTGAATTGTAGAGGCGATAATATTTATGAAGCAACCCAAGGAGATGGAATAATTTTATCATCTGTCTTTTGAAGAGCAGATTTTTTTGGTGTTGTTTTTTTCCCCCCTCCTCAAATCTCTAGACATTTCCTGTAGACTGCAGAATATTCTGTTGTTTCTGTCAAGTTTTGGACAAACCTCTTGATTACACCCACCCCCCCAGAAAAAGCAATTTTCCCTCCTTTCTATTTTTTCTCCTCTTTTCTTTTATAGCATTTGCTGAAGGAAAGGCACATTATCAGTAATAGGAATTGGAATCTGATTGATAGGCTGTAATAAACGATATTATAATTCAACCAGTGGCTCCAATAAGGTAATCTGATATATCAGAAGTGCAAGAAAGAAGAGGAAATATCTGCAGAAAATGATTTTCGCTTTTGGCTATATTGCTGTTTTCTTCCACGCATCTAGCATAGAGACCGTGGCAGTGAACTGAAGTAGAAAGCTACTTACATTCAAAGGATATACACATCAGTCATACATTTTGAGGAAGCTAAAGTGGTATTTTTTAATAGGTCCGTCACCATTAAAGTGCACCATGAATGGAGGCTGGTGTGCTCTAAAGCCTGGTAAGGAATGGTGATGCTCTCCAGCATCGGATGGCAAACGCTGGTTCAGGCTGGGGGGTTGCCAAGGGTACAGGGGATGGGGCTGTGCCGGGGTCACCCGCTTTGAAGAGCGGCCCCAGAAGGAGAGTTCCCTGACCAGCAAGCCAACTGTCAAAGGGTCCTCTTCCAGTCAGGGTGACAGGAATAATAAAGGGCTTTCAACTGAAACCTTTTCATGTTTCTCAGAAATATTCAAAACAGACATGACTTTTCAATAGTGAAGTAATTTCTTAATGGAAATCGGAGGTGATTAGCCCAGCAAGACCCTTTCTGTCCTGTAGACAGTACAGTGATAACAAGAGAACCTCCATTTTGGACTTCAGGGAAAGCAAGGTCAGCTCAGCTCTTCATGAAGTCATACCTGATCATCCTGCAATTCCTCTTCAGGTGAAATAAATACAAAGCTCTCACCATCATATCCTGCTGGAAGTTATAAAAAAACCCTTCCTGCTAAATCCACGGTGACTGAAGGCAGTAGTGGCACATAACTCTCAATATTGGAAAAGCAATATTAGCTTAGCATATATTAGCAAACATTAAAACAAAAAATGGATCCAATTTGAGGAAGGAAAGAATACACTACTACCCCTGTCATGAAGCATGGTAAAGATGCTTTCTTCCTCCCTCCCACATCTCTACGACCTCCCCTTGGTTTGTTGTCCCTTCTCTTTAATCACTCAAGACTTTGCATGGTTTGTTCTTCCCTCAAGCATAAATGCTCTTTTACTTCAGATGTCCTAAGTACGGTATGTTAACACCTTTGTATCCAGAAACACAGAGCAAGGGTCTGCTCCAAAGGCTACAGTCCGAGCAAATACCCAACGGAGCGGAAGATTTATTCTCGCCCCTCTGAGGCTGGTAGCAGTGCTAGAGACTAACCTCAAAGTCTTGTTCAAGTCCATGTTCACACAAGTTTCATTAGCCAAATCCTCTACTTCATCTCTCTTTGCCTAAGGTTCCCCACCTGAGCTCTTCCTGGGGTTCAGGACCTGACAGTTGTGAGCAGGAAGGAGAGGAAGCTGGAGGTACCGTACAACTGCACCACATGGCAGACCTGGGAAGAAAGCATCTTTTGCCGGGCTGGACTGCACTGCGAGTCAAAGCTGTATACAGTTGGTGTAATTTAAAGACCCTGAATCAAAGCTTCTCACTCTCACTGCTGCCTCACGCTGCAGCTGTAGTCCAAATCTCCTGGCTTTTTTGATTGGGTTGGGTTTTTTTTGAGAACAAAATAATGACATTTTACCAAATTACACTGCCTGTCAAACTGCCTCAGTAAATATTCCTCACCACCCAGAGGTGCCGAGATGATCATCCAAGGTTTCCAGAGAAGCACAAAATCCACAGCTGTAGATTGTAGAGTTTTGCCCTTTTTTAGGCAATGGATTCCTTCAGCATGTAATTTTGCACTGAACAGTTTGCCTGCAAATCCCCCTCCACTCATTGGCATGTATTTTATTTACAACACAGACGCATTTTGATCTGCTTGCTTATTATAACTTTTAAAACCATCAGCCCCAGCTGGACATCATAGTGTCGTCTGCCAAGACAGAAATATGCTGGCCTCCCATGTTCCCTAATTGGGAAGGCACAGCTATCCTTATTAACCTCATTATTTCACTCAGGAGAGATTTCATCCGCATCCTTTTTCTTAAGAGAATATGGTATAGCACATTGCGTTCCTTATTCCCAATTCAGTTGCTGAAAACTAACTTAGAGTTTCTAGTAATAAAGAAGTCTCTTTTCATTTCTCCTCCATTTTAACTACCTGCTTTGATTTATATCAGATTCATCTAGCAAGTCAGTACACCATCCTTGCCTGCGCTCCCACTACTGCTGTACTGGGCTGCAGGGATTTTTCCATTATACTTTGAAAGTCAAATGGCAGAATCAGTTTAATGGGGAGCCCCATAAATACGTGCCCTGTACTTGAAAATCACTTTAACATGCATGGGAAGAGAACGGGACTGGAAGGGTGGGCTGCAGAAGCTGATGGTTAGGAGAGCGTTGCACGTCAGAGCTGCACAATGTCCATGGTGCCACCAGCCGGCAGAGCTGGGGTCACACTGACAGCGGCGATGCACACTGGTCGACTGCACCATTGGAAAACCCTCACACCAAACCTGCTCATAGTGGAAGGAATGTAAAAAAAACCAAAGTGACTTATTTGTCAACAAACCTACCCCATTAGTGAAATTGGTGCTTTTCTTTCCTTGTGTTTTCCTAAACCACTCATCACAGTGCCTTTATACTGCGGCTGATATGTTGCAAACTGTCCTCAGCTGCCAATCAAACTTAAAGAAACTTCATTATAAATGAAACAGAGCTTGCAAAACAAGATAGCACACAAATACAAGAAAGCAAGGTGGGAGGAAAGCAGATCCTAAAAAAAAAAAAANAAAAAAAAAAAAAAATAAATCACCAGTTCTTCCCATCTAATATCTTCCTGTGTTTATTTCCTTTGGAAGACATTTTCTGCCAAAAAGTAATAATGAAAACAAATATATATCCCAAACAGCCCAGATGCATCAGTTCTATTTCTCTGGGAGATTTCTTGGGTCAATCTCAAAAATAAATAACTGCATCTACATTATTCTGCTATAATGACTCTGCAGAACAGAACTTCCCTTTTAATTCATTGGATTTTCTTATCCTTTGATATTCTGCAGCCCGATCAAGCAAAGACAGAGCTGTGTAATGTCTTCTACTTCAATACTCTTAGTTACCTCCTCTCCCTGCAGTGCCAGGATAATTTCAGAAGCAAAACCACACAGATCTGGATACTTTGCAGGACCTGCGAGCTTCATTAGGAGCTGCCATTTGGGAACAGAACAGCATTATCCTCATTTTACAGATGGAAAATGGAAGCAAAGGGATACTTGCCACTGCCATATTGCAAGTTCATAAGTATGTTAGAATTTAACCTGCTTCTGAGCTAGCCCACAACACGTCAGTTAGGTACATTTTACGCTGGACACGAGACCTCTCTGAAGACTTCTGCTTCAAGCCACGAGTCCATCTTTACAAGCGAGATGCCCATGAATGCTTTCGTGTACCTCAGAGTAGGTCAGCAAGTACGGGAAGGCAATAAATAGCAAGGGACACTCAAAATGGAGATGTTCAGTTTGAACATTTGGGGCAGGGGGACAGGCTGGCTGAGCTACCACTCAGACTCAGGCTGCCCTTCTCCGGTCCCACAGCCTGGGGGGGGTGACAGCAAGCACACGGGGCCAGGCGCTCCCATCTGCAGTGCCCTGGCGTCACAAGAATACAGGCATAGCCCTACGTACAGCATTTATCGCTATGCAACAGAGCATCCCTCACCTCTGAGTTTCCAAACATTGTGCGGACTGCGTGTCTAGCGTGTGTTTACAAGGGCTGGGGAAAGAGCAGGAGACTTCCTCTGCCCTAAACCTGCACATCTCTAGAAAAGGAAAGGCAAAAGACTGTGGTCCAGATGCAACATCTTACAGAGCAAATAGCTACAGTTGTGCGGAATAGGATGGCAGTTTGAAAGACATCTGTTTTTTGAATATAAAGCAGAAATAAAGATCCTTTTTAAAGTGCCCATAAAACCTTAAGGATCCGTGAGAGGCTAGAATAAATGCATTAGACCTTCCTATAGTGTGTGCAGAAGGATTTTTTAAAGTGCGTTTTTAATTATTAAAATAATGAAAGTAGCATATTTATCACTGCAGCAGCATCCTCCCGCTACAAGGATGTTTTGGGGGATGCAGCAAAGGGCCATTTTAGGTGCAAGCTAATTTGCCTCTTTGATGGAGGCGAGTCCTTTCAGTGAAAGGAAAGAAAATTCCACCAGTGAATCAGCTCATTATTTTGTGCAATTTAAAAAGGTTTCCTAAAGGGTGAGTCAGGGCAGTAAAGGACCCGTGCTAGCAACAACAAAAAAACCAAGACTTTTCCAGAAAGCAACAGCAGCCCTAAGGAACAAACACGGATGGAAGTTACTGTCATCACCCTGTGTCCCTGAAAACAGTCTGTGCAAGGATAAAGCATCACAGAGGACAGCGAGTGCTAACTAAATTACTCCAGTGCACATCTGGGGCCGGCAGGAGACTTCCACTCAAAGCAAGCTGTTCCCATAAGCAGAGTTAAAACACAACCTGGTTTCTTGCAGGTCTCTCTCTCGTTTTCCCTAATCTTCCCACTGCAGCAATTACAACTTCTTCCCAATGACACCTAATCAAGCAAAAGCCAGCGCCCTGGTTAGGCTTCAGCGACGTGGAGCCTGACCGGCCAGTTGGTCGCCATAAAAGGGGAAGTTTAACAATTTGGCTCTCTTTCTTCTCAGCATAGAAAGTAACTTCATTATGTCTCAAACATTCAGTTACCGATTTCCATGAAACTTGGAAAAAAACACATAGAAAACAAAACCCAAAATGGCACAGACTTCCCAAACAGACAAGAAATAAAAAATTTAAACACCATTCCCTAAAATGCAAATTGTTCCTGGACAGCTAAAATTATAAGGGAGGGGGTGTGCATTCAAACCCAGAACACTGAAGACAGTACAGCACTTCTCTGCTCAGAAGTAAAATGCTTTTTGAAAAGGTTTCGTTGAACTCATTTGTGGATAATGTAAGTTACAGCTTCCGAATGAATTTGGCATAAATATTTTACATGACACTACAATAAGCTTTGTGCAGAGAGCCTAGAAAATGTGGGGGTTTATTTGCCATCGTTCTGGAAGAATCAATTTCAATTGATCAGTTCCCACAGTGGAAGTGGCTGTGCTGTTTGTGTGCGCCTGTTGTTGATATAGTCACTGCTGTTGTTTTAGTTGAGCTGTTAAACTGTGGAAATGGAAATGGCTTTTTTTTTGGTTGCACAAGCAGCAAACAGCAGTCGCTTTCTTCATATCACCTAAGGGAACACGCGTACAATTTTGTAGAATGTTAAGTGCTGGAGAGGGTTTTGAAGTAACTGGGGACTTGATCTGAAACACTGCTGAGAAATCTCAGGACCGAAAGGAATGAGGCCATGCGCTTTTATCTGTTTCGTAGGATGTTACTTATCCAAGAGGCGCTTAAAGCCCCAGCCACGATCTGACTCTCCCTTACCGCTGTGTACTAGTGTTCTCTCTCAGATGGCTCAAGACGCCCTTCCATCACGTGCATCACAGCATCGACTAGAGGCTGCAACTGAGGTCAGGTCCCCTTATGCTTCATACAGGCTTCAAGCAACTGTCTCTTGCCCTCGGGACATTATATTCTTAATAATATAGATGAGAACAGGATGAAAAGAAACTCAGCTACCCAGCTTCAGCAGCTGGAGAACCAAAGCCTTCAGGCCTGCCACCGCCACTTGTTTCATCCAAGCACAACTCTATCAGGCCTGTTAAAATTAAGAGTAGTTGTCTCTGCAACTTACATGTAACTTAATAAATCACCTATCTCAATATTAAGAGTTCAGCACTCCTTCATATGTGCTCAGACATTGGGAGAGTCACCAAGAAGAGATCCAAGTCATGTCTGAGGTCTTCTCCACTGGCTGGATAGGCTCACACACAGAGCACAGGCACACACCCCACACACCAGTGACGAATTCCTTGTTCCGCCATAGAGTCAGAGCCAAATGACAAATCAGTAACAAAGCCAGGACAAAAGTGACAAGAGTCCTTCAGTTCTTACACTCCTGTATTTCCTAGAACACGCTTCCCTCCAAGTCTTATTAAATATAATTGCTTAAACAAGGACAGCTATTTTTACATTTCATTTTGTCTTGGCAAGTGTCTAAGCAAAGAAACATGAACAAAAGGAATCTGTCTTCAGCTGATCATAATGCCATCAAATTAAAAGTTTATGTTCTTTAAACACGGCAATGCCTGTCTTCGATGACTCCAAAAATATGTGGTTCGACAAGGGAAAACAGAGAGTGCGTTAGCAGGAGTGGAGGTGGAAGCCAGGTGCATCAAAAAGAGTGAAACAAGCAGAAAGCTAATGAGTACAAAGGCTTCGACTTGGCTGAGTGGGATGTGATTTGTCATACTCAAACGCATTGTTTTCATATGGGAACAACAGGATGTTTCAAGGGTGGTTTTTTTCTTCAAACAGGACAAAAGATGAGATTCACCACAGACTATCATTCTGAACCAGGAGTTGCAACTACACTCATCATACGGCTACTGCTTTAAATAATAAGAGTTTCCTCTGGACTTTTTGTCACTTTTCTACCTGTCCATTAAACGGCAAAAAGGACTACATTTGTTCCCAACAGATAGCTGCATCCCAAAGGCTTTGGAAAAGAGTGAGGAGCGATTAACTACTGGAACCAACTCAGCTAGGATCATAGCTGACTTGTCCTCATGTGAGTCTCTAAATTACTGCCTGCATCAGTGAAAGATGTGCTGGATGGGGCACCAGACGCCATCCTGGTGCAGTAATTGCTGAATGCTGCATTATGCTAGCTGTCAGATGAGATGATCTTGTAGTTCATTCTGGCCCTAAAAATCTCAGACTCCCACAGATTCTGTGGCATCATTTCCCAAAGTGCATGTGCTAAAATAAGGAAAAAAAGGTGTTCTGATATGAATTCACCCTCAAGGCAGGCTAATTTCAGAAACTGTAGCTACTTACTATTAAAACATTTTGGTCTGGAAATCTTACGAGATTCCAGATGTCTTACACATTTTGTTGCCGTATGGGCAAGAAATACAGACTTGTCCTTTCAATTCCATCAGCTGATGTTACAAATGATAGAGAAAGGTGAGAGCTGTGACAGGGAGGCAGCTCAAACTCTGCTGCAATTTTAGAAGCATTGGGGTTCCTGTCATGCCCCTGCTAGAGGTTTAGGTCTACAACATAAATTAAACCGAGAGAGACACAAAACAGAAACCACCTCAATGACGAGCACCCTTCCCTGGCAACAACCTAATTTCCTTCTCTCATTTATTAAAAACTTTTTTTATTGCACCACCACATTTAGAAGGGAAAATAAAAGGCCTTTTATGTTGCCGCCCACCGGGTTACTGGCTGCATATGCAAAGAATTGAGAAAGAGCCTATAGACATTGTAATTAATGGCACTAAGGACTCCTTCCAGCACACATGTAGTCACAGCAGTTCTTGGAGCAGCTCTCTGGGCTCCAGCAGCCCTCACAAAACTAAAGCACATAAGAATTATACCAATAAACCATAAGCCTGGCTTGGGCTGTACACTGCAGCGATGCAGAGGTGCACTATCCAGCAGCAACACCTGGGGAGTACTTGCTACAGGACTCGCACCATCTCCCGGAGGCCTCGGGTCTGCCAAGGCACCTCTCCCTCATGCCCTTCTCAGGGAGAGCAACAGCTCAAGAACATAGTGGTACCCACACAGACTCCCTGACCAATTGCGCAGTCCAGGCACACAACAGAAGGAGCACAGCTTGTTTCTAGGATGTCAGTTTGGAACTGGCTAGTCTCTCAATTAAACCAATTTTGGTTTCTGCCTGTAAAGTGAACAAATTTGCTAAGATGAAATCAAAGAAGAATTAACATGGAGCACCCAGAAGAAATTTCCATCCATAACATACCTCTTTCATTCTCTGTGTCAGCCTCATTAGGGAAGCTTCAATGAAATCTTTTCAAAAAACACACAGCACAAAAACAATGAAGTGATTGCAGTTTGTAAGGAAGTAGGATGCAATTAGCATATGAACATCAAAATGTTTCTGCAATCTCCATTAGCTATGTGTTGTCTATATCTCTTTAAGATTNTTTTTTTTTTTTTTTTTTTGGCAATTCTGTTCCAATTCCTACCCCTCAACTAAAGTCCAAGGTTCAAATAACCAACAGCAGGAAAATTGTTCAAGCGAGTAGTCCCAAGCAGCACAAACTCATACTGGATTATACGTTACTGGCCACCACTTCAGTGTCACCAAAGACAGAGGCACTTTTGTTGGGTCCGGGTTCAAAATGATCTTCCTCTTGCTGTCTCAGGTCAGACTTCAAACTTCGCAGCCACAATTCAAGTGAGGACAAACCACTGATATTGAGCTTTTATAACTGCAGTGCTCTGGTTAAAGGGACAGAGCATGAACGTCACAGAGACATACGAATGCATCCCCGGTAATGCCATCTTAGTCGTAGCAATAATAAGGACAAACTCAGCTCTTTGGCATATGGTCTTCTTCATGTATTTAGGATTTCCAAAGCAATATTAGTCCCAAGTTCCTGCTGATGTACCACATAAGCAGGTTACATGGGAGCTGTTCTGAAGATACAAAGAACCAGCGCCCTGTGATTTAGCACCATTGAAACTGGTGCTCAGTGAGCACCGAGTACAGTTCAGGCAATAGCTACAACAGGGAGAGGGGAATAAATATGTCCCTACTGAGCCCTAGAAACAGTGTCAACAGAAACAGACCCACAGTTCAACACAGGGTTGAGAAATAGCTATTTCTACTAAAACCTGGTAAAGACAACAGCTCAACAGGGTTTTGATTTTCATGCCCTGGGACAGGTGACCTTCTGATGCAGCGTGACCAATACAAAGGTGCCCTCCTGGGGACGGACTGAGGCTGGGTGACCAGGGATCACACACAACTTGTTCACGCAGCCCGTGGCTGCAGTCCTGTGCCTGCTTTGAGAAAGGGAGGCCAGCTCAGGCCAAAGAAACTCAAATGGGCAATTATTCTGTAGCCTGTTATTTATCAGCTCATTAAATAATCAATAGTTACCTTGTGAGAAGGCTTCCTGTTTCCTCTAGATATCTCATTCTTCATGATCTTTGGTACCCTAAAGCAAAGGAGGAAACTTCTTTTAGTCTAATTTGGCACATAAGCCAGTGTGCCTCCCCCTGGCCCCGATGCTTTAACTCGGGGCACACCAGATGGAAGGATGCTGACTGCTATGCTGAGAAGTTAATAAACATTTCCCTCCAGACACCTGGGTTAATTTCTCTTTTCTCTACAAATTAAGAATGCTTCTTCTGCCCTGTCCACCACTTCCCCTGGTCAATCCACCGACTCACTTCGATCCTCTCGGGTCAGGTTTAAACACAGCTCCTTACTGCAGCGGGCTCCTCTCCACCTCCTCCACACCTCAGTGCCACCAGTGGCCAGGACATCCCTCCCTGGGCAGGTGCTTTACGCAGCGCCTGGACCACCTCTGTCTTGACAGTCCATCTGTCCCAACATCAGCAACAACTGCCAACTTTTCGTTTTGCTGTCAATAACGGCTTACTTCAGGCAAAGGAAATAATCCCTTGCAGCCATCCAGGAGGTTTAAAATAAGGACTTCAGTTTCAACTACGTAGTTTTAACACTGAAAGAAACAACTCCATTAGTTAGCACCGGCAGCTAACTAATACAATTCTTATAAAGGGGAAGAGAATATTTTCTCCCATTCTCTAAAGGCTGCAAAGACAATCTACCTTAATGAAGAGGCACTGGAAAGCAATTCGAAACCCACGCAGCCCTCAAGTGGCTCACTCCGCCAGTGAGTTCCCGCCTGGCTGCGCTGCCATCTGAGCTCGGAACTGTTCCTGCTCTCAGCAGTCCCTCGTCTCCCATTTTCTGACCCGTGCCATTCCCTCTGGCCCTCTTCTGCTCCGCAGTACCTTGCATGTAGCTAAAGTATTGGGGGCTGTGAATCCTGTGCCTTCGCGGCTATTTCACGGAAGGGGTTCCCCTCTTCCCCAGGCATAGCCATGGGGAAGGTCACTTCTGCCTTAGCTGTGATACATGTCTGAGAGAAGGTTAATAAATATTTATAGGCCTAAATGCTCAGAGGTGCAAACAATCAAGTCTTTTGCAAATGTCACAGAATGTGGAAGAGTCTATGCAGATCCCTGAACACCCAACAGCGTGTGCTAACACAAAGAAGGAACATTAATGGCACTGACTTTCATAGGCTCCAGGAAAGTATCTTGCATAGACCAAGCTCTCACTCTAAACATCAAAGCAGTAATCTCTCACAGGAGATTGTCTCTTGGCCAATTCAACTACCGCTTATATATAACAGAGCAACTCCAAACGAATACAAACAATTCCAGGACCCCACTGTGCACTGCCTGCACATAGCAGGCAAGTCTCTGTCCCAACTGGCTTGCAAATTAAATAGACAAAAAGGGTGGCATTGCTCCATTCCGCCAACGAGGCAAGTGACAGAGCCTCGTACCCAGCCTGCCTCTCAGCCACACTATTTCACACACACACTCGCACGTAAACAGATTCGATAACACACCAACTACAGCGTCTATCGCTGAATTTTTGGCTACTGAAATATTGTTGTGTATCTCCTGTGATGCATCACATTGTGCAATCCATGCGTGTTGAAAAGCACTCTCTACCTCTGCAGAAAGAGCACTGTGGAGTCAAGAGGTATCGCTCCTTCCATCTACCACAGAACTGAAACAGCACATCCCCAAAATTGCAGAAAAATGCAGGGTGTGGCGTTTACTTTATTTGAACTTGTCATTTGGAGAATAGAGGTCTCAAGCCTAATATGGAAAATCATAGAGACTGTAAAGGACAATGGTGATTGTACAAACATATGAAAAAAAGACAGAGAAATTGCAGTTATTCAGTGAACAAGCAAAAAAGAAAAATCCGTGACCTGGCAAGGGACCTCTTTCATGCTATTGTGTTCTTTGAGAGCTTCAAGTGTTTGTGCTACGCCTTAAATAGTTACTAGATTCACAGTCCACTTTGCACTGAAAGAATACAATCATTTCTTGTTTGGTGCATTAATGGAAAGGGGAGAAATCAATCCGATCAGCTTTGGGAAGGAATTTTTAATGCACCATACAATAATGTGCTGTCACTGAGTGAAGAAAAGCCATAAATAACATGGCAAAAGTAAGCAAAATCCTTTCCCCACTTGTTTGCGTCTTAGGCCATGTGCAGAACCATTGTTGACATTAAGAGATTCATTATTTCCAATCTGTATGTCCTGGGGCTTTTGAAATGGAGGACTTCTAAATTACTGCCAATTAATTGCACTATTTGTATTCCTGGTAGATCTAAAGCGAGATTTAGTTACTGAGTTTTTAAATGAAGAGAACAAGTGTTGCAGCCTCTTTTGGTTTTCCCCCCCACTGCCTAACTTATGCATGCCATTTATTTTAATTATTTAAACACATTTGAAGTGCATGCTAAACAACATACTTCTCAATAAATGACATAAGTGCTCAGAAACTGCTTACGGCGTTGGCCTCCCTTGCCAAATGGCACTGTCCTGACTGCAATCCAAGAAGCCCTACTAGTACAATATAATTTGAGCAGGTATATTAAGTTTTTTTCAAGGATTTCCAGGAGCTGTTCCCAATGCCAGAAGGGGCTGGGGGGGTGGGGAGAAGAAAGATGAGAGTGCCATCCACATGAAACCGGGTTGCCTCAATTCCTTCCACTGTTAGTCAATAAACTGCTCATGATTACAAATGACTACATGACATTTGAGAGGTACGCTTGGATGCAAGTGTGTGCCACGGAGCTGGCAAGAATCCCTGTGGCACAGTCACGCCAGGCCTGCTTGGAAGGGCAGCACCGTGGAATCTGGCCAGAAACACGCAGATGGAGACCTGTCCTACAACCACAGGTATGGGAGATTCCCACACTGTACTGGGCTCTGTTGGTCTGGGCGCGACTCCACACAAATGCTAAGTGACCTCCATAGGAGTCAGTAACGGAAGTGATACCCAGGAAAGAGCTGGCATCCTGGAACCAGATCATCAGCCGGAGTTGCCATCCTGCCTCTTGACCATTGCTAATACTTAGAGGCAAACCTTCCTCACGCAATTCCCGTGCTCCAGAGCGTAGGCGCCATGCTAAACACTAGCAGCCCCTGCAGCGGTCTGACCCACTGGCAGTGGAGCCACTGGATGTGCCCCATATCTCCCTTTTTAGACACAAGTGGTGACAGACACAGGGATGAATCTGACATTTGGACTATGGTCCAGAGCTCAATGAAGTCCAACAAAGAGTTCCTGTTGCACTGAGTAGCAGCTGAGTAGACCTGAGACAACATAATCCCAAAAGCCGTAATCCTCCATTAAAAAAAAACAGACAGAAACATTGAGAATTCAGCTGTGGTTATCTCCCTCCCCAAAGTCAATTGCAGAATTTGCCAGACAAGTTTCTTCTGAGAACACACAACAAGCACTGCGCTCCCTACCTTTGGCACGGTATCATGACCACTGGAAGACCAGGAGTCCTTGCTGCTTTATTAGTGGCGTTCCTGTTTTTGTGAGGCTTCTTCTGTTGTTCTTTCTAAGCTCACTTTTGGAAAAAAGCCAGCACTATTTGCTTCTTGGGCAGAGAATATGGAATTACCGTAAATTATATTGAAAAATTAGATTCATTCACCGCTGTGATAATTGATCTCCCAATCTGTCTCGGAGAGTTAGCAGCTGGTATGAAAATAAAATGCAATTTAAGTTTTTATTTATTTAAAAAACCCCACTTTAATCCAAGCGTGGCAACAACCAAGGGGAAGAGGAGAGAGCAAGTTTTTATTTGCCAGTCCTAATATTAAATACTGATGATAAGAAAACAAAGCAAGAGATGATTGTACAGGTATTTGAGAAATTCACAGTACATTGGCATTAAGCACCATGTGCACTGCAGGTGGGTTTTATACCCTTGCAAATAATTATGTGCAATTGTACCTCAGCCCGACAAAAAAGGATTACGGACAAGGACTAGTGTGGAGTAGAGGCTCTCTACTGTGCTGTCACTTGGGGCTGACACTCTGTTAGAAGAGCTGGTATTGATGTCGCCAAACAGATATTCCATAAGCGACTCCAGTAATTCAGCTCCTCTATAAAAGTCTCTGCAACTGGGCCCATCAAATTCACTGGCAAGTTTTGACTGTATTCGGTTCAGGATTCGGTTCTCGACGAGAAGAGAATCAGACCCCAAACCTAGCGTTCACGGCTGTTGTTGTCATTAAGCCTCTTCTATGTCAGTCCATGCTTAGATCACATCACGCATTACAGATGGAGGCAGGATTTGATTTTTACGTCGAGATTAGCTGCAAGGAAATGCATTTTTATCTGCTGGGAGCAGAAGGAAAGAAGTCCATAATTCACAATAAACCAATAACTTACCAAGTGATCAGCCAAACAGTGTTTTCAGGTGGTTGAAAAATCTCATGCTGTCATCAGTAATAAAATAAGAATGATAATCCTCTTCCCTGGCTAAAGTGGACCATCAGGAGCGATGGAATGGACATGATGTCATTAGAAACCCAAGATAATGGTGTAAGGTTGATGGGAAGATCCTGGCTGGAGCCAGCTCAGTCTGGCAGCCCCATTTGAAAGCAACAGATAAACACAATAAGCTCTTAATAGTTGTCATCCCTTGAACATGCAATATGGAGCATCTTTTACATTATTTCCCTCTGTCCCTCACAGGGATGAGTAGCAGTGAGGTTTGGAAGAATCTCGCGCTTGAAGGAAGGTTTCCGAAAGACACAGTTCTCCACTCAGCACATCAGTGGAGAAAACGGAAGGCCTGACCCTGACATCCAGTTCAATAAGTTAGACTGAAATGATTTCACCAGTAATTCACGACTATCGGAGGAATATAATTTATCCCTGTTGTACTAGAGGTTTGATACACTGTGAAACAAGTTACTAGCTGGAGTGGCTCTCTCTTCTACTTACAACTGTAAATAATACCATAGAACTAAAAAAGAGCCCAGAGAACCCCAACTTACCAGCAGTGTCATTAAAATTAAACCTTTCTGACAGCACAGTTAGGGTTAATCAGTTTCACAATTCAAAGTCATTTTTTCCCCCTGATTCAGCGCTGGGGCATTTGCACACAGGATCAGTGGGGCAGAGCAACGAGAGGTGTTCACATGGATTATAACATATCCACAAGCACCCAGGCAGGCCAAGTGTATTTTTCTGTTCTCTACTAAATCTGCATCTCCAGAAGCTAAACTGCCATCTTACTTGCATGATCATCCCTTTCTGGCTACAGTATTGTTACTGTAGTTCAGTAGGTTAAGATCATTTTTATTATTGTTCCCACTATTCCCGATTTGCATGCTAATAGTATCTAGGAGTTCAAATCTCAATTAGGAACCCACACAGTCAAGAGATACACAATTCATTCTGAGGTTGTAAATGTGTTAATGTACTTAGACTCACAATGAAGAGCAACTCATCACAAGACAACACATTTTCTTCTTATTAATTTTGCCATTGAAAGGCTTCAGAGCGGTTGGTTAAGTTAACGCGCATTACGTGATAGGTTGACTGCTTTTTATTGTTGCTATGGATTTCATATTTCAACCCCAGAGACGCCCAGGGCCTTACGGCAAGGCCTTTTGCTTTTATAAAAATCAAACAAAATTAAATAAATGTTGGCCCAGCAACACCTCTCCGACAGGATTATCTTCACCATCACTTTGGATGGAACGAGCCCTGCAAAACTGGTGCAAAACCATTGGATTCATCGAGCCGGTCCTAAGCAAGAGCAGCAGTGAGTGGGCTAAACTGGGGAATTAATTACTGCCTGAACAAACTCGTATCACTTGAAATCACATCATCACAATCTCACACCCTAAGTTCTTATCCTGAAGTTCCCAGTTCTGCTCTGCAGCTTCCCTACAACTTTGGAAAAAATCCTGTTGTGCCTCCAGTCCTCAGTTTCCCCTTTGTCCACACGGCTTCTCAGAGCGTAAGGCTGGGACCGCCAGTGCGCGCGGGGCTGGGAACACGGGACCCTCATACCCAAGGCCAGCAATGAGCTCTTAACAACGGAAACTACAAATACCAACGGTAAAGGGGAGTTTTGCCTGGGTAAGGACAGAGCAAACTGATCATCTTGGTCTGCTTATTTATGAGGTTTTATTAATGGTGTCAGTGGGTTATTTTGACACGATTTCAGTGCTCAGGCTTTGCCTCCCAGTACAATGACACCCGCCACCTAAGCGGCATCTGACATGCATGAGGTCTTCTTTTCTCCCTTATTGTACCAGGTGGCTGCAACAACGACCTGAAGGTAATTATCCAGCAAGGTCACTGCACCATGGAGTGCAGGAGAAAAGAAGTAATTTCTCACTTCACTATTGCTATAAGGCCACAAGGTTAAAGAATTGATGAAAAACCTTTGTGAGCTGCTTTCTCCTTTTCCCTTGCAGACCCTCATGCATTTGTGAATTCTGTTTCCTCCCCTGCCCACAAGCTGGACAGCATTTGGATAATGTTTATCACATCTTGGGGAGGTAATAAATTGGCAGCATAACACAAGACGCACCAGCATGACCACAGCTCACTGTCATACAACAGCTACAAAGAAGGGAGAAATGGCGTAAGAAAGCTCCTGAAAATTTACGTGTAACAGCCACTAAGCAAAGAAGCCAGGCTTCAGGTGAAATCATATCACAATTTATCTCTGACTAGCATTGCAGCACAAGGAGGCTCCAATACCGCAAAGCATTTAAGTACCATCTGAACCGTACACAACTGCTGCTTCCAAAGGCATTGGAACGAGTCACATCCCTGGGACAAGGGGCTCCATGTGTCGTCCCCTCCCTCCAAGCATCTCTGAAGCATGTTAAAAGTGCCAATAAACAGCACACCTCAAGCTACACAAGCAGGAGGTACGGCTGGCCTGGAGCAGCACGGACACCTCATAACAACAGCCCCTCCCAGGTTTCTGGCTGGATTTTGGCACCCGACGTGCTGCGAGCAAAGAAAACGATCCAAGCATTGGTGTGCTCACCCAGACCCTTCTGATCGTTAGCTCTGCAAGGATTCCGCATTATTAAACAGAATTCAAAGAAGGTTTCTTAATCATTACTTATTACTATGGTAACACCAGGCAGTCAAACAGGATTATGTGAGGTCCTGCACATGGGCGCGGGAGAGACATCTCCTGTCCCCGAGCGCCTCAGAGCTGAACAGGTAAGTCAGTAAGCCAGGGAAGGGGAAGAGAGAGAAAAGTCTAGCCCAGGGTTTCCCCCACTAATTAGCAACTCAACAATTAATATTGAAGAAGAACTTAGAAGCCCAAATCTTTCAGTGAACCCCTGGGCTTGGTGCTGTAGAAAACACAGGGGAGGAAGGCGGCTTTGATAAAGAATGTTGATTGCAAATAAACCACATAGCAAAGAAGTTGAAAGTAACCTATTTAAGGTAAGTAGCACAAGCTACCATAACCGGAACAAGATGTGTGAGCGTGCGGAACATTAGTGGTCCCACAGTAACCACTCACACTTAAGATCTCATCTTGCAATAAATGGAAAGTTTCTCATTCCTGAAATGAAAGAGAAGGAAGTTACCCCAAACCACACATCACACCAGCTGACAGCACCAATTTCCCCGCGTGCACCTTCCCTTAAAGCCTGACCCTGGGCAGGGTACCCTCCCTGGGGGGCACAGTTGTGCTAGCACAGAAGTCAATCTACTGCTGTTATTTCTGGACCTTGTTTTACACCGCAGCCTCCAAGCAGCACTTGTTGCATCATGGGGGTGGAGGGAAGGGGGAACAAAAATCCTTTTATATCATTACAAGAAAATGATTAGATAATTACTCAGCAGGTAAAGCAGAACATATAGGAAAGGGCTGTTCTCATCATCACTCCTTGAAGCATCTTGTCTATATTATTAGGAAATGATGTATTTGTGCCAGGCTAATTCATATGGATTGTAATTTCAGGACATAAATTACCCCCTGTCATGTGTACTCAGTACAGAAGAACAGCAGCAGAGGTGCTAAATGTTTAAACAAATATTGTTAACAAGCTTTTTCTCTCCAGCCTCCTGCCCCCTTTTTCCCATCTGCTGGGAGCAGGGTGGGGAGGAGAAGGGCAGGCGGCACGGTTGGAAGCACACCCCGGCACCAGGGGAGACAGCCCGGGCACTGACAATTTCCGAAGTGGGAAGCAGAGGGCTTGGAGGTGGAACACCCAGCTGAGAACTGCTCATTTTCAAAACACCTGTAAAAACGCAAGGGCTCTGAGACTAGAGCCCTTTTGTCAAATTTGACCACGATCTTTCACAGGTCTCAAAGCAATTGGGAATGCAGCAGAGCTGCTCCTATACTCACACACTCTGCCTTTGGACAAACCCCCTCTGTTACGCAGTCATAATGAGCACATAAGCCTCATTAATTTCCATAAGTCATATTGACCCACAAACCAGGGCCAAAGGGTTCTGAGCAACATGTGAACCCATCCCACCACGAAGGAAGGCTCTGACAATGGAAGAATGTTAGATATAGGGACCCCTTTATTACCACTGATGTTTACGAGTCTATATTTTTTTACTGGGTTCCATACTAAGGAGTCGCCAAGTGCAGATATTTATTACAGAAAGCTATGTCCTAACACATTCCAGGTTACCTCTTGGAACTTATTCATAGGTTCTCTCATAGGGAGACTAGTTTAATGGTGCAAGAAATATGTATATAAAAAGCTGTATACATTCTGCTTTCCTGGTGATAGAGATATTATGGTCCATCAAGTAAGTAAATTAATTTAGTGTATATGGAGGAGGAGGAGGACAGAAGCAAAGGAGAATTCCCCTTGTGAAATTCAGTATCCAAGCACCAAGCTTCTCTTTTCTTATCTTCAACCCTTGTACAGCTTCCAAGAGTTTTCTAGAGCGGCCATAGCATCTACACAAAGTGTTTAGAAGGCCCTGGGAAGGATGGGGCAGCACCTCTTCTCCCTCAAGTTTGAATGGTCAAATAGGTTTTCTTCCTTGCATACCTGGTACCCACCCCAACATAATTAAACCAGGGACTTCTCCACCCCAAAAAGACAACAAACGTTGCATTCCTCCCTGCTGCTTCACCATCACTACACATGCTTTCTTCTCATGCTCTAAACACACAGGGATTACCTCTGCCTTCGATCTTTATTTTGGAGATGGAGATGGTTCACTTCCTTCAACTATTTCTCACTATCATCTTGCAAAATACATTTGGACGCTGAGAAGCCTTATCAAACAGCTCTGTCAGAAGTGCCGCTTGAACAGCCCTAAGGCAGAAAAAACATCTGTGGATTGCAGCCTAAACCACAGATGACATGAAGACTCAGAGGGTGGGTCTGCACTTCCCCTTGCCCTGGACATCATCTCCCAGGACCCTCTCAGATTACCCATGTGGGCATGCCAGAGTATTCCTGTGGTCAGCATCACCCGTTCTTAAATCAGAGTCATAGCATCAGCATAAGTGAAAGAATCCTCTGGAATATCAAAAGCCCTTTGCCATTAGGTACGGTAATACCTAACAAAGCCTTGCTCAAAGCAGGACAGTGGCATAAAGAAGGGGTGTTGCTGTGTTTCAGGTATCCCATTCACCACAGCAAGAGTCATAACCAGAGAAATGACCTTCACTGATATCTTTGGAACAAGATACAAAGAGGGAGAAGAACAGCATCTTTTAGACAAACCCCCGAGTTGTGACTGCCTTGCCTTTAGCATTTCTTAGACCTATTCTCACTCCGTTCAGTCACCGGGATTTTGAGCAGGGAGTGTAAANACAGCATCTTTTAGACAAACCCCCGAGTTGTGACTGCCTTGCCTTTAGCATTTCTTAGACCTATTCTCACTCCGTTCAGGCACCAGGATTTTGAGCAGGGAGTGTAAAAGGGGGTAACATAATCTGTGGCTTTGCATAACAAAAAACACCACCGTTTACTTGAGCAGTGGGGGAGGGAGTCTCTTTAGGAAACCAGATAATCCAGAAACCAGTGCTAATAAGTTATTGACTTTCCTACAGTTCTTCCAGTACCGGCTGATGGCTTCCAGTAATCACTTTGCTTCCATATTCACAGAGTCCAGCTGTGTCTCTTCGAAGAGCTCATTTATGGCAGCTTGCAATAATGTGATATTTTAGCAATGTCAGCTTTTGCGCAAGACATAAAAATCCTCCGATTTATTGCCCCTTGCTCCCAGTGCACACAAAAAAGGGAAAAAAAAAACCCATAAAAGTTTCTCATTCACATTTAGGTGAACATGACTCCTCCTTCCTGTCCTCCCCACGTTTGTATCAAGTTCCCTGCCAAGCACAGAGGAACCACATGCCCTTTCTGCTCCGTTGGAACCGTTTAGCTTTGGTAATGCTCTGCCAGGATGTACCGATGAAGTACAGATGCAGCAGGCATCACAGCCTAAGAGCTGTGAAATGTTAGTTCTGCTCCTGTCTCTGACACCAACCTGCTCTTTGTCCTGGTCAAGTCACATAAGTGTATTTACGATTCTGAGCACATCTGGTCAGATCTACGTGGCACTAAGTGACAAAACTGCAGCAGGAGTTGATGTACCACTGAGGCTTTAAATTAGCTAGCTTGAGCACAGCTAGCAGATTAGTGTTGGGAAGTGCTGGTTCTAAGATTTACCTGGGTGATATTCAGGGTAATTATCCAAGCTGCACTCCATGTTAGCAGAGCAACTGTTAACAGATGAGATTCAAGCAGCAGTCACCTCTAATTGCACTACAGACTGCAAGTTTGGGACCTGAAGTTTCTCTTATGCTGTTTCCAAAGCACCTGGCATAACGACATGTTGATCCAAGGAGGGCTTCCAGGCAAATATCTGATACTAATTAAAAAGATGAGCAAGTCAGACCTTCAGCTCTATAAATCAACATTCCCTGCTACTACCGTACAGTCAATGTACACCAGCTGAGCAGCTATTCCTTACTACAGCTAGTGACACTTCTGGCACCAGACTGACCTGCTCACAGGTAAGTGAAAAACACATGCACTCAACTGCACCAGTTAAAAGAAGTTTGGCGAACAGACAGAGCAGTCTTCGGGCTAATGGCACTTGGAAGCACCTGTGTGACTTGGGAAAGTCAGGAAAAGTTTTAGAAGCACCGAAGAAGTTCAGAGAGCATGCGTCCCTGAAAGACAGCAGAGCATCTGCCCTGCTGATGTAGACACACTCATCTCCACCCAGTAAGTCCAGCGTCTTTCCTGACTTAGGAAAACAGAAAGACACAGTACTTTTGATAAATCCTGCCTAAATAATCAAAACTGGGCCCTTTTGCCCTTAAAAGCTCAACATTTTCTAGACGAGTTAAGAAAGCTTCTTGCTATGACAGCTGCAGGGAAAAGCAGGGCAGGGGAGATTTTCTGGAGTTGGGAGGGGAAGGAGAGAATACTATTCCCCCCCTCCCTTAACTGAAGCAGCTTTGAGTGCTAAACTAAAACACTGCAGGGACTCCAGGGGAATCAGATCCTGTCAAAGGTTCATATTTCACAGCCGATCTTTCAAAGGTTAGGGCAGCGCGTTTGCTAGGAGATAGAATGATAACTTTGTCCTTCAGACTAAAATAACAGAGCTGAACATATTTTCATTCAAACAAGAGCAGACTTTATAGGATAAAGGGTAAGTGGGTGTGGATGAGTGCGTTGGAGGAGAAGCAGAATACAAAGTCCACAGAACATCACTACAAGGATCACAGAAGATATTCTGTGCCCCGGAGAGTACGTCCCCGGGAGCTGGGCATTGTTTAACCTCCTGGGCTGAAGGGATGCAAAAAGCTACAGCAGGGAAAGCTGTATCTGGTTACGAGACATGCTAACTACCCTCCAGTTCGGGGTGTAAGCAAGACAAGCTGGAGGAGGAAGAGCTGATCTACCAAAGACCTCAAATCACTCCATCCCAGTGAGAGCAGCAGGGGAGAAATCAATAACCCGAGCAAGAAACTGTAATAACAACTGACATTTATACAGCATCAGATACCCAGGTGTCCCCAAACACTTGACAGATATTACAAGCTGAACTGATTTACAAGCAGGGGATCTGGCTCCTTGCAGAACATCGATTCCCACACCGAAGCGAAAGAACTCTTGTGGATTTTGTGGCAACCCTCTCCCATCACTCTGTTTCAGGGGCGAGTGTCCGGATGCACGGACCTTCCACATTTTGCACAATTTCGCATAGAAATTCCCTCCACCCTGGACAAGGCAGCTCACATTCAGGGGAGGCAAATGTTTGTTTTGTATGGCTGCACAGAAAGCATCGGAATAGTGTAAGGACAGACTCGTAAGCATCTTCATGGTGCTCTGCTCTCCTTGTAATCTCCTCAGCCCTTCACATCAGGAGTCCAAGTTACACATTGCTCTGCTTTATATTAGACAGGAAACTATTTCAAGCAGCCCCTAGCTGTGGATTTGCCTTTGGCACAAATGCTCAACAATGACATTTTGAACAGGGTGTTTCCTTGTCTTGGCCTCAGCCTTGCCTTTCTTTTACAAAAAGGAAAAATGAAAAGTGGGAGAGGACATAAGAATGAGATTCAAAGGCCCAGTCTACACAAAAAAAACCAAACCACTGTCTTGTAGCTAACAAGGAAAGCACAGGTTCGATGGCACTAACAACTCTAGGATCCCAGATGCCTGTCAGGCTTGAGGCACTCAGACTTATTACAGCCTCTGCAACGTCAGATGACACTGCCTGCAGCAGGCGATGACTTGTCTACCGTGGAGTCCAAACAGGTCCAGCAATAACGAGGAGATGCTAGAAACCTTTGTAACGTTGGAAGTCTGAAGAGCGAGACAGAATCAGGCTCAACGTCAAGAGGGAAAGGGCTGCTAAGGGCACACAGCTTCCTTTACGTCTCACCTCCTCGAGGGTCAATTCACCCACTTCAGAGCAGAAGGTTATTACAGGAGCTCGCAGATGGCAGAGCCACCGTGCCAGGTGCTGTGCTTCACACGCAGTAAGAGACTCTCATACCCAATGGATGGAGCACCGAGCCTCTCGGACATTGCACCGCTCCCTTCTCTTCCCCTTGCACTACAGGCACTGCTTTGGAGAGGGACTTAAATTTAATATCTAACACAGAAACACTGCATTTCCACCTCTCCTTCACATCTTTGAGCTGATGCAACTGTTTGGTTCTAATAACAATGTAAACATATGGGGATTTTTTTATTATTATTAATAAAAAATTCCTTGAATTTTTCATGTGTTTTTCATCTTGTGTTTTCCTCCTCAGGGCATCCTACCCATACCGCACAACGAGCGTAGGAGGAAGCAAATGGAGCCAGCGCGATGAGCTAGCTGGGCTGCGAATACCAGCAGAATTGCCCTCTGCACTCAGAAACAGCACAACTGCCTCATGCAACACACAGCCCGAGGAAAAACAGGGACGTCTGCAGCTTCTCACTACTTCTCCTTTCCCTGAATGGATATTCTTTTTGATCCCCCAAGTCTACCTTCCTCTCTGACCCTTAAGACACTGCACAGTTGTAGCCTAAGTTGGCACGACAACACTGATTCCAGCTGATGCCAGACGCGGAATCAGTCCTTTAACAGTCACCCGTCAACTTCTTTCTGCAGAGGCAACTGCTCCTTCTATACATTGCTGATTTTCAAATTAACTATGCAAGAAAGGTGGGAAGTTCTGTGTGGGGAGACCGAAAGAAAAGCAAAATCAACAGACATCCAAACTTTTTAAAGGGCTTCCTGAATTCCCACTTCACATTTCTCCCTCAGAACATCAATGCTGATGATCATCTCTGCCACTCTGGGATGTGTGACAATTCCTCTGCTATTTCGACAAGCCCTGGGAGAAGAGCGGAGGATGGATTTGCATGCCACCGCTGCAAAGTTTTTCAGCTCACTACAGCTTGCAATTGCAAAAAAGAAGCTCAGCGGGAGGTTGTTGAGACTGATATGACAGAAAACACTCCTCCTTTCAGGCGACAGATACGCTCACAGGCCTTGGGTAGTTTCAAATAAAGAGAAAATTTGTTCTAAAATCTTCAGTAATATTTCTTTCAGAATCAGTGTCAGTCCATTAAAGTAATCAGTTTGGGTTTCCAACTGCAACTAGGAATTTGCAGCAAACCAAGACACTGGTAACAACCCCGAGGAAACAGGAATAGAAAAATCCTATCACAAAGAACACGATCTACCAAGGGGTTTGCGTCTAGCCCCTGCGAAGTCTGAAGACTATCAGAGTGAAACTTTCTCAGCTAACCTGCTGCTGTTTTCCTGATTACTGCTAATGTTCTTCCTATACTTGAGCTCCTTGGGTATAAACAAACCTGGATTAAGTTTTCTAGTATCATAAACAAGTAATTGTGGGAGGAACTTAAAATCTCACTGGTATTTGTTCAGCGCTGTAAAAGTGACTTTGTCAGGCCTAACAAGCATAATTAGTTCCACTGAGGAGCTTTTCAGTTCTACACGGGAACACTAGAGCTTGCTTTAACACCCATTGAGATATTGTTTCCCAACTCAGATTTTTCGGCTGCGCAGGCTGGGTGACAACAGGCTTTTCCCAATTTGCCAGTCACACAGTAGCAGCCCCGTAACCCCAAATGCCCACGCAGAGTGATTTTTGCCAGGTCCCAGTACCCAGAGCAGGGGCGGGGTGAGGGCACGTGCTCTCATATGAGAAGCTCTGAACGTAAGAGACACTATGAACAAAAAGCAGCGTGGAACCTGACAAAGAGCTACATAAAGGACCTTCGATGGCAGGCGTTCCGCAGACTGTGTCCCAAGTGTTAACTTTATACAGTATACTGCAGGAGTCACGTCCGAGGTGGTGGCAATGACTGCGTGCACTCTCCAGCCGCTCCAGACAGCCTGAATTTTGGCTTCTAAACTTTCCTCCTCAGTAATGCGGTCTCTCCAGTTGCTACATGAGACAAAGGGAGACCTGCTCTCGCTCACGCTCCCCAAATCCTCAGCAGTCAACACCGCCAGTCGGAGAGGATTTACTAGGAACACACCAGTCCCCAAATCCCACTTGTTAAAGTTTATTGTTATGACAAATCTCTTGTGCAAAGGTAAGTTGTTGTAGCAACAGTTTGTCAAGCTTTTAACTTCACAAGTGTTATATTCTCCTACCCCCAGACCTGTCATCTCCCATAATGGAGCTGCTTAGCGAGATGTCAGAGGCAAACAGCCTCTGCCAAGGTTATCAACAGAGCTCCAACAACGCACCACGCTCCCTCTCCTGTTCTCCTCAAACACCTAGCCAGCTTCCCTCCAACAGGATGCTTTCGTTGCAGACAGTTTTGCATCTTATTTTAAGAAGAACTGAAAACATGTTACAAACAAGCCCACTGCCAAACAAGCTCCATCGTCTGTGGCACAAACTAAGTGTGGCATATCTATCCTTGGCAGAAAGTTAGAACACAGTCTTCAACAGTTTTGATCAAGCTTTCTCTTTCTTATCTGTTACAAATTTAGTCTTGGAAGAAAACTATTCATGGACACCTGCCAAAATCCAGGTGTATTTTGACTGTACCACAATTACGCTGATTATTCAGTTTCTGGTACCCAAAGACAGCACCATAGTAGGCAGTGGTCACGCACTTACAAGCGGTTGGCACAACGAGATTATGAACCAAGTAATCCCCACAAACATCCCAGGAACATAACCTACCCAAATGACAGGGCGTTCCTGTGCAGCCCAGTTCGTGCCAGTTACTCATGCTGAAAGGGCAAAGCTACGCACCTTCCTGTCCACTTTATTCACCTTGCCATGCAAGAGAGACATTAGAAACATCTTACCTTTGGCGCACCCGCTGTGTCCCCATGCACTGAGCTTGGAGTATTAGAGACATTGCACCAAGCATTGATGAATCTGAAGCACTCAAATATTTTCAAGGCTCAAAGCCTTTTCAAGGCTTCAATAGAGAGTTTAATAGCCCTGAGTAATGCTTTAAGCCAAGACTGCTGTGTGAACTGCAGGAGCCACAGCAATTCTTAAAATTCTGAAGTGCTACTGACAACACTGCTGTTTTAACAGCACAGGTGACCTTGTCACAGTGCATATCCTCTCATCTCATGTTGATGGAGCCAGTAGAAGACAAAGGAGATGCATCAATTGCCAAACATGTGCTCCAACGAGCCTTTCTCCAAAGTTTCCCCACTTATCACACAATAAGAAACCCATTCATATAAACCGAGGTCCTTTTCAGGTAGTAACATTAAAATGATGACCTATTCTGAAAAGGCCCGAGGAAGATCTAAATTTAGATTCAAACCTGGGCTTCTCCAATCACTTCAGGCACTTTAGTGCCAGTTCTATCTTGCCCTCATATTATTTTTACATCTGAGAGATAGCTCCTCTGCAGTATTTCCTGACTTATACTCAGTGAAAGGTTCACATTTAAGGCATTAGTTTTATGGCCTCTAGAAACACATTACTACGTTACTGAGTTAAAAATATTCAGTGTTAAACCCAAAGTCCCAGTCAAAAACATGCATACAAGGAAATATTTTTGGGCACCTTGTAAACCCACCATCCTATACCTTATATCTCAGTTTCTTCACCCTGATAAAAACCTGAACATCAGATAGCAGAGCATTTATCAGAATTCCAGCATTTCAGTCCCTTTCCCCCAAGCTTTTCTTGTACAATGAATAGTTCAGCATCAACCCACAAAGGTAAAATAGATACCACTGCCTTATCCCTCAACATACCTGTCTCCTAGGACTTGGACAACTGTCCTCGCTTAAAGAGAACAGCAAGTTTCTTACAGAGTCTCTCTCCATCCTCTTTCCTAGAGGAATGACTCCATAGTTCTCAATCCCAGATAAGCTGCTTCATTACTTTCACAAGGAACACATGATCTTCACACTATCACCTGGTCCTACTTCTCACGGCATCCTATTTCAGCACAAGCACCTTGGGATAATTACAAACAGGTAATGACAGTAAAAGCAGACACGTAATCTAAACCCAAGGTCAAAGAGACTTTTTTGCTATAGACCTTGTTGATAACAGAGTAATACTATCCTGCTTTGCTAGCAGTTCACATGGGTATGGACTATAGCAGGTTTTAGCCCAAGAAAGAAGCTAATGCCAAGTATCCTAATACTGCAAACTGTATAGGAAGTGTAATCATGCTAAACGTAGAAGCCCAGGAAGCATGAGATTCTCTGCAACCTAACACAAGTTTTTTTCTGAACACAATATGCGTTTTCAGTCTGGCTTCTGATGTTCCAGCTCCTTGCCCTGTCCAGTGCATGACATGCTTGCTCCCCTTGGCAGAGAGGGTAAAGAGCCCAGTGAAGATTGAACTAGCATAAAACTATCCTATGGTCCTTCCTAAAGTTTTAGCCTTGCTATCATTTTTCTGTGAAATTGCACTAGAGGAAAAAAAAAAAATCCCCATTGCACAGTCCTTAGCCGTTTACTGTGTGCTCGACCAACTTTTAATCAGAATATCATACAGCTTGCAGCCAAACACCTTAAAATAGTTTAAGCTTTTTATAGCTCTGCTGTTACCACTGTCAACCAAATTTATAACGTCAAACAACTAAACCAGGTCATTTTGACAAGAACTATTTTCCATGAAACTACATGGACTGCCATTCACTATATTCAATGCATATGAAAGATACAAAAGTCTCAGTCCTATTTTAGCGAGAAGAAAGCTGGGCACGGACATTAAGCAATACAGAATAATGTTTCCCAGGAAAGCAGCAGCAGATCTGGAAACTGAATCTTGGTTCTGTTCTTGCTTAGTGCTTTAGCAGCAATATCTCTGGCCTTCCAATGCACTCCTCTCTATTTGTATTTTAAAGCAATCGTGTTTAAGACCGTATGTATGGCAAAAGACCAGTCTTTGTTTTCTTGTGTGTTGTAATAATAATATAATGCACACATACGTGATACAGTGAAATAGTAGCTCTGTTGTAAACTGGTGTACTGTAATTGTGAGCCAGACAATATTTACCCATTACTGCCAGACTTTATTCTACACCACTCTGCAAGTCAAAATTCACCCAGCACAAACGCAGACACAGAGCGCTCAATACCTAACACAAAAAAATCAGAAATGGTTATGTGCAAAACACCTCCCACAAAGTTTGATACTGCTGGAGTGGCGACGGGAGCAGCCCACTGTGTAAAGCACAGGGAAATTAGAAACAGAGCTGTCTAGTTTCAAAAACCTAATTAAACTCCCATCCATCTTAATATTAAGCTCCTTAAGGTAGGAAATTTTATTTGCTATGGAGCTATGTGACATGTTCAGACAGTATAGATGTTTACTGCTGCTTAAAGCCATCAAGAGATTAACGGAGGACTTGAGCAGGTCTCCCAGAGGGTTCAGTTGGGTGGTCAAGGCCTGCGGAAGCTTGCAGTAGAGCTGCTAACTACCATCTAACCAGAGCTTCTACATGAAGAAAGCCCCAGTGCCTCCCACGCAGCTTGTCGCTGATGTGCCAAGTTTGCATCACGTCTGTATGTGCACACACATCCAGAGCACAACGCATTCCCTGCACACAGAAACAGGCTGTAGCATTGACATAAACCTCGGAGCTGCCGGGCCCAAGCTCTTAGGAAAAGCAAGACGTTCTTGTGAGCAGGAGAAGCAGTAAGGCCTGGACCCACATCTCCCGGCTGATCATGAAGGCTGACTGCTGCTTTTTCCCATGGCAATGGTGTCCCTGAGGTCTCTCTCCCACTAGGGATCCCCCAAAAGGGCGAGTGCCACATCAGGGGATGCAGATACCTGCTGTCTTCTGCCACGCCTGTTTCCAAGGTCACATTAGCAAGAAGATTCTCTTTGGTACTTCCAACCTTCAAAGGAATTTCACCAGAAGCAGCCATGCAAGCACACAAGCACCTTTTGTTTCACAAGCATATTTACACCTCATTCAGCTGTATCCTCAAAAAGGCATGTTTTCCCTGCACAAGAGACCAGAACTAGAGCCTTAACACAGGCTCTAACTTAATATCTTTCCTTCCTTTTCTTTCTTTCTGTTTTTTAATCTCTTCTAGCTCCACGCTAGATTTCTTTCCTGCAAACACCCAATTTAGATTGCATCAGGAGGAGCTAACAAAAAGTGCTTCACTGTCTTGTCAGCAGATTACAGAAAGCCTTCTCATTCAAGTTTATCCAGTTGGAAACGCAAGTAATTGATGTGAACTTGAAAAATATATGATTTGGAAGAGGGGGGTGGGGGAAGCTTCTCACCAGCATTGCTGTTCCACCCAGCTTGTACCTCAGTCAATCACAGGGCTGGTTAATCGGTAGCTCCATTATCACCTTCCTTTCCTGCATTTACTTCGGGCACAAGAGCCACCAGGAGGAAAGCTGAAATGAGAACAAGGTGTAAATATGCACGTGCTGCAGTTTCTTGTTTGTCACCGGCATCTGAAAATGAAGCTGCAGTGAATGGCAGAGAAAATATTCAATTAGGACAGTGGATGGTACTCTGCTCGCCTGAGCGTGGTTGCTGTCTGGGGAGGGGAGGACTGTTCCCCCTCTCTAGTTCACAGCCTCCTCTTTTGACAGCCAGAGCTTCATTTTGGAAGGCAGGAGAGGCAGGGAAGATAGATGTGCAAGGGGCACGTTTGTTTAGGAGCGGTAACTCCTAAGGTGGGCTGAGATGCACTACCACACATTTGTGCTCAGCGCTTGGAGCATGAAAAGTGTCTACGCAAGGGTGTCCAGCCTGCAGCTGCATCACGAACATCTGTTACCTTACAGTCAGGAGACGGCAACAAGAACACTGGCAGCACAGGGGTCTTGACATTCCCTCCAGATCTCCCAGGTCAAAACCTGATTCTGAGTCACAGTAGTAAATTTGAGCCCATTTGCTGAAAACATACAGGTGCCTGAATATGCGGGTTAACATTCTGACATTTCCTTCATGCAGTCTTCCTCCAGCTTATTAAAAACAGAATTACCTTGCGCAATTGCCATTTCTTGTACCACAAAAACAACCTATATACAGCGCTGCTTAATTATGCAGTATTACAAAGTGTAAAGCAAATAATTCAAAGATATCATTTGAAGCTATTATTATTTATATTGTGGCAGAGACCCCAGGTGAGCTCAGAGTCCAAACGTAACAGGTGTTGTACATATTTTGTTTCAATTAAATACCATAATAGGGAGACCAGCCCAAGGCTAGAGGGAGCCAAATTAGGAAATTGCATGAAATATACAAATAAAATGCATCACAGATTCATTCAAGTGAGGTTCACAGGAACTTGGCTGGCTGGTCCTCTGGGCAGCTCTCTCTGTTATTAAGGAACGAGGCAATCTGTCCTCACCAGAGAAAGACCCTCTCAAAGTCACACTTTCTGCTGACATCATGGCCAGCTATGACTTTTGCTGAAGGGGAGGAATAAATGCTGGAGCTCTACCACCAACATCTCAGATGAACCCTCGCAGGTTTGTCTGAGACTGTGCAGAAGAGCCAAGAACTGAATCCAGGCAACTGCTGTTCAACTAGAACAATGTACAATTTCTCTGCAACAGCAAGGTGGCAGGTCACGTGAAGCTATCTGTAGAAAGTCTTTGGCAAGGACATTTTCAGGGTAGATTTTTAATTTTAGAAAGAAAAATATGGACTATGCTAGAAGCTCTCTGCTACCTGGCCAATGCAACTACTGGGCATCGCTTTCTAAAGGCAGCTCCCTTAAGAGTCCAAAAAACCAGTCTCTCGAGACTTGTAAATAATTGCTTTTCCTCCTCAGCTCTCCATTATGGAGCCCTGCATCAAATTAGATAAATAAAACACAGTTCAAGCTCCACACCCAGACTGCCAATAATGCTGAGATACTTTGCCTTGGGATTGAGCCGCTCAGGATGGGAAGCAGTATCTACAAAAGATGACATTGATTTGGGGAGAAATATATTGGGAACAGCGGCAACATGACACTATAATATCCGCCTCTCCTTTTATTTTCTTTTAAATTAAAAAAAGAAAACACAAACTTTTCCTTAGATTGTTGTCATGTCATGCCCCCCCCAAGAGATGAGACAAGTTGAAGCTAATTTTATAGCGTCCCAGTGAATATTTCAAAGATGAGTGTTCCCATAAGCCAATTGGTTCCCATTATCATGGAATTAAAAGGCAAATAGGTTGAAGGCAATCGAGCCTCATCACTTTCATTATTATCTTTTCCCCAAAGACATCTCAGATTTTTAACTCCTTTGACCCTTAGACAGGTTGCCTGCTGGCCCTTACACGTTTTTGTCACAGAAAGAGACCTGAAAGAAAAGTCCAAAGAACTGCAAAAGGCAGAAGGGACAGCTGGAAAGGCAGCACCTGTGATGTCTGGTTCCAGAGGTAATCGGCAACGCACCATTAGAGTGCACGTGGAGTGTGGTCCCACCAGCCTGCATCCAGCCTTCCCCCAGATGTGCGACCCAGCACAACCCTCTTGAGCCCGCAGCTTTGGCCCACCTGCCCTGGGTACACACTCACAGCTGCTTTCTGGCCATCTCCTCGCCAAATCCCACACTTCAATTGCTGTTCACTTCCAATCCAACACACTGGATACATCTCTGCTACCGGGAAAACGCGACTGGCTGAACATGGCTTCCTATGTAGGACAGATACAATCATCTGATGCAAACTGTAACAGCTCCACCTTGCAATAATCTCCAGGAGATAACTCAAGGACTTGTGGCTTTTTTTTAAGTTTAAAAACTAAAAAGACTGACACAAGCAGCAGAAAAAAGGTAAATTCTGCCCTTTCCTTCTGTCACAGCTATTCCACCTATCCAGAGTCACTGGGATTGTTTTTGCCTTTTTTTTTTGTGGCTGGCTTCTCCTTCCAAGCAAAACCCAAGCCACCCAGCATAGCAGCACTGAACAGCTGCTTGCTTACTTAACAGCCCGAGCGTGGATTGGCACCTCTTACAAACACTGTCAAAGAGAACAATTTGTTACTCATCTGTAAGGTTCCCAAGGAAGCCTCCTTGACTGAAATGTCACTTTTCCCCCTCTCCCTTCCACAGAGGAAGGAAACAAAATAAACCAACTGCTGCAGACACCTTCCCATTTATTGTCACCCCCTCCAGCAGCGTGCAGGGCGCGCTGGGGACTGCTGCGAATAATTATGTGAATCAGGAACAATTTCCTACCTTTGCTACCCAGACTCAGGCATTGGCCACTGCACAAGAGACTGAATGGGCCTCTTGGTCTGCTCTGGTGTTGGCATCTCCTTTGGGAAGGCTGTGAGTGCTAATGAGTCCATAATGAGCACCCAGGTCTTTGAAGCAGGCTTGACTAGTGATCACAAGGAATGCCAGTCATCCTGAGCTCAGATTTAACTCCCTCCCACACATGGCTTTTGTTAGCTTGCTGTTTACAGCTTAAAATTATTGACATCATAAATGTTGAATCATGAGGCTGAAATTAAAATAAAGGATTCCTGCTTTGCTTGTGGCTCCCTCCTTTGTTGCACACCTCTCCCCCCTGCCCCGCTTTGGTTGTGTACCTCATTCAGCTTATGTGACACGTTTAAGTCTCAGAGGGATGAAAGCTATGGCAACAGGAGTTGTGCATCTAATCCCTGATGCACAGTGCTAAAAACGTACCATGCAGCATCGCATTTCCTATTCACAAGATTGTTCATGTTTTCATTCATGTCAAACTCGGGAGAGAAGTTACAGAAATGCCGTATAAGGGAAAAAACTGAGGGCTGCGGGTCCCACAGGGGGTCAGGGCACTTGGTTTAAAATGCTGAAGTGGGTTCAGGGGGGCAGGTGGAAATGGGGCTCATAGCTGGAAGCAGGGTATCAGCTTGGCAGCATAACAAGAAATGCTATAACCAGTAGAAGTGTCTGGGAATTGCTAGAAACTTGCTTATATTGCACTTTTGCTCTAGGTCACTACTACTACTCACGTACAGAAGTTGATAATTCAGTATCACACACCTGGACAACACGCCTTAAATTTTAATTTGCTTCAGCTGCTCTGACATGGTAGCCACCACCTGAAGGAGCACCCTCAGGTCAGTGTCACAAGTGGCTGCAGCTGGGGCTGAGACACCCTCACTCCACAGCTAAGGTACAACTGCTCCTCCATGGGCCGGACCCCCGAGATGGCCACCGAGCCCCAGCTCAGTGCCTCACCACTTCCACCATCAGGGACACGGCACAAACTCCACAGAACGTTTGCAGTTTTTGGAGACCCCCTCTGCTCTCTTTCCTCTTGGAAAGAGGTAAGCTGTGTGGACCCATCCGTGCTGTCTCCGCTAACCAGGACAGCTCCACCATGGCTTTGTGCGGGCAGCCGGCAGAAGGCTGCACCCCCTGTCCCCCCAAAGAACACCGAGAGCAGCCAGCTGGGTGTGCGACACCAGGAACCTGCTCTTACCAGGGCCTGGACAGTCCTGCCCAGCAAAAAAAACATGAATTAGATAAGCATTTAGAAATATCTGAACATTAATCTGCACATTAAAAAAAAAAAAATCAGAAAACCGAACTTGGAGCGCGCTCTCCATTCAGCTCTGCACTGAGAATTAATACGTGATTCACAGCTTCCCATCTGTGGGCTGAAAACCGGCTGCTTATGAATGAATATTTTTGCAAGCTACGGGACGTGCAAGAAGGCCCACTCTAGGACAGCTTCTGCAGACGGACCACGACTGGTACCAGCAGAGAGTACAACCATCACCTGAACCCCAAAAGAGGCACCGCAGCCTTACCCCGCGCTCGCCCGGGGGGGGTTCTGGCTGCTGCTCGGGGAGGTCCAGGAGTGGGGCCGGGACGATGGCACCTACGGCGGGGTGGGAACAGGGAGCCACGGCTGAGCTGCGAGCCCTGAGACCCCTTCCCCACCCCCCCACGGCCGTAAATCGAGGCTTTGGTGCAAACTAGATAAAGGCAGACTGGTGTGGGCCAAGTTAAATTTGGGTGGGATTGAAGTGCAACCCTTTTGTGATTACGGATGGATTTGAGTAGAGGGCAATTAAGGAGAAAATTATCAGGACAAAGCCAATAATAAATAAATAAACCACAGAATCACAGCTTTTTAGGAAAGAAAGATTTTTTTAGGAAAGATTGATTTGCTGTCATGGAGCTGGCAAACAAGAGGGACCCCCACATCTCCCCCCCCCAGCTGCCTCTCCCCCCCCCGCCATGTCCCACCTGAGGTGCGTTGCCGTGGTGGCCCTGGCTGCTGACACAGCTCAGGTGGGCTGCGGTGGCACCGGGGTGTCCTCAGGTGTGGCCGTTTGGCAGAGAGAAGGAGAGAAAAAGGAGGGGTGGGGGGGAAAGAAGGAAGGGGAGGAGCCCCGTGTGTGCTGGGGCCTGCGAGGCTGAGTCCAGAAGGTTCCCAGTCCTGAGCTGGCATCAAGCCACGCTGGGAGCTGAGCTGGGAGATGTCTCCGGCAGCTCCTCCAAAACTTGGAAGGTATGTTTTATGCTCTGCTTTTTACTTTGGGAGGGTTTTGTGTGTGTGTGTCCCCGGAGGTGGTGCTGGTCCCGGTGTGAGCCGCGGGCAGGAGCCATGTTGTGCCCCGGTGTCTCCCTCGCGCGCAGCCAGGCCCTTGCCTCCTCCGCGAGGCCACTCTGCGCTGCAGGCGGGTTGGCAGGAATTTATGCACGTGGTGCGTCTTCCTGGGAAAAGCAGTGACTTAGTGATGAAAACTGTCCCTGTCACCTCGAGCTTCGCAGTCACCTCCTTAAGGCTGGAGCGCACTCGTGCCGCAGGGGTGAGCGTGGAGCGGCGGGTGCCTCGAGAGCAGCGCGGGTGTTGCGGCGTTTGCTGCGCTGCTGGTTCCTCTGGGCCGGGCACGAGCCCCCGGCTCTGCTCCGAGACACTTCTTGTCTCCGCAGTTCTTGAACGGTGTCCAGGGACGCCTCCCCCGAGTTGATTACAGGTTGTTGGTGCGTGCGTGCCATGGCACCCTCTCCAAACACGCACCCCCAGTGTTAATAAGCAAAGTAAATAGTATAAGCTTCCTCGCTGAGCTGCTGCAACTCTTAATAACCAAAACCTTCCTGAGTTAACGTTTGCTATCAAAACAATCTGCTGACTACAGCTCATATTCTTCCCCCCAGTCTAATTGATGAACCAGTGATGCTGTTATTTACTTACAGCTAACGTTCCAGCACTGTTCATTCATCGTACTTAGTTTAACTTGACAAATACTGCATCTTTTTACTTGCAGTGTGAGTCTTTCCTTAGCCTACAGGGCGAACGGCAGTCTGTTGGTGGGGGGTAACGTGGCTGTAGCTCACAAAGAGTTAATGTTGTTGAGGAAGAGCAATAGACTCGTCATATCTCGGGGCGGGGGGGCACAAAGATGGGCCTCAAAATCCCCTGTATGCACAGTGGGGTCACTGCGGTTTTATCGGCGACATCTTTTTCTGAGCCCTGAATGAGGAGCGCAATTGTTCACCATTAAAAGTAGTGAGAGGTTGTGAGTATTGACGTGGGCTCTAAATCAATGCTGAGCAAACACAACAGAGCAAACCTCCTCTTAGCTGTGCGAAGCGCTCCCTGGCAGCCCGAGGGGCACAGGACAGATGTGACTGTGCAGGTATTGTTGGGTAATAAACTTCAAATCGGGGTTGGATTTGAAACAACTGCCTAACGCTGGGTCTGGCTTTATAATTTTCTGCATTAAGATGCTGCTTGCCTGAATTCCAGTTTAGACTGGAGAACTGGAAGAGTGGGAACTTTAAATGGGAACTAAAGCTGGCGGTGCAGTTTGGCTTACTCTGGTGGTGGAGACTTGCGGGGGGGAAGGTGTGAGCATCTGAAAGTATCCCTGATGAGCGTTTCAGTTGCATAAAACATGCAGATAAGATGGGTTTTGAAGCCATGCGGAGAATCTCACTTTGTTCAAGCTGCATCTTAACATCTGCTGGTTACCTCTTATGGCTGAAATCATAGGTTACCAGCATTATGGTTCATCGGTATATTCTGAAATCTTGCTGTTCTGTATATAGATGGTGTACTTCTGTTTTTATTCCAGGAGTGCCAAAAGAACTGGTGTAATGTAGAAATGTGTTCCAATAAAGATCATAATGGCATCTTCAAAGAAAGCTTGAACACTTAATTCATTTGCAAAGAGACATCAGACTTGGGGGACATGTAGACACTCATACATTTCAGAGTTACTTAAAATAAGGACAGTATGGTTAAGGTGAGTGATGAGGGACAAGGCTCTCATCCTGAAGTGGTCCCTGTTACAAAGCGGACTTGGGCTGTAAGTAAAGTAAGCAATTGCTAGGGCTTGTGGAGCGGTCACTTGCAGGAGCAGCTTGTCCTTGCCTGGCCCTTAGTCTTTGGAACAGGAAACCTAAATTTTACTTGTGCTACTGAGAAGCTTTGGGCTAGCTTTGTACTATCATTTTATGTGTGTCAGGATTTGTCCGAGTAGGGAAACGGATTCTTGTGAGTATTGCAAAACAAGGTACTCTAGACTGCGTATGTGAAAACAGCTCTGGGCTCTTTCAGAATAGCTGGGAAATGGTTTGGTTAGTTTACCTGTGTAGGTGAGCCCAAAAATGCACAATGCCCTTCCCTCTGATGGCAGAGAAGTGCTGTTTGTAATTCAGACTGTGTGGAATAATTGCTGGAGGTGACTTAGAAATTAAACTTATATTCACATTTTAAGGAAAGGTATGGCATTGAAGGAACTTTCAGGGTGGAGTGTGGCTGATATGCAAGGGATCTATTCCGCAGAAGTTCCCTAGGAAATATAACCTGCAACCTTAGATGTTGGCAACACTAGGGGAGCTTGATGTGCTGACCGTATTCTTGGTATTTGCATGTGGTTTGCAGACAGTGAATTTATCACCGGCAATCAAAAAGAATTTGTGCATCTGTTGCTTCAATAAACTGCACTATTC